>CM061544.1:56840014-57440014 GCA_030864215.1 Capsicum pubescens
CTTAATATGTCACGACCCGAATCTGGGCCTGGCCGTGATGGAAAATCTCAAGCCCACCATGGGTCAGAGACAACCCCCTTAGCCTTTCCTCAAGAGCACATAAATGTAAACAGTGGAAGCCAACAAAAATAGTAATAATAAGGATAGATAAGTCAAACAAAATTTCTAAGAATCAAAACAACAAACAAACCCAATACTTGTCGAGAAAAGCCTCTAAATAAAGAATACCAAACTAAATCGGGATATACCCCCGACTATGAACAAAAAAAGAATCCAAAAGTACTAAGACAATAAAAAACCAATGAAATGACTAAGCCTTCCGAAATATAGAGGCTCACCATTTCACAGTAGATCAATAGATGTACCATACCATCTAACGTTGAACAGAAATAACAGAAATATCCTCCAAACCTACATCATAAAATGATGCAGCATCCTGGGATGGTCAATAGGCCGAGAACTGACATATAACTCAAGGGATAGGGATAAAATAATGTATTTATAGAAATCCATTCAAAAATCATATGCGCAACACTCAAACACCCACACACATATGTTAGATGTCGGGATAGGTACAATGGTTAATTAACATTATAGTTTAAAATAGTATCCTAAAGTATGTAGCTTGCTCCCTCCTAAAGGCACCCATGAACTATATAAGTTTGGCTAGCCATGTCGGAAGGGCCCCAATCGATGCTACCTACATGTATTGAGGAATGACAAAAGATACCAAGGCAATATCAATCCAAAAATATAATTTGTATCCAAATAAATGAGTCATATAGACCTCAAATATTGGCAAATGTGGTTTCAATGTTGGTCCCCCCAGGACTACACCTTCATAGTGAGCTACACTATTCCCTTAAAGATAAAATTAAAATAGTTTGCACACAAACCCAACCATTAACTAAGGAGTCCTTATTAAGGCATTTTCCAACATGGTATCGTCATTCCAATATCCTTGAAAGCTAATTCAATTATGCCAAACTAGTCTATTTAACCATTAGACTTCCGAGGGCATCAAGGGCATTCCAAAACCAGTTTTATCCCTTTATCCTTTAATGCAATGAAATATTTTCAATGGACAAGTTCAACTATGCAAATATTCATATTTAAATCTAAGATTGTAAAGTGGATTGAAGTTAACGTCATTATTAAGCCAAACTTTCATCAATTTGGGAAAACTCATGTCACCCATTCCAATCATTATAACAATGCACCAATTCAATCTCAAACACCACCATTTAAAGCATGAATAACACATTTAAAATAAGAAAAAGGCAATTCAAGTAATAACAATCATAATCCCTCAACCCAATTTCAAACCCAGTAATTTAAACACTTGAATATTGAACCAATTTATGTCAAATGTAAAATTCAAGTTAAGTAGTGAGAAACATGTCTGAAATATTGAAGAAATTGAAGTTTGGAGCTCTAATGATGAAATATCAATGAAACCCTTGAACTTTCTTGGTTTGGGATTTAAAGAAGAAAAATAATGATGTTTGATCTTTTATAACTGGAGGAAAAGGGTCAATTCGATGTTTTAAAATCGTTTAAGAGGTAAAAGGACCAAAAAACCCTCACCCCAAGTTAAAAAATAAAAATTGAATGAAAAATGCATAGCGATATGGCATGCTTCTATCGTGGAGGTTAGCCTCCATTCCACACTCCTATCGTAGCTTAAGTGGCGTAGCATGCAACTATCACGGACCCCTACTGTCTTGGGGTCCCAAAATAGCCCCGAACTCCTTCTGAAAATTAGTAAGTTTTTCAAAACACCCTTTTAGAATCCATAATCATAATTTAAGTAAAAAATTAATGTTACACACGCAGGAGGGTCAAAGATAAAATGGTCAAAATTTTACGGTGTCTTACATTATCTCCCGTTTGGATCATTCATCCCCAAATGAGGAGTTAGGACATTTTTAGCATGACAATAGAAAGAACACAATAGAATCCAAGAACAAATTCAAATTAAGACAAGAGGGAGAATGAAAATCATACCTTAAGACCTTTCATCCAATACGGGGAACAAGAACGGGTACTTGGCTCCCATATCTTCCTCATCTTCCAATGCATCTTTTTCTACCTTTTGATATATATATATATATATATATATATATATATATATATAGAGAGAGAGAGAGAGAGAGAGATAGATAGATAGATAGATGGATGGATGGATGGATAGATATTAGGCTTAAGTCATCGTCAGACCCTCAAACTTGTTTCGAAAATTCATTTAGACCCCTCAACTAAGACTTGTACCTATCAGGCCCCTAAACCCCCCGAATTTTGAACCAATTGGGCATTTTTTGCCTACATGGCACACCGCGTGCAATGCACTCATGGGAGGCACGGGAGGAATAATTTTTTTACTAAATTACGAATAGAAATGTGCCAAGTGGCACTGAGGGCCCCCCAAAAATTATTAATAAAAAAAAACTTTAAAAAAAAACCTCAACCATATATCCCCCCTCTGACACACACACACACACCCCAAACCCTATCTTCATCTTCTTCCTCCTTTTTTTTTCTGAAACTTAATTTTGTTCATCAGTTGGAAAACCAACAGTAAACTTGAGGAATAATTGGATCGATTTCTTAATCAATTTCAACTTTAAGTTAATTCCCTTTTCAAAAATTAATTTCTTAATTCCAGTGATCGATTACACCTGCAATGCTAACAACAATGACATGCGATGGTCTTTTCTTATCGTTGTTTGGAGAAGTTGATAAAACTAGATGAAGTTGTGGAAGTGGAATATAAAATTTTGATGTATTACCAAGGATGCGAAAAACTAATTGCCAAAATCATATCCAAAATCAAAGAGGTTGAAGAATTCATGACGGATATGAATAAACACAAAGTGGTGGTAATGGGTCGAATCAATGCAGATAAAGTGTTGAAGAAACTTAAGAAGAAAACTGGGAAGAAAGTAGAAATGGTGTATTTTCTTTTTGGGTTGGTTTGATTTTGCTTAATGTATAATGGTTTTTTTGCAAAATCCAAAATTTTGATGGTTTACTATTTGCTCTTGTTGATGATTTTGGTTATCAACAATGGAAAATATCAAGATTTTTGCTTAATCTATGATGGGTTCTTTTGCAAAATTTGACATTTTGTTGATTTACTATTTGTTATTTGGATGACTTTGCTCATCAAGAATGAAAAAATAAAGACGACGGGGGAGGGGGTTGAAGACAATCTCTGTGTGTGTGAATACGAAGGGGGTGGGGGGCTTTGTGTGTGAAGACGAAGGGGATGGGTGGTGGGGGTGGTGAAGACGATGACTGGTGGGTGGGGGGGGTGTTTTTTTCTTTTTTTTTAATTAAGAAATTATTCTTAAATGATAATTAAATAGAAAATGGACAAATCAGCATTTCCATAATATAATCTTTTTTTTGCTACGTGTTTTTTTAATTGGTCAGTTTTTGTCACATCAGCGCGTGTGTGTTGCACACACTTGAGCTGTTAGCTGATTGTCCCAAAAAAGGCTCAATTGGATCAAATTTCGGGTGGTTTAGGGGCCTGATAGGTACAGGCTTTAGTTGAACGGTCTAAGTGAATTTTCGAGACAAATTTGAGGGTCTGTCGATGACTTAAGCCTAGATATTAATATATATATATATATATATATATATATATATATATATATATATATATATATACTAGTTTAGGTGTACGCGCTTTGCGCGTGTATCTCATTTTAATGAGTTCAAACATTACACTAAATAGGATATTTGTTTAAATAATAAAGATGAATATAATAATTAAATTTAATATCTTTTGAATATGTAAAGATGGAGAATTTATTTATTAAACCTAACCTTTACCAAAAATATTTTTAAAAGTCGATCGACATTCATCTACCATCTATAAATTGCAACAAAATAATACAATCATAGAGGCATCAAAATAATATAATTAAATTTAATCTTTACACAAAAAAAAAAATCTCAAAGTCATTCGATACTCATCTACCACCTGTAAACAATAACAAAATAACACGATAGTAGAGATATCAAAACAATACAATTAAACCAAACCTTTACACAAGAAATTCTTCATAGCCAACCGACATTCATTTACGATTTGTAAACTATAAAAAAATAATATAATAGTGATCACAAAGTTTCGATTTTGATCTAATTAATTCTTGTCTGAGCGAAAGTTTTGACCCTAAAGAATGATTTTGAATAAAATTAAAGAATATATATATATATATACACACATGTTGAATTCTATTATGCTGATAAAAATAGTGAAGAAGTTGAGGGTTAGAAAATCAAGCATCCACTAATCTAGATAGACATGGAATCGAATCAAGTTAGATGAGCATCAATCATATTCATCCAATAGGCAAACCGGTTTGTTCTCTAGTTCAACGTACATCTCAATATTTATAGAAGTATTTCCTTAATAGAGTCCTATTTTAAGAGTATTTTTCTAATTGAATAGTAGAAAGAAAAATATTAATTAATTCTCCTACCATATATTTTAGGAGTCTCATATATTTTAGGAAGTATAAATTAATTCTTTTACCATATATTTTAGGAGTCACATATATTTTAGAAAGTCTAGTTAATATAATAAAAAATAATTAAATAATAAATTAGAAAAATAGTGAAAAGACAGTTTTATCTAAAGAAAAGTCTTTTAATGAAGGGCAAAAAGTTCAAATTACTTTTCTAAAGGTCTTCACACTTTTAATATATTATAGATAGATTATAGATATAGATTATAGATGCTAAGGACATTTCTTATCAATTATTTTTTAAATACGTAACAAACAAAATAGATGCATCATTGCATCTTTTAATCACATCCAACAATTATTAATGATTAATAATAAACACTCATTTTGTAAGAAATTCAACTTCTCGAATCAACGCTTCTTTCAACTCATTATATATTTTTCTTAAAACAAAAGGGCTTTAGAAGTCACACAATTAATCCAAATCAGATAAATATATATATGAATATAAAACAAAGAACAAACTAAAAAGAATAATATTACAAAAATCAAACAAGGAAGATAATTAAGGACCTCTAACCCGATCAACACATAAATACACCCGTATAAAAACACAGTGGATTATTATAGAAACAGATAATTAATAATAATAAACACGTACATTCAAAAAAAAATTATTTGAATAAAGAAATAAAAAGTATAGAGATAAACCTTTAATTTTTTTGGCTACTTCATTCGGCAACATGCTTGTTACGTTGAGTTTTTAATCTGAAATTTTCAACTGCAAGAAAAACGCGAGAAAAAACATAAGGAAAAATTCATTGTCAATTGTTCATTATGTATAATGCATATATAATCAATCTTTAAAACTATCAGAAAAATAAAAGGCAAAAGAATGAACATAGTGAATGAAAGAAGACGACTTGAATCAAATAAGAAAAAATATAAGTAGAAGAAGTTATGTTTCTTGTAAGTTTGATTTAAAATATTATTTAAATAAAATTGTAGAAATTTTTTTTTATATAAGGAAAAGTTTTAATAATTTAAAAATGTTAAATATAATGAATGTGTACCTATTAAGGACTTGAATTAATTTTAAAATCAATTAAATAATAATTATTTTATAACAAAAGTTACTTAAAAAATAATTTATACGTTTTAAGTCATATTTAATATAGAGTTGTTTGCTTAATTAGAATCCTAATTTTGGTATGGTTTTTTTTTTTGGTAATACTAATTGTGGTATGCTACTAAAGAAGAAAAAAAGAAATTTTGTGTTTGCTTGTCTTGAAATTTAATCCCGTTTGTTTTAATATTTTTTTCCTTAAAACCAGTCTACTATTATTAGAAGGAAATCTAAGTAATTAAAAATATTAATTAATTATAGCCGACACCTAACAAAATTTTCCATAAAATTGGGAGTGTTCCCATATATTTGAGGTTTTAATTTTATTTTATTTTATATTTATTAAAGTCAATATTCAATATTAATAATAATTATTTGAGGAAAAAAATAAAAAGATGATTTTATCTATTGTGAAGTCTTTTAATGAAGGGCAAAAAGTTCAAATCACTTTTTTAAGGGTCTTCACACTTTTAATATATTATAGATTATAGATATAGATTATAGAATTATATATATATATATCATCAAAATAAGAAATTTTTAGACTATTAAATCTCATAAGTTCTTATAAGCATTGATAAATAAATTGATAAAACTGAAAATTAAAAGTTATATTCATTGTCAATTTGAAATATTTTTATACTATTAGGTGACACCAAAAAGCAAACATTAAATTGAGCTAGTAGTTTTGGCCCCATACATTTATTTGCCTAACTTCACACATATCATTAAATTGAGCTATTAGTAACCAAGTATATTGTTTTAAATTGATTTTTTTTTAAAAAAAAAAGAAAATTCCCTCGGAATTTGATATTTGTGTTGTAGTCCAATTAAATTCGGATATGTGAATTGCAAGGTCCATTTCCGATTTCCGAAGACAATGATCCCAAGAGAATTATTTTCATTTCAGAAGCTCGAACTCAACACATTTATTTAGGTTATTTTTACAATCAATTTATGACTACTTCAAATGTATTTTTCTTTAATTTATATGAATAAACAGGTAATTTATCAAAATGATTTATTTTTTTCAGCATGAATTTAGACATTGATTTTTTGTTATTTAGTTTTTCTTAAGATAAGTTGTAACAACACCAAAAATATTAAAAATCAGACTTTTCATAATAAAAATATTTTTTTTTAAAAAAAAGATATGACATCTTGCCATTGTTGCAATAATCGATTAATTTAAATTCACTTTCAATAAGAATAGGTGTGTGGTAAATCATTAGATTAATTTAAATTTGAAATCGATTTTTTTGGAGTATTTGATGTCTTTTCTCTTTGTAAGAAAGACGGCAACATTTGTCAAAATTATACCCCGGTCCATTTTTACGTTAATTATTAAATAGGAACAAACTTTAAATTGCAATGCAAAAAATATCTTATGTTAACAACAACAAAAAAATACTTCATTCGTTTTAATTTGTTCGACATATTTTGACTTGACACAAAGTTTAAGAAGATTTTTGAATCTATTAATCCTAAATTGTGAATATATCAATTGTATCAAAAAAAAATCTCTTTAATTTTGTGATCTTAAATATAAGATGTGGAAAGCTGAAGTTAAAGAATTACTAAAAAAGAAAATAGGTCAAACAAATTAAAACTATCAGAGTAAATAAAATCTCCCTATGTAAATTCCCTAGCATAAAAGGAAATCTAGCTAACCAATAAAAATATGTTCAACAACTTGTGGTTCAAATTGATCTTATCAAATAGTCCTATAAAGAAAACCAAAAAAAATAATATTTTCATAAAACTAACAAAATGTTGGGAAAATTTTCAGAGCAAATACAAATAAATGCACCAATAAGTGTAGTTTGGAATCTCTGTGGTACTTTAAAAATGGCAAATTTTCTTGTTGAAAAACTCCCAAATATTGTTGAAAAAGTTGATTTAATTGAAGGCAATGGAGGAACTGGTTCAGTGCTGCAAGTTAGTAAGTTATTATTTTACTATAAAAATATTGTCATCTCATTGAGTAAAAATATATTTTTGATGTTTACGTCAAATTAATAAATATAATATATGTGTTTAGTATAGATTTTTTCATTATAAACCATCGCTCTATCTTTTTCCCTTTCTCTCTTGTTCATAGGTAATGTCTGCGGTAAATGGTAAATACTTATCTGCATATAATGTTTACACTAAATTAATTAATTTATAATATAGGAATGAAAAATTAAAATGAAAATGTAAACCATCTTAATTATGATTAGATAATAAATTTGTATATGCAAAATATTTTACATTCATTTGTTTCATGTAAACATCGAATGTGAATAATTTTTTACCGAAATCAACTAGTTGGTTTCCTTAATTTTTCTACTTACACATCAAACACATAATAAACCCCACCCCCAACCCACCCCTCTATATCTCTGTTTATTTATGCTGCAATTTGATACTCTTTCTGTTTCATTTTATTTGATATTATTTCTTTATTTGATTTATTTTTTTCAAAAATGTTATGTCAAGTCAAACTACAGCAGACAATTAACGATTTAAATTTAAAATTTGTTGGATGATTTATGAAATATGTGTTAGTGGATGATGAAAAAAAAGTGAAGGAAGTAGAGATTGTTGAAGGTGGATATCTTGATCTTGGATTCAATTTTTATAAAATTAAAATTGAAATTATAAAGAAAGATGAGAATTCAAGCATCATCAAACTTACCACTGATTTTGAGACCAAAGATATTGAAAAAATTCAATTTACTATTGGCAACTTCCAAGCCTATGTTGCCATCTTGAAGGCTTCTAAAGATTATCTTGAGAAATAATATTTTTGTTATTATTATTATTATTATTGAAATCCCTGAACCTGTGCATAACGAGAGGTTTAGTGCATCGAAGTATCATTTTTAATTATTATGATTGGATTTTCCATAGTTTATGTTGTTTTCTTTTTTTACTTTGTTGTTATTGTTATTGGCCTTTCTAGTAATGTATGTGCTGTATAATGATGGACTTGCTATTGGATGTTATTATTTTTAGTCATGAATAAAGCAAGATAAGTCCTTCTTTGTATCGGAATTTGTTGTAGTTGAGATGAGGGTTTTTCGAAAATAATTTTTCTATCTTTAAGAGAAAATGATAAGATTTGTGTATGGCCTATATATCCTTCTCAAATCTCGCTCGTGGGATTTAATTGAATATGTTGTTGTAATAAAGCAAGATAAAGTCATTTGTTTGTGTTGATAGGAGTGTTGGCCTAGCTATGGGATTGAATGGAAATAATTTTAATAGATATGACAAAGTCTTTTAGATTTATATACACTAATCAATTAAAACTTCATTCGTTTTAAATTAAGTTATATTTCACGTAAACAAGAAGACATTAATGATACTATGTCAATTTTACCTTTACTAAATTAAAGGAGTTTTACTTAATCAAAAAACTACGACTAAAGAGCTACATCAAATCCAGTATATTTATTAAGGATAAGTTAATAAAAATCGATTTTATATGAATTTTGATCAATGTATAAAGATGCAATCTTTTCATTATTTTATTACTATGAAAGCAATTGCAAGCATTTGCTTTGAAGTTTAGTTAAATTGACTATTTTAAAGCAAAATAGGACAAGTAAAAATGAACAGAGGAAGTATATAGCACTTTCACCTGAAAAATACCCAACAACCAAGTTAGTAATATGGTGTAATGTAAAATTGTACCTTGTCTTGGAGCGTCTTTAGCTTTTTGATAGAAAGTTCGCTAGAGCAAGCCAGGAGTCGTAAGTAAGCTCTATTTGGCCAGGAGCACATTGATTTTTCAAAACGAATAGGCTAGTTCTGTCTCTCAATTACCAATACTGTACTCGAGAAGGTCCCTCAGTTCTGTAATGCCAACGTCGAGCAGAAGCGAGGTTATTAGATAACTCAGAAAAACGAGATATTAGTAACAAGTATGTTGTTTTAAATAGATTTTTTTTAAAGGGAAAAGGCATCGTTTCCACCCTAAACTATACCCGAAAAGTCTAAGCCACACCTAAACTATACTAATGACCTATTACACACCTTAACTATAAAAAAGTGATATTATTACCTCCCCGCGACCCCCATTCTAAGGCGCGTATGTTACACTTATTTTAGGCGCGTCCAGCCTATTAAATAACAAAAGTAAACGGCTAAAAACATTAAGGAAAAAATCATCGTTTCCACCCCAAACTATAGTCAAAAAGTCGAATCCACACCTAAACTATATAAGTGACCTATTACACACCTTAACTATAAAAAAGTAATACTTTTTACTGACATGGTGCTGACGTGGCAGCGCGTGTAAAACACTACACCACATGCAAGTGGTGGTAGCCTGACAGGGAGTAAATAGTTTCACTTTTTTATAGTTTAGGTGTGTAATAGGTCACTAGTATAGTTTAGGTGTGGCTTCGACTTGTCGGGTATAGTTTGGGGTGGAAACGATGCCTTTTCCCTTTTTAAAAAAAAAAAAATTACTTGATATTTGATATGTGTATTAGAGCCCAATTAAATTAACATCACATAGATTGAGGGAGTTCAAGTCTATCGGTCTGCATTGCCTCAACTACATTATAGTGACTCTTAATGAGATGATTTATAGTCAAACAAACATCTATAAGTACTTATTTGAGACCACACGTTTTAAAAGCCGCTCTTCCTTTCTTAAACTTTCGTACAAGTCAAACAACATCACATAGATTGAGGGAGTTCAAGTCTATCGATTTGCTAGGATTCCTCAGCTACATTATAAGTTTTGTTGATGGTTTGATACTTACTTTTTGAGCAAAAATATATCAGGTTTACCAGGCAATCCTCCATATAAAGAGAAATTTGTGTTAGTGGATGATGAAAAAAGAGTGAAGGAAGTAGAGATTGTTGAAGGTGGATTTCTTGATCTTGGATTCAATTTTTATAAAATTAAACTTGAAATTATAGAGAAAGATGAAAATTCAAGTATCATCAAAATTACAACTGATTTTGAGACCAAAGATATTGAAAAAATTCAATTTACTATTGGCAACTTCCAAGCATTAGTTGCCATCTTGAAGGCTTCTAAAGATTATCTTGAGAAATAATCTTCTTTGTTGATAGTATTATTATAGTTTTTTCATAATTTTTGTTGTTATTGGTCTTTCTAGTAATGTATTGTATTATGATGGACTTGGATGTTGTTATTTTTGGTTATGAATAAAGCAAGATAAGTCCTTCCTTATATCTGAATTTGCTGCACTTAAATCGAGGATCATTCAGAAATAATTTTCCGACCTCCAAAAGATAGTGATAAGGTCTGCGTACATTCTATCCTCCCCACACTTCACTTGTGGCATTTTGAATATGTTGTTGTTAATTGTAATATAGCAAGATAAGGCAAGGAGACGCCTTTGCTCCAGGGGTTCATCCGAACCCTCTTCATCGGAAAATTACATTATTTTTATACTATTTTTATATGGTTAAAAATATTCTTTATGCATATATAGTAGATATTGAACCCCCTTCGATTATTTCGTATATTTACTTCTGAACCACCTCAATGAAAATCCTGACTCCGCCACTGAATAAGGTCATTTGCTTATGTTGATAGGAGTGTCAAACGAGCTATGAGATTGAATAGAAATAATTTTAGTAGATATAACAAGTCTTTTAAATGTACGTACACTAACCAAATATAGTACTCCCTTCGTTTTAAATTAAGCGATGTTTCACATAAACAAGAAGGAATTAATGATGTGTTTTTTTTCAGTTTTATTCTTTATGCATATATAGTAGATATTGAACCCCCTTCGATTATTTCGTATATTTACTTCTGAACCGCCTCAATGAAAATCCTGACTCCGCCACTGAATAAGGTCATTTGCTTATGTTGATAGGAGTGTCAAACGAGCTATGAGATTGAATGGAAATAATTTTAATAGATATAACAAGTCTTTTAAATGTACGTACACTAACCAAATAGTACTCCCTTCGTTTTAAATTAAGCGATGTTTCACATAAACAAGAAGGAATTAATGATGTTTTTTTTTTTCAGTTTTATTCTTGATTAAGTCGAAGAAGTTTTACATAACCAAGAAACAAATAAACAATTGCATCAAATTTAAAGTATTTATGTGAGGATAAGTTAGTAAAACTATATATATTTTCTAAGAATGAGTAGTTTTCTTAAGCGGTATGTCCAAACTAAAAGAATCACTTATTTTGAAACGAAAGAAATAGAGAATTTCTCGTTAAAGAAAGCACGCAAGACGTATTTATGATTTTTAAGAGCAGGATTTGGAGAAGAAATATTTATTGAACGTTAAAAGAGAATTGCTTATGCTTCACAAATGAAGATACATCTTCTACCAAATCATAAATTACAGTTATATCTTTTTGAAACCAACAACCTTCACTCTTCCTCCATTCACTTTTACTTGTCACATTTTGATTCTCGGAAGTCAATTCGTATGAACTTTGACCAACATTTTAAAATATGTTTTTTCGTCATATTAATATGAAAAGAATTGCGACTTGTAGCATTTTTCTATAGTTTTCGAACATCTTTTGTTTTTGTTGCTAATGTTATGAAAAATTACATGTCAAATTCACTCTGCATTTTTGCATTAAAACAAACTATTTGACAAATGTGTATTATATGGTTATGCATATGCGATGTTAAAATACATTTCGATTTCTAGTTGTTCTTCTAACCAGATAAGGTAATCGACTAATCGAAGATTTATCTTTAAACCTAAGTATCGGAAATGAATCCTCCTTATTCAAGATTCAAAAGAAGGGTATGGAATTCCTCCAAAAAATATTCTCCATGAAGGTATGCCGATTCTGAGGGCCCAAGCTCCTTTCCCGTCCAATCTCTTTCAAGATCAAGGTCATACATGACCCTGAAAAAATCGACCTGGATCTCCAGAATGCGTCCTTGGCGCCATGTACGCGCCTCATAGGATAATAAAAATGGGGACGTGACACTTAACAGTTCAACGGCAAATATGACCCCAAAGTTGGATGTTGAGGGCAAATATGACTCTTTTTGAAAGCACCTCGATGCGCACAAGACACATTTAAAAAAAAAAAAGCAAATGCGTCTGCCGGGAGTCGAACCCGGGTCTATTGCTTGGAAGGCAATTATCCTAACCGTTGGACTACAAACGCTTTGTTATGTGTCTTCTAATTTGCTGATAATTCTACAGTTTGGTCATAAAAAGCATTTAATATGACAATATTAACAACATGCATATTTTATGTATGTGTTTGGTTCCGCTTGCATGCATTTCGACTTATTCTATGGAGCACAAACTATTTCCTACCAACACAAGTATCGAGTAACTCTGTTCATCAAGGCATGAGTAGATGAGAAGGAAATACGAATCACTAAATGTTTTTGCTTTCGTTGTGATTTAAATCTAAGACCTTATGATTAATCTCAATTTTACTTCACTGACCACTAAGCCAATGGCAAAACCAAAAAATTTGCTATGCATTGAAAGGTAATTTTGACATATATAATGCGATCAACGAAGAGTATTCAACTGACGACCGATCATCTTTCACTGCGTGTGACTATGACACTTCACTGATCTACTTCAAGGTAATGCATTACGAACAAATGACTAATATATTATTAATTAAAACTAGCCCTTACTTTTATAAATAATAATATTATTATGTGAAATTAAATGGTTAATGTCATCTAAGAATACTATACTAAAAAAATAGTAGGTAAGAATCAAAAAATAACTCTTATTTGCATGATATTAAAATTTGGTTTTAAACCACTAATTTGATTGAAACGGCCTTGCGAAATGATGCCAAAATAAAAGTTCGTGCCAAATTTAGAGAGTTGTCAATGTGTTAGACCTACTTAATTTGTTTCAAACTATTAGATTAGTATTAGTTAGTGATCCCGACTTAGTGAGTCCTTTCTTCCGTTTCATTCATATTTTCTAACAAGTTTTTATCAAACTCAAGTTCAGATTAAAATGTTGGTTGATCATTAAGTCGTAATACAAGCAAAACTCTTAAAAGTTGAACTTGATTCGACTCAAGTTTGAGTAGTTAATGATGTGTTCATTTGTTAACACAAGTCAGTTTAACCCGCTCAATTTAACTCTATGTAAAAGTTAGACCGATTTAGATCAAATAAATTAATTTACATTAGTATATTAGCTGGCTGGAACGGGCTTCGATACAATGTTTGTCCGACCCAATATATATTAACTCGGTTCATTTTGACCGATCTAAATCTTGTCGAACCCACCTTTTCACATTCCTATCAATATAAACAAAATATATATTAACTCGGTTCATTTTGACCGATCTAAATCTTGTCGAACCCACCTTTTCACATTCCTATCAACATAAACAAATGAACTTATGCTTTAGGAAAAAGGACATGGACCGGTCCTTTTCAAAGCAATTAGTCCATGTTTGGTCATTGGACATTCATGGTCAGCCGGCCTAAACAAATTTCATATTATGACCATTTTATAATTTGAGTCATTTTGATTCAGGTATTTCATATACAATTCATATATCATATTACAATTCATATATCATACTGATACAATTTGTAAAAAAAAAAATAGAACAACAAATTTATAAGTAAAAGTTGTATCATTATTATATAGAATATATATTTTTTAATATGATGTGCATAGAATTTGTATAATTGTTGTATAATTGTATAGAATACATATTTTTATAAGATATGTATCAAATTTGTATCAATATTATATAATGTTGGTAACAAATGGATAAAAAATAAAATTAAAATTCAATGGTTATTTTCGTATCAATAGGTTCATCTGAAGTGTTATTTATGTCCTTTCCCATTTGCTTTATTCATGAATTCAAAAATAATAACATTCAGTATCAGTCTCCATCATAATACAATAACATTAGTAGACAATGTAATTTAAAGGTAAACAAACATAAATTATGAAAAATACAATAATAATAATAAAAAAAAAGATTATTTTTCAAGATAATCTGCAGAAGCTTTCACTATGGCAACAAAGACTCTGAAGTTGTTAATGGCAAGATGAATTTTTTCAACATCATTAATCTCAAAATTAGTGGTAAAATTGATGATGCTTGAATTATCATCTTTCTCTATAATTTCAAGTTTAATTTTATAAAAATTGAATCCAAGATCAAGCAATCCACCTTCAACAATCTTTATTTCCTTCACTCTTTTTTCATCATCCACTAATACAAATTTCTCTTTATATGGAGCATTGCCTTGTAAACCTATAAATATTTGGTCCAAAAATAAAGTATTAAACCATCAACAAAAACAAATAATATAATTCTCTGCGTCAATTTGATTTGATACAAAATTTATCAAACAGATAGTGTCAAACAAAGTGGAACAAAAGAAGTATCAAATTGCCACATAAGGGGAGGTGGGGGATAAAAAAAATTATTTCACATCTGGTGTTTATATCAAACAAATGAATATAAAATATAATGAGGATTTGTATACTCATACATATACAACAACAACATATCCAGTGTATTCCCACAAAATGAGGTCTGGGGAGGGTAAAGTGTACACGGTCTATACCACTACCTCAGATGAAGTAGAGAGATTGTTTTCGATAGACCCCCGGCTCAGGACAGATAACAGTATAACAATTAGAAAATAAAAGCAAACAACAAAAGGAATATCACACTGTTGGATAATAAACAACAAGACACCCACAAGGTAATACTATAAGCAAGCTATTTGAATTCATAGACATCACCAAAGCACCATGAATAAGAGACTATAAGAAACAACAGACACAGATACAAACAAAGCACTTTCCCTGCACAAATCCACACAAAACACTTTCCCTACTATTACAAACGTACTCCTACCTACTAATCCTCTTCCCTAATTCGCGTCTTCCACATCTGACTATCAAGGGTCATGTCCTCCGTAAGTTGTTATTGCTCCATGTCATGCCTAATCACCTCCCTCCAGGGACGGAGCTATCCTTGGGCTAGGGGGTCATTTGAACCCCTTCAGCGGAAAATTACTATATATACATGGTTAAAAATATTTTTTATGTATATATAATATATGTTGAACCCCCTTTGGTTTGATCGTATATTTACCCCTTTTGTGAAAATCCTGACTCCGCCACTATCTACTTTTATCCCGCCTAAAACCATCCAAGATAACTGCTACATATCTTGTATTTATTAATTTACTATAAATATCAAAAATATATAGTTAGGGGAGTATTTATAAGATGTGCTTAATTATTAGGAAAAATAATATATACATGCAACTTACCCTACCATATTTATATAAATTTTTACCCTTACAAAGTAATTATAAAAATCTCAACTAATTATGTATCTTTATTGAATTTATTGAGAGCTAATTGTGTATCTTTAAAAAAAAATGTATCTTCGTTGAATGTATCGGAAACTAATTATGTATCTTGACAGACCCAAAATCGAGATTTTCAGTAATTATGCAAAATATCGGGAGTTTTTGTAATTGAGCTCCAAACTGTCGGGATTTATGTTATTTGTCCTTGTTATTAACTATTTCCTTCATCGATTTTTACTTGTCTAGTCTACTAAAAATAGATGTCCAACTATACTTATTCGGTTTGAAAAAATCAATGGATAATTTACCTATTTGTGTCTATTTTACCCATGGTATGAAATACTATTCACTATACAATTTTTTTTTCCAAAACATTAATTTATTATATTCAAATGGTGATATAGTAAAATTACTTATATTATTTACTATTTCTTAACACATGTTAAATCAATAGTGGACAATTATGGATGTACGGGGAGTAATTGAATTCCCCTTTGATAAAGCTATGCACTTTCAATTGCAGAGTTAATAACTCAAATGGTCACTCAACTTTAAACTTTTATCCCAGAAAGTCACTCAACTTTAATCTTTACTCAGAAAATCACTCAAACTGAGTGACTTTTGAGTGACTTTCTGAGTAAAAATATGAAAGTTGAGTAACTTTTTGAGTAAAAATGTGAAAGTTGAGTGACCATTTGAGTTATTAACTCTTCAATAGCACTAGTAGATCAAATAAAAGAGATTTTCACATTGTATAATCATCCATCAAAATAATATTCGATAATATATATATATATATATATATATATATATATATATATATATATATATATATATATATATATATATATATATATATTATCTATTAAACATAGTATATTAAACATATAATACTATACAAATTTTATTTATAACATCGCATTAATCTTATATATTTTTGACGATCAACCACATGTGTAACTTTCCTTAAATAAAAAGAATTTAACATCACTAAACCACATGTTTTAGGTTTACTTTTCTTAAATAAAAAAAAATTAACATCACTAACTACATGTTTTAGTTAACAAAAAGCGTATCTTAATAGGTTGGATATCTACAATAAAAACATATCCGATATAATTTTACAAGTGGATCTGAAGAAGATAATATATACACAGACCCAGGGGCGGAGCTACCCTTTGCCAAGGGGGTTCATCCGAACCCCTTCGGCGAAAAATTATGTTTTATATGCATGATAAAATTATTTTTTATCTATATATATTAGATGTTGAACCCCTTTCGGTTAGTTACGATATTCACTTATGAAACCCCTTAGTAAATATCCTGGCTCCGCCACTGCGCAGACATTAACTCAATAAATATGTATCAAGAGCACCATAATTTGGTAGAGACGGATGGATTTAGGGCCACATATGATTAATACAAAAACCTAATTTGTCATATGTAGTAATTAATTACAGTTGCAAGAAGCTTTCATGATTTAGCAACATATACCTAACTGAAAATATTTAAAAATAAAAAAAATAAAAAAGAGAAAGCAAATCGACATGAATTGATGATTTTACATCTTATAAATACTTTTGCCTTCATTATTTCATTTATGAATTTATCCCACAGTAATATCTTTTATAATCTCCAAAGTAAAATACTCTTTCCAAAATATTTCTTCCTATAATATTTCTAATTATCTATCTATTCTATTTTTGTCGTTCTTTCCTTTTTAAGTAAAAATACTTTTAAATTTATATTTTCTTTATAAATAATTGTGATGATTTCTCAGTTATTTTAATTACGAAGTTTCTTGTTTTAAATTTAATGGGTTACCTTGTTGGTCTAGAGCAGGGGCGGCTCAAGCACATTGATGGCCTAAGGCGAAAGTTGAATGGGAGGCCTTAAACTCAACAACAACAAAAGTTATACGCTTTTATCTAAAATCTATTTTTCTACCCTTTTGACATATTAAATTTTAACAAATTAAATAGTTGAACACAATGTGCACTATCAAACAAGAAAATATCAAATATAAAATATAAAATATAAAAATAATATAAATATCAAATATAAAATAAAAAATATAAAAATAATATAAAAAGTTAGAATGATATTATCCGATTCAAGAAATACGAAGGCTTGATCGATGATTTCAAATATCTTTTAGCTGCTTCAAAATGTGTTTTTCAAATTTTAAACATGAACTATGTTCTCCTTGAAGTGAAATTATCAATAAAGTAAAAATATTATCAACAATATATAGATTTTGATGTTAACTTTTTGAGTTTTGAATTTGAAAAAAGAGAATAAAGGAGAATAGAAAAAGAGAGAGGAGTGAACGTGAGCAAGAGAGAAAAGGTGAGAAAAGTGGGTAAAAAAAGGAAATTAAAAGATCAAAAGGAAAGAAAACGTTTTTTATGAGAAAAGTAAAAAGAGATGTCAACTGAATAATAAATTCTTTATCCGTTGACTGTAACAACAATCTCTTATTTTTAAGTTTTTTATTTTTTTTATCTAATCCTATATTTTGTAGTTGTCCATCTATTTAAAAAGAATTTTTTATAATTATTTTTTACAGTAGTAATATAATAAGTGGTTGAAAATGGGGCCCTTCATAAGTGGAGGCCTTACGCAATTGCCTAAATTTATTTAGCTACCAGCCGGCTCTGGTCTAGAGAGAAGATCACTTGGACAAATATAAATAATTTAGGTATTATTTAAGTTTAAAATTAAATTTATATTTTATTTGATTAAAAGTATAAATTTATCCTTTCAATTAAACAAACAACGACGTACTCAATGTAATCCTACCTCACCTTTTAAATAGAATAAATTAATCTAAAAATTATTATCTCGAAATAACTTAGTCCGTGAAGCAAACGTTCATAAATGTATTTAGTTTGAGAGCTTGCCTTTATAAAGGATTTGTTTGGTGCTAAGGAAAATATTTCTTTTACTGATTAACTCAAAGTGTGGCATAGATAAGGGGCATTATTCACTTAGTTAATGTGTTTATTACATATTTAGTAACTACTAATTATAGTTTCTTTAAAATACTATACTTAAGTTGATCTTGGCCTGAGTTGCTTGGATTCTTCAAAATTGTTATTGCATCTGTGTCAGATTCTTCAAAAATGTATTATTTTGGGAAGATCAAAAACGCTCTGTAAAGATTGGATCTTAGCCTAACTCAACCTCAAAAATTAGTCTGATCAGAGTAAAGAAAGGATTTTAGGTCCAACTCAATCCATAAGCAATGAAAGAAGGATTGTCAAGTCCATATAAGAAGACCGATTACCCACCCTTTCTTCAATGTGGGACTCTTAACACGCACTCGACGACATTTTAAAAAAATCCGAGCAACGGAGATCATGCATTCACTATATATGGTTGCGCCATTGCAAACTAGCGTCACATCACCCAAGACTTACCTAACAAGACACATAATTGAGCCTCTCATAAATCATATTAGGCAATAATTATATTGTCACTGCACTAGTTGTTGGAGATTTAAGGACTGATATATACAAAAAAAAAAAAAAAAAAAAAAAAAAAAAATTGACGTTATATAAAACAGACAATATCTTAGCCATTTGCATCAAGCTCAAACTTCCTTCTCAAAAGCACACACTATAATAAGAGGTAAAATTCAATTAAAAACGTGTTCAATCAAACGGATGATTTTCTCTCTTATTCGTAGAAGGAGCCTTAGGTCGTAAGCCCTTCTTGTTAATTCAATTTATTTTAAAGTGTGGTCGAATTGTTTGAAAAAAATTTTAAAATTTGAACCATTTCTCAATTTGAGCGTGTCTTCTTGCGCAGCAAGGGTCATGCTAATCTTTTCTGTACCATTCCAATTTTATCGGATGTCCCCGAAGGAACGAACATACACCTCAATATTTTGCTATATAAACAAACTTTCTGGAGCCGATGTGGGAGAACTAAGCTTATTCTGTTATTTTTTTCATGGCAATGGGCCTGGACCCCCTTTTTCACTGTCTGGACTTAAATCATAATGGGCCGGCCTTTCTTTTGTTAAGAGTCCAGAGCTAGTATAAGATAAGATCCCCATTTTGGGAGATCGATCACCTGCTTAATCAATTCGACCAACCTGACAACTCTACTTATCTCAATTTGCATTACTTTTGGTGACACTTTTTATTTGATGGGTAATTAAATTAGATTATGAATCTTGCTTCTAAGATATTATTCCAACTCATAGTTAAAGAGTGTAAGAAGCATTTTGAATTTTTAAATCACACTTAACATGAACAAAAAATTTGATTCAATAATATGCAAAATCAACTGAGGGGTCATTTGGTTATTAAGATAAGGAATAATAATTACAGGATGAATATTCAATATTTGATTGAATTTTTTATTTTAGTATAAGTTATCTCGAGATTATTTACACTACAATGTTGGTATTATTTTTATACCATATGAAGAACGATTTGCTTAAAACATAAACAAATAGGACCCACTATCAGAGCTAATCATTTAGGCTTGAAAGATTTTTCTGTTTTGATTTAATCCAAACTTCAGTGGGCCGATTTGATTTATTTACTTTTTAAATGTTGCCTTTTAGGCTTCGAATTTCTATCTTATTTCTAAAGCTTTGTTGTTCGAATTCTTTGAAAGTATTGTTACGCTCGTACCGTATTCTTGAAAATGCATATGCTTTGGGGGATCCGGTGATACTTTGAAAAATCCGAGCAACATAGCGATCACTTAATACCATTTTTATTTGGGGTAGATAAAGGAAAAATAAAGAGTCCAAGTATATGGAAAGTCTGATGTACTAAAACTCCAGTTATATGTAGGGTTTGGTAGTGGCGGAGCCAAACTTTTGGTTAAGGGTGCTTATATTTTTCCTTGGGCAAAGAACTGTTTAAAAAACAAAGCATTGTTGCACCTGTCAAGGTTCAAACCTGGGTTGTTGATGCTGAAATGCACACTCTTTACCACTGGATTATGCTTTTCTAGCTTGTCAAGGGTGTGCAACAACATGTATATAACCATAAATATTTATATTTAACCTATATACTCGAAAAAAAATTTCGACGAAGGGTGTTCATCTGACCACCCTTCGTTGGTTGTGGCTCCGCCACTGGGGTTCGGAAAAGGCCGAACCACATTACATATTTAAGGAGAAACTATAAAGCAGAACTAAGTTTGATATACTAAAGCTTCAGTTATATGTGGGGTTTCGGAAAAGATCGAACCACATTACATACTTAGGGAGAAACTATAACATAAACATACATCTTAACTCCCCATTCGTACAAAGTAATTATAAAACTTTCAACTAATTATGTATCTTCGTTGGATATATCAGAAGCTAATGTATCTTTACAAAGGAAAAAAAAATATATTCATCGGATGTATCGGCATCTAATTATGTATCTCGACATATGCAAAAGCGAATTTTTCAATAATTATGAAAAATGTAAAAAAAAAATGAGATTTTGGTAGAGAAAAAAATTTGGACCATTTCTCGATTTGTGCGTGTCATCCTTGCGCAGGGGCCATGCTAATCTTCTCTGTATCGTTCCAATTTTATCGGATGTCCCCGAAGGGACGAACATACGCCTCAATGTTCTGCTATATAAACTCAATAAAGAAGCTTTCTGCAGCCGATGTGGGAGAAATTGGCTTGCTTGTTGGGCTTTTTCACTGTCATGGGCCTGGACTCTTTCTTCTTTGGGCTTGTTTTCTTCTTTTCGTTCCATCTGAATAAAGCCCATTTGTACCTGGACTTAAGTCTCAATTTAAAGATTCAGGGATATGGATCTAGAGATGGATACGGGTGTGGAGATTCAGCGAAAAATAATTTAAATATCTAAAAATAGAGTTATGAAACTTAAATTATGAGATATTATGTTGAAAATTGAGGAGAAAATATTGTTCAAGAAAAAAATCCTAAAAGGAGATAAAAGAAAAAGCAATAACATAGAAGTTTCTAATACAAGGTATTTCATTTTTTCCAATTTCACCTTAGCTTTTATTTTGATTACAGAAATTCTTAAATCTGTCAGGACTTTCTCAGTCGATTTTGTTCAAAGTACCCAAAATTGGTTAACCAAATCGGGTACGGATCTCACACCTACACCCACACTCACATCCACGTCGTGTTGACACGGTTGTGACACCGAAAGTGAAGAGTCTGAATAACTTAGTGTCAAATCATATAGAATCATTAAGACTCTGAATCTCAAAAGTATTCTCTAAGTAGTTAATCCTATGAGTCAATTCTCAATGCGATGTTGCTATTCGTTCAACGATTTAAGTAATAATGTTATCTGTGGCTCAAAGATCTCATTGTTGCATAGCTCAAGTCAGAGCAAGGTGCCATGAACATTCAACAGTTAGTCTCATAATAGGGCACTCTACCCAAGGCTTCAAAAATAAATTGAAAATAGTATCAAATTTTTTTCTCATAAACATGGGAACACACCATTTGTTAAAAAATTCAAAAATATCCCATATGAGCAATCGAAATTGGTATAAGGATATCAATTTTCAAATACACACAAATTTACAAAGATATATTATATTTGATCAACTCTATATCAGGGGCGGACCCATATGGTGCCAAGTGGGTCTTCGTGCGAAAATTTCTTATTTATTCAATGAAAATTATTTTTAATTACAGTATACATATTCGTTTGAACAAAGGTTGGCTGCAGCGCACCGGTTCAATGGGTTCAAGTTCATAATCTGGCTCGCAAGTTCGATTCCCACCAACTTCTTTTGCTCACATGCAAAATTGGGCGCGTCCAGCTTAAAATCAAAGCGTTTCAACAGTAAAAAAACTGGTAAAATGACTATAATGCCCTTACTAATTCTTTTTTATATATTTAAATGACTTTTCACTATTATTTTATTATTATTTTCGTCTCAAAGATGAAAATGGCATCTAATTTCTTTTGTCATTGCGGAAAAAGAGCAATATTGAAGATTAATTAATTTGGTGGGTCAGTGTCATACGAAAAAAAATCGCGCGGGTATCTATATCTATTATAAAGCAGAGGCCGAATTTAAGTTATATAATATATCTAAATATAATTTATTTAACTATTAAATTAAAGATGAAACTATACTAATAATAATAAAAAATAGTTTTAACGTTATTAAAACGTTATTAAGTATAGTATAATTGTGTATCTTTAAAAAGGAAAAAATGTATCACCATTTGATATATCTTGTATCTCGACAGACCCAACGTCGAAAAAAATGTATCAAGTGCTAAATGTATCTTTACAAAGGAAAAAATTGTACCGTTATCGAATATATCGGGAGTTAATTATGTATCTCGACAGACCTAAAAAGCTCCAAACTGTCGGGATTTATGTTGTTTGCCCCAAAGAAAAAATGAGATTTTGGTTGAGAAAAAAATTTGGACCATTTCTCGATTTGTGCGTGTCATCCTTGCGCAGGGGCCATGCTAATCTTCTCTGTATCGTTCCAATTTTATCGGATGTCCCCGAAGGGACGAATGTACATCTCAATGTTATGCTATATAAACTCAATAAAGAAGCTTTCTGCAGCCGATGTGGGAGAAATTGGCTTGCTTGTTGGGCTTTTTCACTGGCATGGGCCTGGACTCTTTCTTCTTTGGGCTTGTTTTCTTCTTTTCGTTCCATCTGAATAAAGCCCATTTGTACCTGGACTGGACTTAACCAAGATGGGCCAGCCTTGTTCTTTTACTTTGTTGGGGCGAACTTTTTCTAGAGTATTTTACGAATTTGAATATTATCTGGAATTAGGAGTGTTTATCGAATGGTTCATTTTGATTTTGAATGTTATCAATTATCGCTTTGTAGATATGTCAAACCATATAGAATCAGTAAGACTCTGAAGCTCAAAAGTACTCTCAATCTAAATAGTTAATTCTCAATGTGATGTTGCTATTCATTCAACGATTTAAGTAAGTAATGATGCTATGTGCGGACCAGAGGAGATTTTGTTGTTACATAGCTCAAGTCGAATCAAGGTGCCACAAACATTCAACAGGTAATCTCACGATTGGGCACCTCTATCCAAGGATTCAAAAATGAATTGAAAATAATATCAATTTTTTTCTCATAAACATGGAAACACACCATTTGTAAAAAAAAAAAAAAAAAAAAAACGTAGTTGGTACCAGGATATCAATTTTTAAATACACATAAGTTTACAAATAGTCAACGAACTAATAAATCAACAATAATATTAATTGATTAACTTTTATGTTCTCACGTGATACAGATAATTTCCATCATATCGAACGCAGAATGTTCCTTACAAAATTTAAAACCACGAGTCTTTATATCTCAACCTTTGTGAGACAATTATTTTCAAAATAATGATATGTAATTTAAGACAAAGCGGATTTTACCTTGACGAACAACTAAGTTGGTGCAACAAGTACCTCAAGAATCAATTTATGTTTTTTTTCAATTGAGCTCGTCAACAGTGTTTTAAAAGGCAATTTTGAGAATCACCTCGAGATGGGGGCACCGACAAAATGTCTCGAGACAAAAGTGTGGAGCTTAGTTCTATGAGGCTTATGCCTCAAGCGCCCTAAGCACGCCTAACCCAACGCTTGGGGTTCGCCTATCAGATCTTAAACCAATCATGTATCAAACTCCTTAATTAACATTGTTCAACCTTGTAATTCTCTAATAAATAAATGATGCTTAATAGTATTTTTCATCTATAAAAATAAAAAGATTGAGAATAACTCAAGTAACAAGTTATTGTATTGCATATTTAGTATTTGAAATACTCTAGGAATGAATATCACTTAACATTTATTCTAAAAATACTTAGTTGAATTTCACACCTTCACTAATCATTGTTCTTCATATTATTGTCACGTGTCTCAAGATTATCATATTTTATTATTGTCATATGTATTAAAATAATCACTATTTAAAAGTAAATAATCATGTTTCGTTATCTCAAAATTATCGTGAGGGTACTAATAAAGTTTAGTGATTATTTTCTTCTAGGAAGGTAAAGTGCATAGTATGAAAAGTATTATATTTTACAAAAAAATGTGTTTTTTTTGCTATTTGAGAGTGAAAATTGTTAGAGTTGATTTGCACCTCATAGTAGCTTTTATATCATTTCTTTATTTATACTTGTAAAATTATATTAGAGGTTTTTATTTTCTATGAGTTTCTTTAATCATATTCTTAATTTTTTTAAATTATTAATTTATTATTTTGAATTTTTATTTTATCATACTAGTTTACTATATTATAAAGTAAAAATGTTTAGATTCATGCGACTTAAGCCCTATCACCTCGAGGCTTACGTCTCGCCCCAACCTTTTAAAACACTTCTCGTCATATAAAACATATTAACACCATGCGCATCCAAATAATAGCGACTGCGAACTCACACGATTTACTAGGGTTAAAAAAAGAAGATAATTTTCTCCCTCCATCTCATTTTAGTTGATCATCTTATTAAATCAGAATAAAATTAATTAATTTTTTTCTATTTTATCACTACACTAAATTATATACATTGAATATGAACAATTATAATTTCAATGTCCACTTCAATACCCAATGAATATCATTAATACGAATATATGATAAAATAGTAAAATTTATCGATTTCTTAATCACCATATAAAATAGAATGCGCCCAACTAAAATGCCACGGAGAAAATAACAATATGTACACAATATCTGTTGGGAGCGTCACTCCCAGAATGAGTCCTATAATGCGTGATCCAAATTATTCGAAACTTTAATGTGGATATCGAACGTCAGGTGAAAAACTAATAAATAAATAAATAAATATATATATATGTACACAATAATTATACATTTAACCTAAAGTTAATTCTCCAAAAAGTATATATATAACTCCATTTTCACACTGTCATCTTTCTCTTCTTGAAATTGAAATCTCATTCCTTCACCTCTACTCACATGGCACCACATCTATCTCTCCTTATTCATCGCTATTCTAATAATAATAATAAAAATTAAATCTTTTTAATAAATAAAAAATACCCATTTGACCCAAAATACAAAAATACCAGAAAAAAACCCTAGTCCCATTTTTTTTTTTTTTTCTATTTTCAAGAAGTGTATATTTTTGTTATACCCTTTCTTGAATCTTGATTGATCCAAAAAAACCCCAAGTGTTAATTACATGTTAAATGAGGTTTTTTAGAAGGTTTAATAAACAAAGGATATTTATTATCCTTTGTTTAATTGTTGTTTCTGTTAATACTCCAAGTTTATTGCTTTCTTCACATAGGATTAGACATCTTGGATATGATGGTAATTTATTTTTTTGTTGTTGTTGGTGGTTTTTATGTATTTTTAAGTTGTTTGGATTTGTGGGGTTGTTTTTGTTTTTGTTAATTTGATGTGATTGATTGATTTTTCTTGCTACATTTGGGTTTTGCAGCATCAAAGGAGTTTGTTGGAGATTTAGCAATTCTTGTAAGATTTCTCCTGTTACTATTTATTGCTTACGCGCTTCGATTATCGTATTATTTTGTGGTAGTGAAATGACAACAGTAACATACACAGTGTGGTCCCACAAGTAGGGTCTTGAGATGTCAGAGTTCGATTGTCGTATTATTTTTTGGTAGTGAAATAACAACAGTAATATAGCCAGTATGGTCCCACAAGTAGGGTCTTGAGAGGGTAGAGTGTACGCAGACTTTACGTCTATCTTGTCGGGTAGAGAAGCTGGAGAGGTTGTTTATGGAAGACCTTGTGGTAGTGACTGTTACTATTTATTACTTTTGCTCTTTGATTATCGTATTATTTTGTTGGTAACATATCTGCTATGGTCCCACAAGAAGGGTCTTGAGAGGGTAGAGTGTGCACAAACCTTACTTCTATGTTGTTGGTAATCGTATTATTTTGTTGGTAGTGAAATAACAACAGCAACATAGCTGGTATGGTCCCACAAGTAGGGTCTTGAGAGGGTAGAGTGCACATGGACCTTGATTCTATGTTGTTAGTAAACGTATTATTTTGTTGTTAGTGAAATAACAACAGTAACATAACCAGTATGGTCCACAAGTAGGTCTTGAGAGGGTAGAGTGTACATGGACCTTGATTCTATGTTCTTAGTAATCGTATTATTTTTTTGGTAGTGCAATAACAACAATGACATAGCCAGTATGATGGTCCCACAAGTAGGGTCTTGAGAGGGTAGAGTGTGCACAAACCTTATTTCTATGTTGTTGGTAATTGTATTATTTTGTTGGTAGTGAAATAATAACAATAACATAGCCAGTATGGTCCCACAAGTAGGGTCTTGAGAGGGTAGAGTGTACACAGACCTGACTTCTATGTTGTTGGTAATCGTATTATTTTGTTGGTAGTGAAATAACAACAGTATCATAGCCAGTATGGTCCCACAAGTAGGGTCTTGAGAGGGTAGAGTGTACACATACCTTACTTGTATGTTGTTAGTAATCATAGTAACATAGCCAGTATGGTCCCACAAGTAGGTTCTTGAGAGGGTCGAGTGTACACAGACCTTACTTCTATGTTGTTGGTAAATGTATTATTTTGTTGGTAGTGAAATAACAACAGTAACATAGCTAGTATGGTCCCACAAGTAGGGTCTTGAGAGAGTAGAGTGTACACAGACCTTACTTCTATCTTGTCAGGTAGAGAAGCTAGAGAGGCTGTTTCTGAAAGACCTTGTGGTAGTGACTGTTACTATTTTTTTAGTATTTTTTGTTATGCTTTATTTAGCGTTTTGTCTTTGCTTCTTCGCTCCGGTTGCTTTCTTTTTATCGAACTGTTTTGTGATGTTGTTTTTGTTATAACATGTCTCCTTTTTTATTAAATTTTTGTTTGTGAGTATTGCTTGTTTTGTTGTATTTCGATTTATCATATTATTTTGTGGTAATGATTGTTTTCATTTTAGTATGTTTTGTCATGTTTTCTTTAGCATGTTATTTCTCAGACACATATAGCTCATAATACTGCTGATATACAAGTCAGCTCGTAGTATTACTCTTGAGAGTTTCTTGTTATTCTGTTTCTGTTACTATTTTACTGTTTCTAGCACTTAGATTATCATATTATTTTGTGGCAGTGATTTGTCTTTTAGTATGGTTTGTCATGCTTTGTTTAGTATTTTGTCTTTGCTTCTTTACACCTCGCTGTTTTCTTTTTCGGAACTGCTTTGTTATCCTTTTACTTGAGCTGACGTTCTCTCGGAAATAAACCTCTCTACCTTGTAAGGGTAAGGTCTGCATACACATTGTACTTTACCCAAACCCCACTTATGAAATTACACTCGGTATATTGTTGTTGTTGATGTTGTAAGATTTATCGTCCCTTATTCCATTTTTTTTGTGTATTGCTTGTTTTGGTGTATGTTGCCGAGAGGAAGTAGATAAAGCAGCATAGATTATTACTCTTGTTCGGTGCGTTTGCTAGTAATCAGTAAGAGCTTTTTCTTTTTTATAGCTGATGTTAGTTTTTTGGTACCTTTGTTGGTTGCGTATTTTTTACCTGGTGTAAAAGATCAAGCTGTTAATGGTCCCGTACTTCCAATTACCCGGTCCCTTTGTTGTGGGTATTGCTTGTTTTGGTGTATGTTGCTGTGGGAAAGTTGATAAAGCAGCATAGATTATTTTAAAGATTTGGATTTTACTCTAGTACAGTGCATTTGCTAGTAATCAAAAAAAGGGTAGCCCGGTGCACTAAAGCTACCATTATGCGCGGTGTCCGGGGAAGGGCCCCACCACAAGGGTGTATCGTACGCAGCCTTACCTTGCATGCCTTACCTTGCATTTCTGCTAGAGGCTGTTTCCAAGGCTTGAACCCGTGACCTCCTGGTCACATGGCAGCAACTTTACCAATTACTCCAAGCTCTTGCTAGTAATCAGTAAGAGCTTTTTTTATAGCTTTAATTTTTTGGTACCTCATTGTTTGTGTATTTTTGATCTGGTGTAAAAGATCAAGCTGTTAATGGTCCCCATACTTCCACTACCCTGTCCTTTTGTTGTGGGTATTTCTTGTTTTGGTGTTTGTTGCTGAGGGGAAGTAAATAAAAGCAGCATAGATTATTTTGAACATTTGATCTTAATCTTGTAAAGTGCGTTTTCTAGTCATCAGTAAGAGCCTTTTTTTTCATAACTGAAGTTAGTTTTTTGGCACCCGTGTTATTTGCATAGTTTGAACTTGGTGTAAAAGATCAAGTTGTTTATGGTCCTCATACTTCCATTACCCTATCCCTTTGTAAAGGCAAGGGGTGTAGAGTTTTCTGTGAGCAGAATTATTTACTTATTGCTTGTGTCAGTTTATCGACTTTTTCCTCACCCCACCCCATCAATAGGATCAATGGTGTTCCCACTTACTTACCTTCCAACATGACTCGGACGCTCAGCCTACCGGTTTATGGTTGAGGTGTTCAACCACTTGAGCAAGCCTCACTTGTCATGTCACTTTTTGACTAGACCCAGAATTTTATGATGTTAGTTACCTCCGACAGAGTATATTAGTTTAGTAGAGTAGTAATCAAATAAAAATGTTGAAGTAGTAACCGTTAACAAGTTAGCTTGATAAAAAAGATCATATCCAAGTTTAAAATTTTAATTCTTGAAAGTTCTTGAAACCGTTAACAAGTTAGCTTGATAAAAAAGATCATATCCAAGTTTAAAATTTTAATTCTTGAAAGTTCTTGAAACCGTTAACAAGTTAGCTTGATCAAAAAGATCATATTCAAGTTTAAAATTTGAATTCTTGAAAGTTCTAAAACATTGGAATCGTGTCAAAGATTTTTGAAATGTCCAACAATGGAGAGAGTGTCATGTAAGTTGAAACAAATGGAGTATATTGTATGGGATCTGATTGAGATTTTTCTTATTTGGGCTGGGATTGGAACTGATGGAGTATATTGTTATAACGTGATCTGATTAATATTTTTCTATTTGGTTTCATATTCTCCTTTTCAGAAGCACAAGATAGAGGTTCAGGCGCTTAGTGCAGTTCAACAGGTGATATAAACTTTAGTAGTTCTTACAACTGTGAAAGTCTACTTGGATTGCTACTTATGATTGCACACCTTTTTCTGCTGTTTGGTTTAGGAAGAAGTTGGAAGCCTCAAAGAACCGATCTTGGATGTCTACCGGGATGGAAACCAAACTTCTGCAGTCAGTTTGGATACTATTGATAAGAATGATACTCTTGGCCAACCTAAGAGTGTCAGTTTGGTGGGAAATGATGGTAATTTGACAATTTAGATACTCTTTACCTCTTTACCTCTTCCCCTTTTCGTTTCTGTTCGTTCTATAACTAGATATTAATTGTACCCCTTCCTGCTTAATTTCAGTAACCACACATGATGCGAAGAAAGAAAGTTTAGTAACAACACATGATGCGACAGTGACCACACATGATGCGAAGAATGAAAGTTCAGTAACCACGCATGATGCGAAGAATGAAAGTTCAGTAACCACACATGATGCGAAGAATGAAAGTTCAGTAACCACACATGATGCGAAGAAAGAAAGTCAACCAAGTCTACAAGAGAAAACACTGGCTACAGCAAGAGAAAAGGCATTGGTATGCAAGGAATTTTGATGCATGCAACAACTAAGATCTCGTTTATTTATTCTGAAATTTGCTACATCAGTCCTCTTATTTATTTAGTGTGATAATAGGCTTCAGTCTTTTAATTAATACAGTAAAAAATCATAGAGGCACAGTTGGGGTGGTGTTTTTAATACGGAAAGCAGTATCAATCAAATGATTTGCGCCCATGTAGAGCGTAATGGTTAAAAATTATTCATATAGTTGACCCCGGAATTTGGTGTAGTGGAATGATTTATTAACTAAGAAAACCACTAATGTTGCTTGTCAAGAACTTGTGATTAACAGTGTACTTTTATTATTGTTTGGCTAAAATAGAATTAGTGATGATTAGATATAATATCATGCATTGTTTCTAGTTTTAGAGTTGCATATGCATGCTGCTGGATTCCTTTGTATTATGGAGTTTGAATTATATGAAGGTGTTGCTATAATGTGTTGATATGTTGTAAAAATCTCTATAATCTCTATCCTCTTGCTTTGGAACCTTACCAAAAAATGCTTTTCTTAAATTAAGGTAAATAAGCAAATTTAGATTTTGCATGCTCATGAGGGTAAGTAAACGGCCCATAGGATGGTTCAGATGAAAGATTTTTTTGTTCTTTTTCTTTTTTCCTAAATCAAAAGAAGGTTTGAATGAACATTTATAAGAAGGGATTTTTTCTGTGCCTTGTTCATTTATATTTTCACTTTCCAAGATTCAGCTGTTGTGTGTAATAAATTTGGATAAAGTAGAATATCCATTATGGTATTGAGGGTTAAAAACATTATTGTTTTGTCCGTCATCTCTCTTTACTCTCTCCGTGAATGGTCAAGTACTACTGGTCAACTGGAATATGTTCATGTATTTTGTTCGTATAAACTGCAAGTGCTTTCTGCATGTGTGATCGCCTGATTTCAGTTGGTTCTATTGCAGGAAAAATCCAGACTCAAAGAGGTTCAACACGGTCAGAATGTACAGTCTCATCCACGGAGGGTATTAGATGAGAGGGTGAAGGAGATTAAAGATCAGCTGATTAGGGCCAAAGCATTCTTGAATTTTGTACCAGCGGGTGGTAACTCTAATTTTATCAAAGAGATAAAGCTACGAATTAAAGACTTGGAACGAGCTGCTGGTGATGTTTCTAAAGATTCTGATTTGTCAAGGAGGTAAGATTGATATTCTTTCATCACTTTGACTCCTCATGACAGCTATGACATCATCTCATTTGAACCCAAGTTCAAACGTGGATAAATCATGGAACCTGGCCGATTTAATATATGTTTTGTTCCACAGTAGCAGAAACCCTGCTTGGCTTGGTAGTGGCTCTTTTTAGCTATGTTTTTTACCTTCCTATAACTAGCGTGAGTTATGTTTTATACTTACCGAGTCTGAAAGAATATCTGAGATAAGGTCAAAATGGTTAAATGGAATGGACGAATAACTTAGTGCTAAAGTTAATATGTACACAAAGACCGACATATTGATCCATGAGCAGCTGAGGAAAAATTTGTTGGTCTTATAAGTTTAATGTCAGCAAGTGAATACTTTTTTTAATTTATGGTTCTCAGTCTTGTAATAAAGTACTTAGTGTTGGCAAGTGGATGCTTTTCTTGATTTATTCACTTTGTTACATGATGTATGTATGATCTAAGAACAGTTATCTTTCTAGGGCTATTCAGAAGATGAAGGCCATGCGTTCAACCCTGTCAAAAGCCAGTAAAATGTTCCCGGAATGCTCAGCAATGGTAAAGAAACTTCGTGCGATGACATATAATGCCGAGGAGCAGCTTCGATCGCACAAGAATCAAGCTTCCTTCCTTGTAAATCTTGCTGGAAGAACTACCCCGAAAGGCCTTCATTGCCTCTCCATGCGGTTGACCACTGAATATTTTGCCCTACAACCTGAGGAGCAGGAACTACCTAACCAGCATAAATTTCAGAATCCAGATCTCCACCACTTCGCTGTTTTCTCTGACAATGTTTTGGCATGTTCCGCAGTTGTCAACTCAACTGTATCAACTTCTACAGTGAGCTGCTCGATACTTTTCTTATTCTTGTCTATTATTTTTCTTTTTTCAATCTCTTACTCTCTTTGTTTCAATTTATGCGCAACCCTTTCCTTTTTGGCCTGTTTCAAAAAGAATGCAATTTTTGTATATCTAGTACTCCTCTTTAGTTCTGACATCTCACTTGACATGTTTAAGATCACAAGATTCAAAAGGCATTTTGGTTCATTGCACACATCTTTAGTTAAGTCCACAAGATTCAACAACAACATACCCAGTGAGTTCCCACACTTGGGGTCCAAGATTCAAAAATCTCTTTATTTTCTTGAACTCGGAGCCAGTCAAACCATTTTTAAATAAATGGAATAGATGGAGTAATTTTTTTCATACACGTTTTAGTTTTTCCTTTTATGTTCCTTTCTCTGCGTAACTTTATCTGCTGTGATCTTTAGATGATTAAGAATAGTATGTAGGTATTTGGAGTATATGTCATGTTGCATATGGTCTTTAGAGGAAAATTTTCATTTACATCCATGTAAGTTTATGCTTACCTGTAAGCAGCGTTGGCTTAAGTGAGGAAGAGACTGCATATAAATCACTCTCAGTTTATGAGAACACATGCTATTAGTTGCGCTGCAAATAGAGTTCCAAGAACTATTATTGCAGTAGAATTATCATTAGTAATTTATCATGCAACTTTCATATATGGAAAGGCTAACCTTCTATGGTTTTGTAACTGTAGCTGTAAGTTAAACTATTGATCACTACATATTTTGAAGACAAATTAAATAATCATGGTTATGACTTATGCACGAATTTGAAGGGGAGCCTTGGCGTAACTGGTGAAGTTGTCATGTGGTCGACCAGGGGGTCATAGGTTCACACTGTGTAAACAGTCTCTTGCAAAAATGCAAGGTAAGGCTGTGTACGATAAATACTTACGGCAGCGCATAGCAGGAGCCTTCGTGCACGGGGCTGCCCTTTTATGCACGAATTTATATTATTGATTACTATATATTTTACAACAACATTCCCAGTGTGATCCCACATGTGGGGTCTTGGGGAGGTAGAGTGTATGCGGACTTACTCCTACTTCGTAGAGATAGAAAATCTGTTTCTGATAAACGCTCAGCTCGTCTAAAGCATTTCAAAGCAGTTGGAAAAGCGAATACGGAAATGATTACTTTATATTTTGAAGACGGAAATTAAAAAATTGTGGTTATGCATAAATTTATGGTAAGTGTTCATGTATTTGGCAGGCTCCAGAGAAGATCGTGTTTCATATAGTGACGGATTCTCTTAACCTACCAGCCATGAGGATGTGGTTCTTGTTGAATCCTCCTGGCAAAGCAACAATTCAGATCCAGAGCATAGACAGTTTTGATTGGTTATCAAACAAAGATATTCTGCAGAATCAAGAGTCTCTTGATCCAAGATACACTTCTCCGCTGAATCACCTGCGGTTCTATCTGCCTGATATTTTTCCTTCTCTCAACAAGATAGTGCTCCTAGACCATGACGTGGTTGTGAGAAGGGATCTAAGCGGACTTTGGCGCATCAACATGAAGGGTAAAGTGAATGGTGCGGTGGAGACTTGTCTTGAAAGCGACCCATCTTTCCGCCAAATGGATATGCTCATCAATTTCACCGACCCCATGGTGGCAACGAAATTTGACATGAAATCATGCACATGGGCATTTGGGATGAATATATTTGATCTGCAGGATTGGAGAAAGCGGAACTTGACCGGGCTCTATCACAAGTACTTGAAGCTGGTACATATTTATCTCCCATTCTCCGTTAATCACTTGTGGAATTCACTAACGCGTATCGATGAGTCTTAGGTTGTTGAGCATGGTCCTTATGCTGAATAAAATAGAATTTTTGTCTTAATATTTGTTACATTTTGCATTCATTATGCAGGGAAGTAATAGACCATTAATGAAAGCCGGTACTTTGCCGATTGGTTGGATGACCTTTTACAAACATACACGTGCTATAGATCAGAGATGGCATGTCTTGGGGTTGGGGTACGACTCTGGTGTGAAACTGAGCGAAATCGAGCAAGCAGCAGTGATTCATTACGATGGAGTTATGAAGCCATGGTTAGAGATTGGAATTCAAAAGTTCAAGCCTTACTGGAAGAAACACGTTCGGTATGAACATCCCTTTGTGCAACGATGCAATATTCATGACTAGCAATTGTATCGTTTAGCTATTAGATCGAGTTCCCACTTCACCACAATTACGTAGTGTAGGAACCCCTCACCGCTCACCTTATTCTTTCGCACATTGATCCAACGATCCAACAATTTTCCCTTGTAAAGTCCAACAGCTTTTACGCCCCCGCCTGCCCAGATTTATTTCTTGCTCTCTACTGTCATAGAAATTTATCCCACAGTAGCAATAACTTGGGACCTAATATTGGTGTGTCCCTGAGATTCTTGTACTGTTTGGACTTGCCTGTATATTGATCCAGTAGAATTTCTAAGTGATTCTTATGATTTACCAGTTCTAAGATGAGCTAAGGTGGGCGCGACTAATTTGGATTCACGTTGCAGAAAGCCCATCATGGCTAGTTTTAATGCTCTCTACCAAGGAGGATTTCGTTCTCAAGTGTAACAGTCCAATGCACTAGTGATATTTTCTTTTGCTCTAGGTCCGCCTTTATTTAAAACGCGTCACTAGGGGCCAAGTGTGCTTCCTTAAATACATATGCCGGATCTTATCATAAGTTAGGGTGTAACATCAAAGTTCGAACATGAGACCTCTAGTTAAGTGTCTTGGATTGAAAATTTAATTCAAACATTAAAATTTCAGAGTCTAAAATGTGGATCAATTACTTTTGGATTTGGTAAAGATAATTCAGACACAAAATGTTTTCTCAAGTTTTCGATAGTCCGTCTACCGATAAAGGATTCAATAGCATAGGAAAGATCGATGGAAAGTACTTTACGAGACTTCGTAAAGTAAGGTAAACTAATACCTTGAGAGCACAACCCAAGTGTTTAAGACCCTCTTGTGATGATATTTAAACAATATTTTCGATAATATTAGTAGATGTTATTCGCACCTTGCATGATTTTAGGAAACTCAAATTATATAAACAACAACAGCAACAAATTCAGTATATTCTCAGAAAGTGAGGTCTGGGAAAGGTAAAGTGTATGTAGACCGTATCATTACCTCAAAGTTGAGGTAGAGAGACTGTTTCCGAAAGATCTCAGGCTCATGACAAAAATATTCTCAAATTTTCATGTCTAACATGTAAACCAAGTACTTTGGATATGGCAAAGATGTTCCAAATTTCTCATAATTGTTATATGGATTTTATAGGCTTGGTAATCAACTAATCATCATTAGTGAATATCATGATTAGTTAAATCATTACATGGCTTTAAAGAACTCCAATTAAATATCAAAACAAGTTATAATTAAAATGAAGATGCATTTAACTAAACATTTGAAATGCAAGAACTAAAGATACACTATGACTAGCTAGAACATCCCCAACAAACATTGTACAACCAAAAAAAAAAAATATATATATATAAACATTCAGTAACCCTTCAACTATGATCAAAGTTGTTACGACACACTCCAACTTTACAAGGGTCATATTATCCCTTACTCAATTTTAGCGTATTTTTGTCACCCTTTTGTGCTGACATGATACTTTTATTACATAAAATGGGACTCACGTCGATAGTGTTACATCAACGTAAAAAAGTGACAAAAATACGCTAAAATTGAGTTCAGGAGTAATAGGACTCTCATAAAGTTGAGTGTGTCGTAGTAAATTTGATCTACTAGATGCATTTATTAAAAAAGGAAAAACAAAATAGGCAAGCCTCCATTAATAGGAAGATTAGATTTATCTTCATTATTATTATAATAGACTAAATTATTATATGCTACTTGTTGCACTTTCATTCTTGATCTTCATGCTTTTTGGAGCATCGACTCCTGATTTGTCTTTTGCTATGGTCTTTCTTTTTCTTTCTGCAATAGATTGAAAAAATGAATAAGATTGAAAATAATTTAATGAGAAAAGACATCAAAACCCCATGAATTTATCATCAAAATTTATTTTAGACCCTAAATTAATCAAACAATTATTTACCCCTTTAATAACTTTCGAGTGAATTAATTTCAACCTTAAAATCAAAATTTCACTCTCACAACGGAGAGTGCACTACACACACGCCACGTCATTGCCAAATCAGTGTCATGTCATTGCCAGTAAGAAATTATAATTAAAAAATAAAAATAATCCCACAGACTTACTTTTTATATATATTTTAAAAAAAAGAAAAATAAAATAAAATATATATATATATATATATATAAATAAAATAGACCCCACTCCCCCTCCGTTCTTCTTCTTCACAGCCCCCACCCCTCCCCACCCCACCCCAATTCCTTCTTCTTCTTCAGTAGATAGCAGCCCCCCCTCCCCCCCTCCCCTTCCTCCTCCTTCTTTACATAAAAACACCCATTTTTCTCTTTCTTTCACCATTGTTGCAAGTTTTTCAATAAGTTTTTTTTTTCTTCATCAAATGAAAAATTAACTTGAGCAAATCCAACAATGAACTAAATACAAGTACATGATCACAAAAACACATCAATACACGAAATCTCAAATTCAAATTCTTTCACATTAATCAAAATCCAAAATCTCAAAACTCCCAAATTTTCAATCTTTTACTCAAAAATGTCTACGGAAGTGGCATAAACAGTCTCAAATTCAGAAATGACATAGATGGTATTTGCATGACATGAAATTCTTGGCCAAGAACCAAACTTGTTCATCAATCTTGAACCCTTTTTTATTGTCGAAAAATGAAATTTTGAATCAATTAGGACTTAATAGGAAGAGGATTATGAAGAAACGGAATGGGGGTGTGAAGAAGATGAAGAAATGAAGTGTTGGGGGTGGGGTGGGAAAGGGGAGTGACGAAGAAGATGAAAATGTCTTCTGATGAAGAAGATGAAGTTCAAGCCCTTTCTTGATTATTTTTTTTAAATTCTCTCTCTCTCTCTCTATCTCTCTCTCTCTCTCTCTCTCTATATATATATATATATATATATGTATAATAATAATAATAATAATAATAATAATAATAATAATAATAATAATAATAATAATAATAACAATAACAATAAAGTGGGCCCTTTTTTTAAAATAAAAAATTTCACTCGCTTTTTTTTTTGCCACGCTAGCCATAGGGTATGAATTTAATTCACTTGAAAGTTGTTATGTGAAATGATGAAAAAATATCCTCCGTTTATTTATTGCGCCTAAAATCCTCTTTCCGTCTATCTATTGGGTCTAGAATGCCCCTCCCCGTCTACCTAATAGGGTTATTTTGTCTTTTTTATTTAACAAATCAATTTAGCCACAATTCTTAGTGACGTGATCTTTCTTATTGGCCAACTAATAATTAATTAAAATAATTAATTTCTCCCTAAACTCCCAACCCACCCATCGCTAAAACACTTTTAGCTAACTGAATTTTCTTATAATCTGCTGTTAATTCGTAACTAAAAAAAAATAATTAGGAAATATAAACAAAAAACTTACCAGAAATTGGATGAGTGAACTGATGAGATAAATGTAATAAGTAGCAAAGAAAGCATCAGATAAGAAGATATCAAGTGCAAAAAATTCCTAAAATTCAGAGTATTAGGTTTGGTTGGGTTGGGATTTTAGAAAAAAAATAATTATTTTAATTAATTATTAGTTGGCCAATACAAAAAAGCCATGTCAATAGTGAATTGAGGCCAAAATTATTTGTTAAATAAAAAAGGCAAAATAACATCAATAGGTAGACAAGGAGGGCATTTTAGGCTCAACAGACAGATAGAAGACATTTTTATGCCATTTCATATAGTTAAAGAGTATTTTAAGCTTTTTTTCGTTTAAAATACGAAGGAGGTAAAATAATATTTATCTTTAAAAAAATAAAAATAAATAGGTGACCTTGAGTTCCATTAGATCTTATAACTTGAAGGGCATGTTGCAAAGCTGGATTCTTTGTTGCTGATGCTATAGCCTCGTCTATCGTCATGGGGCTTACATTTCTACTAATTTCTTCCATCTTATTTATATCTTTCGTTGGCGTCTTTGGTGATTTTGCTAATGAGAATTTTGCAGAAGCCATTGAAATTGATTGATCAATCTAAACAAAATAAGAAAAGAAGGATAAGTACTTATTTGCTTATTATTGCCGACTAGAATAAAACACATTATATATATGTGTGCGTGCGCGTGCGCGAACGCATGCGTGTAAAAATGATATTTAACTGATCGGTCATTTATGAGCCTAGCAATAGTATTTGACCTCGATATATCTTGTGATTTTCAGGCAAACGATGTTCAATTAATCAATTTATCTTAAGCTACTAATACTATTTGACTTATAAGCACCATATAATTTTTTGACAAAAAGATATTCAATTAATCAGTCACTCTAGATCTCAATGATAGTGTTTGACCTAGAAACACCTTATACTTTTGGGCGAGGATTGTTCAACTAGTCGATCACTCATGAAATTAGGAATAGTATTTAAACTATATGCACCCTATAATTTTTAAGCGAAAAATGTTCGATAGATCAATCTTGATATCAATGACGATTATTGACCTATATGTACTTTATAACTTTCAGACAAATAGTGTTCAATTGATCAATCAATTTTTGATATATAATAGGTAATTGTGCAGGTGTGAAAGGTGTTAAATAGGTTAATGGAGAAAAAATTACTAATAAATGATATATAATCCATACTGCCGCTAGATACATTATTAGTTTCTCCGTCCTAAATTATCCGTCTCAAATTTCCTAATTTGATTTCTTATTTTACTTGTCTTTTTTCATTAATCAAGATATTTTTTTTCTTCATGTTTTACCCTTTGCATTGATTACTTTTTCTTCAAATTAAAATGTAAACATCATTTAATAGGTGCACTATGATAAATTAACCATGTTATTAATTATTTTTCTTAATCAATGTATCATCTTAATTTGGAATAGATAATTTGAGATGAGGAGAGTAATAAATTATATATTATCCATACCGTTGTTAGATGCACCATAATAAATGAGAACTATTTCTATCTTATCTGTTTTTCAAAACTTATTTATTAATAATAAATTTCTTCTTATACTCATTTACTTTAAAGATTAAGAGACAGTTGGTTTGTTTTAAATTTTCAGTTTATACTTATCATTAAGTACCAGTTTCTCTACACATGCATTGCACTTGTATGTCGAGTCATGTAGTAAATGATTTTATATAATAATACTCCTTCTGTTTTAGTTTGTTTGTGTGATTTTTCTTATCTGATATGAAGTTTTAAAAAGTAAAGAAGATTTTTAAATCAGGTAGTCTTAAATTTATGCTACTGACGTTATTTGACTTATAAGCACTAAATAATTTTTGGGCAAAGAATATTCAACTGAGCAATCACTCTAGATCTCAATGACAACATTTGATCAATAAACACCCTGAGGATTGTTCAACTAGTCAATCACTCATGAATCTAAAAATAATATTTAAAGAATGCTCTATCGATCAATCTTAAAACTAGTGACCATCATAGACCTATATGTACTTATTTATTTTAAGACAAAGAGTGTTCAGACAAAGACTCAAAAGAAAGTCGCAATCAATTCTAATACCATAAATATGATCTATCAGTGATTTCAAAAAACAAACTTACATAACTTTAACTGAATTCAAAGTTCACCACAAGCTATATATGTTGGGTTGTGACACACTCCCCCACCTATTGTTGTGACATCCTCGGCGCAAGTATTCATCATGTATGTTTGTCGCCTTGTAATTTTTACAAGTATCTATCATTCTCCCTAGTAGCTTTTTTCGCTGGCAAATCCTTTCATACGATCATTTACTTCGTGCTTAGCTTCTTGCCACTTGAATGGACGATTCTCATGTCAATGATGGCTTCGTCCTTATCATATATATGGCCATAGGAGCGAGAGACGATATAGCTAAAAACAATAAAGAAAAACAATATAAGATTTAATACTTGAATTGCCATCGACACCCGACCTCTATTTTTGGATGGATCCTCAGCTCACATAGTTCATAATAGTTCAGAAAAAAAAGTAACGAAAGTACAAGAACAACCGATAGTAAGAAAATGTTGGTATTAACAAAACAATACGATATATTCGATATTCATGGTACAAGGAATCATCAAACTATGAGTGATACAATGATTGCTAATACCAACAAATAGCAAGACAATGCATTAATACATAATAAAAGATAAAAACCCATTAAACCACATCATAATATGAACTATGTCTTTGAAAAACTTTATCTTGAAAAGCACAATATAACAACTAAATATTAAAAAATTTAAAGAAGCAACAATAATTTTGAAAATCCACATGAAATAATTTAAAGAAAGAAGAAGCAAATCAAGGTGGATTTAAAAAGTGGGCAACATGCTTCTGGGGTAATTGTATCACCAAAATGGGACCATTCTACTTTTGGGAGACATTATATCATTGTACAAAAGATCAGGTGATAACTATACACACGAAGTTGAGAAGCTACACATCAAGTTATAAAGCCGAGTCTTAGGGCACTCAACCACTCTCAGAAAGATGATTATCGATCACTGAGTTCCCATAAGTGAAGATATAAGACTAAGACATGCATATCAAAGAAGTTACCACAATAAAATGCATTCGATGTCCTCGAGCTTTTTAAATATTTTGTATTTCTGCACCATAGTGGATGGTTTTGCAATGGCATAATATAACATGCTGCACGAATAGATGGTGCTTAGAAAAGTCACCACCAATTTCTCTCAAACTTAGTCCCCGCAGCTGATCTGCTAGCATGTGCGGCCAACGTAAGTGCCTTGGAGGCTTAGCTTCATCATTCCTCTAATCTTGATCACTTGAATAAGAGGAAGAAAGTTTTAAGGTTAATTGAGAGCTAACAAAAATAAAGAAGAACCGTAACATGTTTTTTTCTCCTTTTTGCACAAAAATTTTCTTCTTTTCAGTCTTTTTAGCCAATGTTATATATATATATATATATATATATATATATATATATATATATATATATATATATATATGAATGTTTAAATTCTATGGTAAAAGTATAGAGACTCGTAAATCAAAAAGAATATTAACACGAAAATTTCCTTCTTTGCTAAATATAAGGTACTTTGATTAGGACTCTTTTAATAATGGTAGAACATTAATTGTACTATGATAAAAGAATACAAACTTCTAAACCAAAAAGAATATTAACACATAATTTTTCTTCTTTGCCAAATATAAGGTACTATAATTAAGACTCTTTTAATAATGGTGTTTTTTTATTTTTCCAAAAATATATATTATTAGTATTTATGCATACTTATAATTTAAAAAAATAGTAAAAAAACAATTGAGTCATGCAATAAATGATTTTGTATAATAATGCTTCTTCTGTTTTAGTTTGTTGTGTTTTTTTTTTAATTTGATATGGAGTTTAAGAAAGTAAATGGAATTTTTAAATTAAGTGATCTTAAATTTACGTTACTAACACTATTTGAATTATAAACACCAAATAATTTTTTAGCAAAAATTATTCAACTGATAAATCACTCTAGATCCTAATGACAGTATTTGGCCTATAAACACCCTATAATTTTTAGGCAAGAATTGTTCAACTAGTCGATCTATCATAAACCTAGAAGTAGTATTTAAATAATATTTACCTTATGATTTTTGAGAAAAAATGTTCGATCGATCAATCTGGATATCAGTGACAACCATTGACCTATATATACTTTACAATGTCCAGGCAAAGAATGTTCATCTGATTAATTAATTTTGAATTGATTGATCACTCTTGATTCTGTATGACTCTGCCACTATTTATAATGTAATAAATTAAAAGAGAAATTGGGGAGAGATAAGTAGCCAACTTACTTTCATTGAAGAAAAAAATAAAAGAGGTGTAGACAGTTAAACTGTGTGGGTGTGGAAGGGATTAAATAGGTGAAACGGAGAAAAGAATACTAATAAATTATATATAATTCATACCGTTGTTAGATGCATTACTAACAAATTATATATAATTCATATTGCGGTTAGAGGCATTACTAACAAATTATACACAACTAGCCACAGCTTCGTAGATATCCTTGGACCATGAATCGTGTTCTGATACCAAACTTGTTAGGACCCGAATCAAGGTCCTGACCGCGATGGACATCCCGAATCGTGAAGGTCCGAGAGATCCCTTAGCATGCAATCATCAGCATAACTCATAATTAAAATCAAAACGCGGAAGATAAACTGAAAACATGGTAGTCCCACAATTAATCTTAAAACTCTTCAACATCAACTTATAAGAAAACCCAAATCCATCTGAGACAATCTACGAAGTCTCTACTGAACTTAACATCCTAATCTGTCTAAATCAGGACAAGGCCCCTGGCCGGATCATAAAACTAAAAAGGGAACAACATATGGGAAAGATGCCTTCCGATGTAAGGGAGGCTCACCAACTCTAAATATCTGAAAATAATCTACTGGTTTGCGAGGCCACAGGACTGTGCCTCAAAACCTGAAATATAGGGGGTCAATACTCGAAAATACTGGTATGTAGAACAATCCAAAAATAACATATACTTCATGTAAAGTAAGTAAGAGCATTGTGAAAACAATATATCATAATATATATATAAAAACATATGGACATAATTCAAGATTTTCAAAACATCCTTTAAATCATGAACTCAATTCTTTGCTTTACTTCTGAGCTAGATGGTACACTCTATGTTTCTGATTATCCCAAGAGCTATATGGAATCTGTCCTTGACTCAGTGGTCAGTCCCGCAATCTAAGTTTACCACCAGGATTGGAGTACGTAAAAAACACAAAGTATGCCTCCTTGCATGACATACCGTGTCACAAGAAAAGGATATGCCTCCTTGTATGACATACCTTTTCATAAGAAAAGAAAATCCGCATCTGCATAATGTGAGTTATCTGAACTCGTGCCTTCTTTGGGTAACCATCTAACTCTGTTCAAGCCTAATTTTAGTCCTTTAACACCATGCATCATGCTTATAAAAAGGTTCACTTCTGAGTTCTATTAAGGGCATATCATAACAGGATATCGTCATACCCAGACTTGCAAGTCATATCATATCAAAACCATAGCCCTTCTCTTTCAAAATCATGCAAATAACCACCAAACGATTTATTAAATCACATGAGGGTTCTTATTTTCAAAAGCATATGAAACTTATTCAAACACACTCTCTTTTCAAGACTTTAACACATGGTGGTCAATTTTTTAATTAATCACATGCAGTTCATCATCAACCATTTAACACAATAAGCATTTATATAAATCAAACAAGAAAACACCCTCTCATTGGATCATAAAATAATGTAAATCCATAAATGATAGTAAAGCATTTAAATAAATACGTTTAATGTTGATTTAAACACCCCATAACATTTTAAGGCAAAAGAGAGGAAATTTCATAAATCATGCTCATAAATCACTTTTCGAAACTCAATGCTCATTTTCACATGATTATAACTCGAGTTTTATAGAGAACCCCCTAGTAATTACAAGATTTCATCATAAAACGGGGTTCATAGTGCATGCTCTCCAAACAAATCTTAAAACCCATAATACGTACATACGTATATACTTTAAAGCTTGTAAAAACATGAAACTCATGCCCATGAGAGTTAGGATAGTCCCATATACCTTTTCGATGAACAAAAATTTGAGACCTCTTGAATCTATGCCTTGAAAGAATGAGTTTTTGAAATAAACCCTGAATTTTCTCTCTTGAGAGTGGAGAGGAGAAGGAGCGAGGAGAAACTGACGTGTAATGGGCAAAAAACGTTTAAAGTGTGTTTTAAATTTGGGGGGGGGGGGGGAAGGGGAGGGGAGGGGAGGGGGAGAATGGGGTTTGAGGTGAGGAAAAGACCAAAATACCCCTAAAGAAACTGAATAAAGACTTAGGTGATAACTTATCAACCTAGTCGTCACCCTCTAGCTGGACTTGGATACTTTCTGGTTAAGGGTGATGACTTAGTTGATAGCTTATCACTTAGATGATGGCTTATAAACCTAGTTGTCACCTCTCCTAAGTGATGTAGGGTATTTTGTGGTTAAGGCTGACAACGAGGTTGATAAATCGTCACTTAGTTGATGGCTTATCACCTCAAGTCGTCACCTTGTTGATAGACGGACACTCTGAAGTAAAATGATCTTAACTTCCTACTCTGATATTGGATTAAGGTAAATCCAGATGCATTAGAAATAAGACTCAAAGATTTTTCATTTGATATATGGTAGGCCTCCTAACTCATTATATTCTAGAAGTAATAGTCATTGGAATTTGATCCAAGTAAGGATGTCCACTAAACTCTATCAATAGAAAGGTTCTCAACTCGTCTTTGAGTTAGGAGATTTTTATGATCTCACTTGACCTCCAAAAATGTTAACACACTTTAGATTTGGTCATCATACTTATATTGACACAAAAATATTGGGTTTGGGTCTATACACATTGAAACGACAGTTCAAATTCTTGATACAAGAAAGACCATGAAGACACAAAACAAACACCCAAAATAGTCCACTGGTCAAGAAAACCATGGACCCTTTGGATGACCCCTCTCGGATTCAACAAACAACAACAAGAACACAATGTATTGTGGTGTTTAACACCTAAAAACAGCCAACCAACAAAATAACAATATGGATAACAAGATGGAATAACAACAAGATGAACAACAACAATAAGTTATGGGTTCACTAGAAACAAGAGGAACAATTACAAGTTACAAACACTAACAAGATTACAATAAAAGAAACAAGGGATAGATAGATAGACTACACGAAGATGTAATTTAAAAACCCAAGAGACTATTCCACTCCTTGACCTTTAACACTACACACAACGATTCACCTATCTCTTACGTGATACGAGATCGGATTCCACCTTTCAAGCGCCAACGTTTCCAAGCAAACACAATCACTAGTGATTCCACACTAGATCTTGCCCTAGTTTCGGTTGGTGGCTTTTCCAAGCCCTAACTATGGTGTTTCAAGTCTTACAAGACTTACAATAATATCAAAAAACTAAATCTAAAAACCCTACAATGTTCCTTTTATAACTATTACAAAATATAAGTTAAAATGACCAAAAGGCCCTTCAAAGAGTGGGCACCCATCTAGTGTAATTTATGGGCTGATTTGGGTGCATTTTGGGTCTCTTTTACACTTTAATTGCACATGCAAAGACTCGGGTCCAACACGCACTCTCCTAAGTTCATATCCGTGATTATTCCCGTATCATCCTCTCCATTTTGAGAGGAATTTGTCCACAAATTCACGGCTTCACCTCGTTCAATTGGTCACTTCAAAGGAAACCCACTCAAAATAATCCACAAATAAGTCACAAAAATAAGTCAAAATAGTCCACAAAATCATGAAGAATTCGAGGGCTCAATAACAACAAGTCTCGGCCAACATATTTATTTTGAACCTCGGCTTTCTCTCCATATTGAGCCTTGTCTTCAATCTCATCCGAAACAAGTCTCCTACCATCATACAAGTATTGTAGTAGTCTCCATATCCATCATGTTCCTTTCTACCTTACTTCTCTACATGGATATATCGATTTTGGTGAAATAGAGTTTTGGTTGAGAGGAATGATTTAGTAAGGAGGAGCTTCGATTGTGGAGCTTGGATAGGAGAAAATTGGCTTCCAAGTCCCTCTTGTTGGACTTGAACGAATTGAGGGGGAAGTGACTCATTTAGGTCTCGGGTTTGAGGACATTTGTTGGCTTGGCTTATGTCTATGTCATTTAGTGGTGGTCTTAGAGGTTTGATCGTTCACGGTAAATCTTCGGGAGTAAAAACATGAGAGTTCCTTCAACTCTCCACTCGATCCAACCTCTCAAGTATAATAGACATATCCGAGCCCAATTTGTCAAGACCCGCATTTGCCTTAGCTATTTCTCGGGCAATAGCATCAAGGTGGGCCAAAATGGTGTCCATTATAGCAAAGGAGTTACCTACAAAACAGAAAACACGTTAGTTGTACAAAAACATCCTCACTCTCTCTTTTATTTCTCGTCTCTCGAATCCTTCACACTCAATCTCACAAGTGTTATAAGCTTGCTTGTACTCTGAGAGGTGAATTAAGTGTTTACAATGACTCAAAAGAATAAAACACACAAAGGAACATAAACACACACACATAAAAAAAAATACGGTTACAAACCAACTCACAATCTAGTAATTGGTCACTAGCTTGTAAGCTAGTATGGGAATCAACAAATGAAACTAAAGACACAAAATGAAACTAAAAGATCAAAATTTGAGCTTAAAATATGTCGGTGAGCCGTAATTGGTGATGTGGTAGTCCTTGATTGGCCTCCGTCAACAATTTTATTTTCCAAATTTGGAAGTCTTGATCAATTCTACAATTTGGACTTTGCTGGAAATTGTTCAATGGAGGAAAATACAAACTAGTCTTTGGAATTCAAATTTCAAGACTCAAAAGTCTTTGACTAGACTTGTACTTCTCCTTAAAACATGGACCCTTGTTTTATGAAAAAGTGGTGGAGATGTGATGTAAAGTCTTTTGGTAGTCGGGGGTCTTTCAAGACTTAACAAGTACTACACCTTATCTTTCACCTTTTGAAGATCTAAAGTTCACTTTAATGTTAACAAGGTGATGAATATGGTGAAGAAATTCAAGAACACAACAAGAACATCCAACAAAAATCTCCAGGAATAACAACAATTCCACAACAACAAGGTCAACTACAAAACCTCCAACAAACGGCCTAGTCTCTTGGTGTTGTATTTCGGTTTTAAACAAGAGAGGAAGGTTGTGAAGAACTTTAAGATCAACAACAACAACACTCCTTTCAAGATCTACAACAACAAAACCAACGTCCAACTACAAGTTCAACATTCGGCCAAGTTATAACAACATCATCAACACACGACCACAACAATTTTCACACAACTTTCAATAATTCAAGCTCAATTTTAGATCTAAACTCAAAGTGCTAGTGAACAAGAAAATCAACACTTTGGAAACAACTAAACAAATAAAATATACCAAGATCTAAACACCAACAACTCGGCCAAGACAACAACAAGACACCAGTCTCGGTCAAGAACAACTCAAGAACACAAACTTTTTTTTTCCAACTCTCAAGCCCAACATTGATCTTGTTAGAACTAAATCAAAGATGGCTCTGATACCAAATGATACAATAAAGACCAAGTAGACACAAAACAAACACCCAAAATAGTCTACTAGTTAAGAAAATCGTGGACCCTTTGGATGACCCCTCTCGAATTCAACAAACAACAACAAGAACACAATGTATTATGGTGTTTAACACCTAAAAACAGCCAACCAACAAACTAACAATATGGATAACAAGATGGAACAACAAAAAGACGAACAACAACAACAAGTTATGGGTTCACTAGAAATAAGAGGAACAATTACAAGTTACAAACACTAACAAGATTACAATAAAAGAAACAAGGGATAGATAGATAAATTACAAGAAGATGCAATCTTAAAAACTCAAGAGCCTATTCCACTCTTGGACCTTTAACACTACACACAATGATTTACCTATCTCTTACGTGACACGAAATCGGATTCCACCTTTCAAGCGCCAACGTTTCCAAGCAAACACAATCAGTAGTGATTCCACACTAGATCTTGTCCTAGTTTCGGTTGGTGGCTTTTTCAAGACCTAACTATGGTGTTTCAAGTCTTACAAGACTTACAATAATATCAAAAAACTAAATCTAAAAATCCTACAATGTTCCTTTTATAACTATTACAAAATATAAGTTAAAATGACCAAAAGGCCCTTCAAAGAGTGGGCACCCATTTAGTGTAATTTATGGGCTGATTTGGGTGCATCTTGGGTCTCTTTTACACTTCAATTGCACATGTCAAGGCTCGGTTCCAACACGCACTGTCCTAAGTTCATATCCGTGATTATTTCTGTATTAATTCTAGCCCCCAAAAAAGTGGGGTGTTACACTTTGCTTCACCACTATACAAAAATGCCACCAAAATTCAATCCCTCGGAGGTGAAGTCGGAGCGGAGAATTTTCAGTCCACTCAATCTTTCCCCAAAGAAAGTGAAGATTTTAAAATGGACTGGAAGGGTCTTCGGGTCGCTATCCAAAACTATCTAATTTTAATAGTGAAAAAAAATATTTTGTTTGAAGATGAGGTTAAATTTCAAATTCTTCTGCATATGGTATGTTCGATTCTGTTTCTTCTTAGAGATTACTGGTTTAGACATACCAAATCATACTCGACAACTGAAGCATGGAGGAGCGAACAAGAGAAGTACGAAGTACGAATGCTGCACCAAAAAATGTACAATCTGCAATACAAACTAATAAGGGCACCTTTGTAATTTGATTCATACAAATATGTTTCTTCCTCTTTCTTCATGTTTTTTGGTGATTTTGTATCTGCATGTGATTATTTTTTTAAATTATTCTATGAAAGCATTTTAAATTGACATCAGGAACAAAAATAGTAATGGAAGGTGAAAACTTTTGTGCTTGTGATATCTTTGGAATTTTTTAATTAAACTAGTGTAATCGCACGTGCCTCACACGTGTAACATTTGATTATTAAAAAATAAATAATTTTGTATATTGCGGAGATTTTTAGTAAAGTGTAAAAACTTCAAATCACTTTCCAAAGATCATTCACACTTTAATATAATAATGTAAATATAAGCATATATTTTAGTGTAAGCACATATATATTTTACCACCAGAAATTACAAGTGATTAGTGTATCATTACATTTGTGTTTGCTATGCAATACCTCTTTCTCTTGTTATCAGAGACTAAGAGAGACGCATAGATTTTAACCGTATTTGATGTACAATTATTTTTTTTTCAATATTTAATTTTTTTTCATGTTTTTAAAGTCAAATCTTTACAATATCATTGATTACATTCTTATTGAGTACTTAAAACTTTTAAAAATTTGGTACCTCTTAAATTTTTTTTATTCTAACGTTTTTATATTTATTTCTAGATTTTTCAATTTTTTTTAAAATCAAATTTAGTTGATTTAGAATTCTAAATATATTTAATTAATTTTTAACTCTTAAATATTAGGAAAAAAATAGTGAAAAGACGATTTTGTCAAAAACAAAAACTTTTAATGAAGGGCAAAAAGTTGAAATAATATTACTAAGGCCCTTCATACTTTTAATATATTATAGATTATAGATATAGATTAGAATTTTAGGATACTTGTGCCTTATTTTACCTTGTATTGATTGTGCTTTAACATTTTTGAATCTAAAAGCAAAAGAAACTTCACTATTTTCGATATTTTCCATCAACTATGTTACATGTATGTAGATTAAGCCAAGCGATTTTTCAAGAAGGATATGACAGAAGATATTATTACTAAGGACCTTCCTACTAAATTTGTGAGTGGAGCTTTATAAAATTATTTTCTTGATTATTGACTTTAAAAAATTGTATTGACGTGTATTTTACTTAAACTGCTCTGTTTAAAATGCATCAAAAACTTTCTATTACTCCTAAAGCTCAAACACCCGAGGACTAAAGTGTTGTTTGTCGGACATTTATCCTATTTAGTTGAACAGACAGATGTGTGAGTCGTTATTGAACTTTTCTTCAGTGCTTTGTCTATATAATAATATCTTTGTTGTCACTTCTGATTGTGGGGTCCATCCCATGTCTCAATTTTCCTTTTTGGCTGCAAGGATTGAAAAGTTGCCAAGATAAAATGTCAAATAACAAAATTTTCCCGTTGACTGAGATGGATCGTTAAATGTATTCACTATGAACACTTTGAAATATTGTTTTTCAGTGATGTCACTGCTGACATCAATAGGGACAAAATTTTCCTATAAAAGGAGCTTCTCAACTCATTTGTTAAACACATTAAATAGAGAAAAAAATAATGTACAGAGAACAGTGAGGTATTCCACAGACTATGATAAAAATAGTCTGTGAAGAAAAAATTAGAGTGAGCGATATTTTAGTAAAGTAGGAATCAAAAAAGGGTTATTTCTTTTGAGTGTGTAGTAGTCTGCTACGAGAATAATCACAAATATGGACTTATAAGAGTGCGCGTTGGTCCCGAGACTTGGTGTGTGCAATTGAAGTGTAGAAGAGGCCCAAAACACACCAAAATCAGCCCATAACTTACACTTGATGGGGTGCCCACTCTTTGAAGGTCCTTTTGGTCATTTTAACTTATATCTTGGAATAGCTATATAAAGAACAATGTAGGGTTTTATTTACTTATATTATTATGGATGTTGAAGGGATAAACACTTGAAAAACACAAAGTCCTCTCTTCTCTTGATGAGGCAAAATCGAAACTAGGAGACAACAATAGGGTGGATTCTCTTTGTTGTTGATTGCTTGGAAACAGTGATGCTAGAGAGGTGAAATCCGATCTTGTGTCACGTAAGATATAGGTGATTGTAGTGTGTAGTGTTAAGGGTCTTTGGGTTCTTAAGATTACATCTTCAGTTTGTCTATCTATCTATCTTTCTATTCTTGCAATCTTGTAAACGTTTATATCTTGTATTGTGAGCCGTTTGTAGTTGTTGTTTCTCACATTGTTGTTGTTCTTCGTGTTCATCATATTTGGTTGATAATATTAGTTTGAGGTGGCTGTTTTGGTGTCAAATACACCATTATATCTTGTATTCTTGTTGTTGGTAGTGAATCCGAGAGTGGTCTCCAAAAAGGTCCTCGGATCCTTAAGATTTGTGGACTGTTTTGGAGTTGTTTCATGTTTTCTTTGTTGTTATTGTATCATTTGGTATCAAATCCATCTTTGATATTGTTCCTACAAGATTAATCTTAGGTTTGCTTGTTAGAAAATTCAAAAAAAAAAAGTGTTCTTGAAGATCTTGTTCTTGGCCGAGAAGTTGAACTTCTTGTTGTTGTATCTTGGTTGATTTGTGTTGTATAGAGTTGGTAGTCTTTTATGTGTTTAAAGTGTTTCAAGTGTTGGTTTCTTTATCACCAACACTCAAAGTGCCTAGATCTAAAACTTAAGCTTGGACTTGTTGTAGTGTTGTTGTGAACAAGGTTGGGCCGTGACTTCTTGTTGATTGTTCTTGACCGTTTGGTAACCTTTGTTGTGTCTTAGTTCTTGGTTGAACATTGATTAGTATTGTTGAAGATCTTGAAAGGTTGTTTTTGTGTTCTTGTTGTTCATCACAACCTAAATCCCTTGTTAAAACCAAAATACAACATTAAAAGCCTTGGCTGTTGTTGGTGATATTGTTGTTGGCCTTGTTGTTGTGGAATTATTGTTGTTCTTGGAGATTGTTGTTGGTTGTTCTTGTTGTGGTTGTTTTGTTCTTGAAGTTCTTCACTATATTCTTCACCTTGTTAATATTCAAGTGAACCTTAGATCTTAAAAAGGTGAAAGACAAGGTGTAGTACTTGTTAAGTCTTGAAAGAACCCCCAACCACCAAAAGACTTTACTTCACATCTCAACCACTTTTCATAAAAAAAAGGGTCCATATTTTAAGTAGGAGTACAAGTCTAGTCAAAGACTTAAAAATCTTGAAATTTGAATTGAAAAATGAGCTCAAAAGACTAGTTTGTATTTCCCTCTATTGAACAATTTCAACCAAAGTCCAAATTGTGAAATTAAAATTTGTCAAAAACCGAACCACTAGTGGACTGCCACGTGGATGGCCACATCACCATATATATTGTCCATGCAACAATTTTGGCTCAAATTTTGATCTTTTAGTTTCATTGTGTTGTTTCTTTAGTTTTGTTTGTTGATTCCTTTACTAACTCTAGATTGTAAGTTAGTTTTGAAACCGTCCTTTGTGTATACGTTACTTTATGTGTCTTATTCTTTTGATTCATTGTAATACTTGGTCCATCTCTCAATGCCTCATGGAGTACAAGCAAGTATACGACACTTGTAAGATCAAAGTGAGAAAAAAAAATCCGAGAGACAAAACAATAGAGAGGGAGATAGTGTGAGGATCATTCTTGTACAACTAACTTGTTTCTTGTTTTGTAGGTAATTTCTTGGCCATAATGGAAACTATTTTGGCCCTCCTTGATGCTTTGTCCCAAGACCTTGCTAGGGCAAATGCGGGTCTTGGAAAAATTGACTCGAATGTGGTAACTATGAGTGAGAGGTTGGGTCGAATGGAGAGTCGAAGGAACTCTCTTGCTTTTACTCCCAAAACTTTACTTCCAATGACCAATCCTCCAAGACCACCACATAATGCCACAAGCCAAGCTCCAAATAGCCCTCAAAATCGAGAACAAGATAGACCACTTCCCCCACAAGTTGATCAAGTACAAAAAGGAGGACTTGGAAGCCAATTTCCTCCCATCCAAGCTCCACAATCGAAGCTCCACGTTACCAAATCGAGCCTTTCAATTGAAACTTCTCTTTCCTAAAATCGACACATCCAAGAAGAGGAACATGGTAGAAAGAAACATGAAGGGTATGGAGTCTACGACGATGCTTATATGATAGAAGGAAACTTGAGTCAGATGAGATAGAAGGTCAATCTCAAGATGGAGAGGAAGCCGAGGGTCAAAATGAAGATGTTGGATCTGAGACTTGTTGTAATTATGCTCTCGGGTTTGGCTAGCTTGTGGACTATTTTTGTGCATTTCATGTGGATTGTTTTTGTGCATTTCATGTGGACTGTTTTTAGCTCATTTTTGATATGTCCCTTGTTATTATTAAGCTCTCGAGATCTTTATGTTTTGTGGACTGTTTTGATTGGTTTCTTTTGAAGTGGCCAATTGAACGAGATGAAGCCGTGAATTTGTGGAAAAATTCTTCTCAAGATGGAGAGGATGATTCAAGAATAATCACGGATATGGACTTATAAGGGTGCACGTTGGTCCCGAGACTTGGTGTGTGCAATTGAAGTGTAGAAGAGGCCCAAAACACACCAAAATCAGTCCATAACTTACACTTGATGGACTGCCCACTCTTTGAAGGCCTTTTTGGTCATTTTAACTTATATCATGTAATAGCTATATAAAGAACAATGTAGGGTTTTATTTACTTAGATTATTATGGATGTTGAAGGTAGAAACACTTGAAAAACACAAAGTCCTCTTTTCTCTTGATGAGGCAAAATCGAAACTAGGAGACAACAATAGGGTGGATTCTCTTTGTTGTTGATTGCTTGGAAACGGTGATGCTAGAGAGGTGGAATCTGATCTTGTGTCACGTAAGAGATAGGTGATTGTAGTGTGTAGTGTTAAGGGTCTTTGGGTTCTTAAGATTACATCTTCAATTTGTCTATCTATATATCTTTCTATTCTTGCAATCTTGTGTTTGTATCTTGTATTATGAGCCATTTGTAGTTGTTGTTCTTCGTGTTCATCATATTTGGTTGATAATATTAGTTTGAGGTGTCTGTTTTGGTGTCAAATACACCATTATATCTTGTATTCTTGTTGTTGGTAGTGAATCCGAGAGTGGTCTCCAAAAAGGTCCTCGGATCCTTAAGATTTATGGACTGTTTTGGAGTTGTTTCATGTTTCCTTTGTTGTTCTTGTATCATAGTCACTTTGAATATTGTACTTATGACTACGATGTAAAAAGTTTTACTATAGTAATATCAGTTGCTCCTCTTGGTCGGTGTTTTTTCCCTTATTTAAAAGGGGTTTCCACATAAAATCCTTGGTGTCATTATTTTTATTTTATTTTCCTATTATTTTACCACAAATACTTTTATTGTTATTACGCGTTTACCCAAGAAACTGGTATCAGAGCCCACGGTTTGCAATATCTATATTTTTTGGTAAACAATGGAAGCCAACACAAGTGTAATGGTTACTTTAAATGGCGTTAATTATGCCATTTGGAAGGAAAAAATAGAAGATCTGCTCCATATCAAAAAAAATTATCAGCCGATCTTCGACACTATAAAACCTAAAAATAAAATCGATGAAGAATGAAACCTATTGCACAGACAGTGATACAATCCAAATGGCCTCCGAATTGCTAGAGAGGATGCTTACGGGTCAAGTGACACTTGATGAGTTCGTGAGGGCTATCAAAAGGCATCCATTGGTTGATTATGATGACCAAGGAGACTTAAGGGACATTAGAGAGGCTGATGGAAGATCAAACGGGTCTAGAAAGCCACCGAAAGAGAAGATGCGCCCCATCCTCTTTGGAGGTGCGCCCAACCCGCTCTAGATCAGTTAGAGCAGGTCAAAAGATCCCTTTACACCCTTGGGATCTGCCCCATGTGCGCCCCATATGCTCAAGCAAGTGCCTAATGGGCTTTTATGTATTTGTCTTTCCTAAATGGGTCATTTTTGGGCTCATATGATGTAATAACCTAGCCTAGACTATAAATAGGACTTCTTTTCATTTTAGTAAGTAGTTTATGTTAAATTATCAATTTAAACACTTGTGAGAGAGTGAGGCAAACGTGGATTCTCTTGTGTTGATCTTTTATTTAGAAACGTGGGTTGATTGGGAATCGATTCCCTTGAGGTCTACGTAAGATTTAGATGCTTTGTTCGGTTTAATTGATTGAGGGTTTAGGGTTTGATACACCCTTTATTTGCTTTCAATTCCTTGCATTGTGTCTATCTTATTGTTTCTCTATCTATCTTTAGTTTTCGTATTTGTATCGTAGTTTAGTTTTTAATTCCATACTTTGATTGTGTATCATTTGGTATCAGAGTTGATCTTAGAATTGTTTCCGCGATTCTAGTCTTGGGTTTCGCTATCTCGAAAATCAATAAAAAAGAGAGTCAAAAATTAAAAATCCCTAAAAAAGTACTACTCACGTTTTAGTCCTAGGTCAAAATTTTAATTGTTGATTTTGTGTTTTTATTGTGTTTCTAGTGTTAGATTTGTGTTCTCTAACACTATACGAGTCTATAAATCAAATTTGAACCAAATCAGAGCTTATTTGAGTGTTCTATCCTTGTTGGAAGCTTGGGTTGAAGATGTTTGATGTGAATTGAAATCTGAATTTTTCGCTTGTGAATTTGAGTAAAATGATGCTTGGAATGTGTTTAGAAGGTTGAAAATAGCCTTAGTTCAAAATTTCATTGCATTCCGATCATTAGTTCAAGAGTTAGAGCAGTTTGAAGTTTTGGTGTTCTTGAGTGTTATTGAGGAAGATTCATATCTTCATCTTGAATTCTTAGCAAAAGGTGTTGTTTGATTCAAAACGAGGGAATAAAAGTGGTGAAAAGGTGTTTGTACAAAGGCATCTAAGAAGATCCTAAGGATATTTCACAAGAAAGTACAAAGGGGGACGGACCATTGGAAGGGCAATTTTGGTCAAACACAAAGGGAGGGGAGGGCCACTTGTTCCCCATCTACGCCGAATTTGCGCCCAAGATGTGGCCACACCCTAATCGTACCTCAAGAAAGTAAGGGAGGGCCAAGCTGCGTCCAAGGTGCCTTTCACCTGCGTCCCAACTACTGGAGCTGGCTGCCCCAACACAGACCACCAAAACCCATCACAAATCACCTTCTTTTGGCATGAATCAACTCCAACAACCCCAATCCAAGTTTATCAACACTTTCCAACATCAATTCAAGTCCTAAAACACATCTCAACGTATTTAAAACTCCATTGCTCAAGGTTTGATTCTTAGTTTCCATTTCTTGATTCTTAAATCTCCTCTTTGATTCTTAACTACTCATCAACTAAGTTGATTGATAGTTCTTGTGTCCTTTTGTTTTATCGTCCCACTTTTCTTTCAAGCTTTTATCTTTTGAATTCGTTGTTAGTTCTTGACTTATGTCCGTACATATTTTCTTTGAGTCATTTCAGACAAGTATCTATTCCGACCTCAAGCCACAATTGGTACCAAGCTTTCTCATTGGAGTATAAACGATCTATCAATGCTTGCGACGACAATAGAGAGATAAACTAAAGATGTAAGCTTTAAGAGTTTGTGAGGTTGATTTCTTAACCTTTAATGTGTTTGTTGTTTTTGTTTTGTTTTAGTATTTCTTTTATATAGGTACCATGGCATCGGGAGAAGGTTGCCCAAGATCTTGGGGAGAGATAAACATGGAATGTTTAATGGCGACCATAATGAGTGTGAAACAAAATGTAAATCAAAGTATGGAAAGCATGAAAATTTCACTCTCAAAAAGGATGGACACCTTGGAAGTTCGTCTAGACTCCACCACACCTCAAAACTATCATACTTCCTCTAGTGGACATGCTCTCAACGCCTCCACTACTATAAATCCGGAAACACTTCACCAAATGTTCAATCCACCTAGGCAAGTATATGAACCCATCATCCAAGCCACTACTTACCCAAATAATCGAAATCCCATTCGTCCCCTACAATCCCAATTCAATCAATCCCATTAATAAGCTCCACAAAACCCAAACCAACCATCTCAAATCCAAGCAAACCCAAATTAACTAATCTAAATTGAGGATGAAGGGGTGAGGAACCTTATGGAAGAGGTAAAGAGTTCGATGAAGTGGATCTCTTTGTGAAATTTGTACGAACTAGAAGATGAGCTCACGGGGGATGACATAGAGGACGAAGAGGAAGATTTAGTCCGGTTCCTTATGGAAGAGGAAACTTGAAAAACCGTCCCCAAGTATAAGAAGATCATCAATGGGATCAAGGAGGTAATATGGGTCGAGAAATGGGTCTTAACTCAATCAAGATCACTCTTCCTACCTGAAAAGGAACTAGTGATCCATCTATCTATCTTGATTGGGAGATACAATGCAATAGGATATTTTAACTCAATGAGTTAACCATACATAAGAAATTCACCCGCGCAATTGCTCAACTTGAAGGGTATGCTTCTACTTGGTGGGAGACAAAAAGAGTGCAAAGAGAAAAAAATGGTAATCCCAACCTTCCAAATTGGGATGAATTAAAGGCACTCATAAGAGAGAGGTATGTTACAAAGAGGTTCAAGTAAGAGAAATTAACAAGGATCTACAATTTGAGACAAGGAGGTAGAGGTGTGGAAGACTATTATGAGGAGTTTCAAAACTTGATCCTTTATCTTGAGAATGTTGAACCCCCAAATCATTGTATGGATCGGTTCAAAGGTAGTTTAGATTATGAAGTTGCTTCTCAACTAGTTGTCCATAAGTTTGACTGAATAGAAGATCTTGTTAAAGCGGCCATTGAGGTTGAAAGGAACAACAATGCCAAGAAGTCCTTCAATAAAGGTTATGATTCTTCTACTTCATCTGAATGAAAAAGAACAAGGATTTCAACAAGCCCGTTGATAAGGCAATCCAAAAGTATCTATCAAGCAATGAAGGTAATCCATCTTCTAATCCCAATTCTAAAGGTAGTTAAATGTCAAGGTTAGAGTCATAAGGCTAGTGAATGCCCCAACCGAAGGAACATAGTACTGGTGGAGGGTAATCCTTACTTTGTTGGAGATATGGGGTGTGTTTGGTATGATGGAAAATGTTTTTTGGAAAATATTTTCTTATTTTCCCTTGTTTGGTTATAGTTAAATGTTGGGAAAATATTTTCCATAACAACTCATTTTCCTCCATTTGAGGGAAAATGACTTTCCTCATGGGCCAAGGAAAGTCATTTTTCGGAAAATGACAAATGTGACTTATGCCCCCACCCCCACCCCACCCCTCTTCACCACCCCAACAACACTCATATTCATATTTCTCAAAAAATTCACATTACTAGGAAATATTTTTCACTGTGCTTTTGCTTCAATTTTTCACTACTTGAAATAAAAAAATAATGAAGCCCGAATTTTTTTATTTTCCAATGTTTGTTGAATGTATTGTTATTTCCATATGCATAGAGGAAGACTTACCTATGTTACTTTTGCTAATTGCATATTTCATTTTGCCATCGATGTAGCTTGTTTCACAAGGTTGAATAAGCTTGTCGTTCCGTTGTATTTCTATTGATTGTAGTATTTTGAGATTGTCCTAACAAAATATTGAAAAATGTCTCATGTATCTGCTAATTAGTGGTTTATAAAATTTAGTGATTGCAATATTTTAGTATTCAATATTGATATTATTTGCTATGTTTAAATTAGTTCTTACAAATTGTTGAGTTGCTAGAGGCACTGATATATATACTAGTTAACAGTTAGTAGTATTTTCTAAAAATAATTTTTCACTCACCAATTAAACATTAGAAAATATTTTCCACTCACCAACCAAACACCATAAAATATTTTCCACTCACCAACCAAACGTGAGAAAATAAGTAGAAAACCAGCTTATTTTTCAGAAAAAAAATTTCCATGAAAAATATTTTCCTTTTCCATCATACCAATCACACCCATGGTGACCAAAAATGATGGTGGTGGGGAAAGCCCTCAAGAGGATAATAACCTTGGAAGTGAAGGGGAATTAGTGAAAGTTGAAGGGGACTTTAATGTACCTTGTGGATTGATGATGAAAGTTCCCAATAAAGATATTTGTCCAGAAGAAAGAGAGGTCTTGAATCTTAGACTCATGATGAGGAGGGATATGAATGGTGAAGATGAGGAGCTTTGGGATCAATAAGGAGATCTTAGTGACAAACCCAAGCCCTTGTTATTCACTACATTTGGCACTAGCATTGTGCCAACTTCCAAGTTGATGCATAAGAGAATAAGTCCACATGGTGCAGGTTTAGAAGGCAAGAGAGCAAGCTCAAATCTTTGCTCTGAAGGTATGTGCCTACCTCCTCTTATTTCTAGCTTCCCTTGGAATCATGATAACATTTACCCTAGAGTAGAAGATGTTACAAATATATTTGACTTAAAATCCTGCCTAGATGGTGTTGATGTCTCTTTTGAATAACTTGAATATGCATAAAAGTATGGCTCTTTCTTGGAATATTGTTAGAGTGAAAGGGATGTGAGATGCTTAAGTTGGTTCTTCTTACCGTCATATGATCTTGTTCTTGGTAGCACATTAAGTAATCATAACTCTTGTAATTCCATTTTCTTCGTTTGGGAGAATAACCATGTTGGTGCTAAGTGTGTGATGATTTGTTTGGTAACATTTTTATTGGAACTAACTTAGGAGAATTTTTTGATACTTATCATAGCTAACTCCTTTGCACATTAAACGTTGACTTCTCTTCTATTGTCTTGAAGGATGTTTGGTTATATGTGAAATGGGTGTCTCCTTGTAATGGATGTTTTGATTTTAACCCATGTTCTAACCCTCGTTCCTCGAGGAAATATTGGTTGTTTTTCCTTCTTTTTTGTTTAAAGGTTGTTGATTCGAGGATGAATCTTCTTCATGAAGGAGAGGATGATACAATCCAAATGGCCTCCGAATTGCTAGAGAGGATGCTTACGGGTCAAATGACACTTGATGACTTTTTGAGGGCTATCAAAAGGCATCCATTGGATGATTATGATGACCAAGGAGACTCAAGGGACGTTAGAGAGGGCGATGGAAGACCAAACAGGGCTAGAAAGCCCTCGAAAGAGGAGATGCGCCCCATCCGCTTTGGAGGTGTGACCAACCCACTCTAGATCTGCTAGAGTGGGTCAAAATAGCCCACTACACCCTTGGAATCTGCCCCCATGTGCACCCCATATGCTCAAGCAAGTGCCTAATGGGCTTTTATGTGTTTGTCTTTCCTAAATGGATCACTTTAGGGCACATATGATGTAATAACCTAGCCTAAACTATAAATAGGACTTCTTTTCATTTTAGTAAGTAGTTTATGTTGAATTATGAATTTGAGAACTTGTGAGAGTGTGAGTCAAGCATGGATTCGCTTGTGTTGATCTTTTGTTTAGAAACGTGGGTTGCTTGGGAATCAATTCCCTTGAGGTCTACGTAATATTTAGGTTCTTTGTTCGGTTTAATTGATTGAGGATTTAGGGTTTGATACACCCTTTATTTGCTTTCAATTCCTTGCATTGTGTCTATCTTATTGCTTCTTTATCTATCTTTAGTTTTTGTATTCGTATCGTAGTTTAGTTTTGGAATCAGACAGGTTTGTGATTTTACCAGACAGTAGGTTGACGATAATGTATTGAATCATATTTCTAGGGAGACACATGCTCGGTCCCTATGGGAGAATCTTGAAAATTTGTATACTAGAAAGATTGAAACTAATTAAATGTTCTTGATAAAAAAAATGTTGGTGTTAAAATACCATGATGGTTCTCTGATGAGAGATCACCTGAATAACTTTCAGGGGATCATGAACCAGTTATTTTCTATGGGCATTAAGTTTGATGAAGAAATTCAAGGTTTGCTTCTACTTGGTTCCCTACCAGACTCTTGGGAAACATTTAGAACTTCATTATTAAATTCTGCTCTCGATGGTGTGATCTCTACGGATTTTACCAAGAGTAGCATTCTTAATAAAGAGATGAGAAGAAAATCTCAAAGTTCTCTTCGTCTGATGTCTTGGTGACTGGCGCTAGGGGGAGAAGCAAGAATCGTGGTTCTTTAAATAGAGAAAATTATAGAAGCAAATCCAGAGGCAAATTTTAAAATGTTGAGTGTTATCATTGTGGGTTAAAAGGCACACAAAGAAATTTTGCCAAAAGTTGAAGAAGGAGAACAGAGATAAGGAGGAAAAGAAAGAAAACAATGATGAAAACTACTTAGACACCGTCACCACTGAAGATCTTGTTATTGTCCTTGATGCAAATCTAATAAATATTTCTTGTGATGAGTCAAGTTGGGTTGTGGATTCTGGTGCTGCATCTCACGTGACATCAAGGAAGGATTTTTTCTCATCTTATACTCTAGGTGACTTTGGAACCTTGAGTATGGGCAATGATACTGTTTCTAAAGTGGTTGGTATTGGTACAATTTGTATAGAAACTAGTACTAGATCTAAACTAGTTTTAAATAATGTAAAACATGCACTTGATATTCGTTTGCACTTGATTTCTGTTGGCATGCTGGATGATGAGGGATATGTTAATATCAATGGTGGTGGAAAATGGAAACCCATTAAGGTTTCTTTGGTTGTGTCTCATTGTGACAAGCATCGTGGTCTATACTAGACTACAACTTCTACTTGTGCTAATTTGGTGAATGCAGTTGAAAGCGCTTGCTTTTCAACATTATGGCATAGGAGGCTTAGCCACATTAGTGAGAAAAGACTTAATGTTATGGCCAAGAAAAAATTACTATCATATTTTGAAAGTGCTAAATTAGAAAAATGTGAGCACTGCTTGGCTGGAAAACAAAATAGAGTTTCTTTCAAGTGTCATCCTCCTTCAATAAAGACAGAGTTGCTTGAGCTGGTGCATTCAGATTTATGTAGTCCAATAAAGACAAGGACTTTGGGTGGTGCACTCTACTTTGTCACTTTCATTGCTGATTGCTCAAGAAAACTTTAGGTATATGTCTTGAAGACTAAAGGTCAAGTGTTGGGTGTCTTTAAGCAGTTTCAGGCTTTCGTTGAAAGAGAAACGGAGAAGAAGCTAAAGTGTATTCGTACTGATAACGGTGGTAAATCTTATGGACCATTTGATGAATACTACAAGCAACAAGATATCAGATCCTCCTAAGATGACTCAACTTAATGTTTTAGCAGAAAGGATGAAGAGGACCTTGATGGAAAGAGTCAGATATTTGCTTTCTGAAGCAAAGTTGCTAGACTCTTTTTAGGGTGAGGCTTTATTGACCACCGCACATGTTATTAACCTATCTTCTATTATTTCTTTGCAAAGTGATGTACCAAATAAATTTTGGTATGGTAAAGATGTTTTCTATGTCCATTTGAGAGTATTTGGTTGCAAAGTTTTTGTACATGTGCCAAAAAATGAGAGGTCAAAGTTAGATACCAAGACAAGGCAGTGCATCTTCATTGGTTATGACTTTGATGGGTTTGGTTACAGGCTATATAATCCAGTTGAGAAGAAGCTTGTAAAAAGTCGTGATATTGTCTTCATGGAGAATCAAACCATTAAAGATATTGACAAAATGGAGGAGTTAGAATCTTCAAGTTCTGATGGTATGGTTAATTTTGATCAAATTCCTCATACAAGTGTGCATGATATTGGTGGACTGCTAATCATGGTGACACCTAAAATCATGTTCCAAATCAATATGTTGACGTTGATAATGACAACGATGTTGTTGTTGATGATGCTCCAGTTCAAGAAGCTGTGGACGAGTCAAATATCTCACTCAGAAGGTTAACAAAATTGCTTATTCCTTCTTCTCGTTATTCTTCTAATGAGTATGTGTTACTCACTGATGGGGGAGAACCTGAATATTATGAGGAGGCCATGAAAAATGAACATAAGGATCAATGGATTGAAGCCATGCAAGATGAGATGAAATCTCTGCATGAGAACCACACTTATGAGTTGGTAAAATTACCTAAGGACATGAGATCTTTGAAGAATAAGTGGGTGTTCAAAGTAACATTTGAAGAACACAACTTGAAGTTCAGATACAAAGCCAGATTGGTTGTCAAAGGATTTGATAAAAGAAAGGATATTGATTTTGGCAAAATATTTTCTCCTGTTGTCAAAATGACCTCTATTCATACAGTTCTTGGTTTGACTGCTAGTCTTGATTTAGAGGTTGAGCAGATGGATATGAAGATAACTTTTCTCTATGGTAACCTCGGAGAAGAGATCTATATGGAACAACTTGAGGGCTTTAAGGTAAAATGTAAGGAAAATTATGTGTGCAAACATAAAAAGGGTTTCTATGGCTTGAAGCAAGTTCCCAGGCAGTGGTATAAGAAGTTTGAATCTTTCATGGGGGAGAAATGCTAAAAGAAGACTTCTTCAGATCATTGTGTATTTGCACAAAATTTTTCTAATGATGATTTTATCATCCTCTTGCTATATGTGGATGATATGTTGATTGTGGACAAGAATGCTTCCAAAATTGATGAGTTGAAGAAATAATTATACAAGTCTTTTGCTATGAAAGACCTGGGTCAAGCTAAGAAGATTTTGGGCATGAAGATTACTCGTCTCAAAGATCAAAGAAATCTTTACTAGTCACAGGAGAAGTACATTAAACGTGTACTGGAGTACTTCAACATGAAGAATGCTAAAGTTGTTAACACGCCCCTTGCTGGTCATATGAAGTTGAGCAGGAAAATATGTCCTACAACGAAGGAGGAAAAAGAGAACATCACTAAAGTTTTATATTCCTACATTGTTGAAAGTTTACTGTATGTAATGACGTGTACCAGACCCAATATTGCTCACGCAGTTGGTGTTGCCAGCAGGTTTCCGAAAAATCCAAGAAAAGAGCACTAGAAAGCAGTCAAATGGATATTGATGTACCTAAGAGAAACCTCAGGAGACTGTTTGTGTTTTGGAGTATATGATCCAATCTTGAAGGGCTATACAGATGCTGATATGGAGGGTGACCTTGATAACAAAAAATCTAGTACTGGATTTTTGTTTACATTTTCAGGGGGAGCTAGAAGTGTGTCACACTATATACAACTGAAGCTGAGTATATTGCGGCTACTGAAGCTGGCAAGGAAATTATATGGCTCAAGAGGTTCCTTCAAGAACTTGGTTTGCGCCAAATAGAGTACGTTGCCTATTGTGACGGTCAAAGTGCAATAGACTTGAGCAAGAACTCCATGTACCATGAAAGAACAAAACACATTGATATAAGGTACTATTGGATTCGTGAATAAGTGGAGAACGAATCATTCCATGTTAAGAAGATTCACACGAGTGAAAATCCCGAGGATATGCTGACAAAGGTGGTGCTAAAAGACAAGTTCTAATTGTGCAAAAAACTTCTTGGCATGAGCTCTTACTGATAAAACGGAGATACCTCCTTCAAATGCATGAGACTGGAGGGAGAGATTTGTGAGGTCCATCCCATGTCTCAATTTTCCTCATTGGATGCAAGGATTGAAAAGTTTCCAAGATAAAATGTCAAACTGCAAAATTTTCTAGTTGGCAGAGATGGATCATTAAATGTGTTCACTATGAACACTTTGAAATATTATTTTTCAGTGATGTCACTTCTGACATCAATAAGGACAGGATTTTCCTATAAAAGGAGCTTCTCAGCTCATTTGTTGAACACACCAAATAGAGAGAAAAATAATATATAGAGACCAGTGAGGTATTTCACAGACTGTGATAAAAATAGTCTGTGAAGAAAAAATTAGAGTGAACGATATTTTAGTAAGATGGGAGTCAAAAGAGGGTTATTTTTTGTAACTGTGTAGTACTCACTTTGAGTATTGTACTTGTAATGCCCCAAGAGTACACCCTGGGAGTCACACGGTGCTTACAATCCTGAAGGACCACAAGCTAAACCATGAGTTGATACCTGCTGTGAGCACTGAATTATATAATCATAAATGTGGAAGAATAACTGGTATGCCATAAGGTTTTAATATCTGAAGCAAATACTGAATTATGAATCTGAAGAAATAACTATTTGTCTGATAAAAATATGAATAGAGATAACTGAATAACTAAGTGACATGTCAACTGAAGTCTGAATACTGAATATCTGACTGTAATGTCTGAAATCCTCTAAACTGTATGACTGTGAGTTGATGGGATAGGCCCCAACTAACTCCACTAACTACTGAACTAAAAACTTGAAGTAAAATAATCTGTCCTCGAAATATGAGGACTCACCATTGCTACTGCTGAGAGTTTGAGAAGTCTAAGCATGGTCCAGAATTTTGGCATCAGAACCTATGATATAATATATCATAGCGCAAGAAATGAGTATGCGATCAGTACTTTGAATGTATTGGTATGCTAAATGAGGCAGACTAATATGCATGGTTTCATGAACATGAATAGATAATCATCTGAATATGAGTGTATAACGTGAGGTACTAAATAGTGTGTATGAAATCTGTGAATGCTAAAATTACATGAAATCTATAAATACCGGGGATGCATGACCAAACATATAGCATGAACTGAATAAAATCTATAAACTGAAGTACTGAAATACTGAGATGACTGATATCTGTATGCTTTGGTCAAACAATACTGAGACTGAGTGACTGAACTGATTTCTGGACTGAAACTGTAACTGAGACTGTGGGAGGTATCATCTAACCGACATGCCCTAATCTAAGCTAATCGGGGTCCACCCTGTAACCCCAGATGGAAGGGTGTTAGTACCCTGTCATGGGTACTAACGCTGGCTATGTGAATCCACTAAACTGGTGTACTATATCGTCCCGAAGGACTAAGGGTGTCAAGTCTAATCTGACGGGTTACCCCTGTGAGATAGTCAAGCCTAAACTAACGAGTGACTTCTCATATCCTAAGCTGGCTACGTAGTTCTGGAGTACAGGAATTGCTTCTAATGACTCTGCCTATCTGACGGGAAAGTCGTCATCCCTGCACTCGCTCGGTGCTAAATCTTACTCCCAACTGAATGATACTGGATCCTAAACTCTTTTGAGTTTAACTGAATGATCTAGCAATGCTCATAATATATTCTGAAGTTATCCTGAAGATACTGAGACGAGACTAAGTAAACAACTATGATTTTCGGGTATTCAAGACCCCCAGTAGTCAAAACAATAATAGTAATATGATACTTAAGCTTAGAGGACATAACATGCAAGCCTTTATCAAATAGTCATTCTTATAGACATTTTATCAAACACTTGATATTCATGACTTAAGCAAATCAAGGAAATAGTATTAAACTTGAAATAATAGCATGATTTCTAGATCAAAGATACCTACTCGTGATTTAATTTGATGAATAATACCAATAAAACATGAGGAAGTTGACCACAACCATAATTTCATTGATACATGATATAAAATCAATATTCATGGAAGTTTCATGAAAACTCATGGTTTAAAATCATAATTTAATATCATAAATCTTGAAAAGATGATAAGTTTAGTAGTTAAAGTGGGTACTTGGACTCCATGGGTGAAAGGAACCCATGGATGAACATTTAACATACCTGGATTAAGGAATTCGCGAGGATTGATAGTGAGTTCTTGAGATTTGGCCTTGAATCTTGAACTATTTTGGGAAAAGAATGGTAGAATTTTAGGGATTCTTGGAGTTGAATATTGAAGTCTAGGGTTTAATGGAGAGGAATTTGATAAACAATGGGCATATTTTGCTCAATATTAAGATTAATCTTCTGTTTACACGATTTGGGGGCTTGATGAAAGACAAGATTTCCCTTAGGATTTAAAATCCTGTAACTGGAACGCCGATTAAGGACTCACCGCGATGCGGTGAGTGGGTCATCGCGATACCCACTGCGATGCAGTGGAATCACGGTGACTCCCTGGATTGTGACAATTGCTGTTTTGGGGTTCACCGCGACGCGGTGCAATTGCGGTGACCCTCTGAAAATTGATAAATACTGAAATGGCCTTCATCGCGATGCAATGGCATGCTCATCGCAATACTCACCGCGACGTGGCCTAATCGCGGTGAGGTACTATTTTGTCAATTCGAATGCGATCCAATCCTCGCTCGAAAATCCCCGAACTTACTCGAGACAAGCTACTTTCCAGCTTCTAAGTGTTACAAGTACGTACTAAGGGTTGGACTGAGCTAGAAATGTTCGGGGTATTACAGTACTTGTGACTACGGTGTAAAATTCCTTACTATAGTAATATCAGTTGCTTCTCTTGGTCCGCGATTTTTCCTTATTTAAAAGGGTTTCCACGTAAAATCCTTGGTGTCATTATTTTTATTTTATTTTCCTATTATTTTACCACAAATACTTTTATTGTTATTCCGTGTTTACCCAACACTGATGACGGTAAGAGTAAAGTATATGACTTTGTCCATTTTGGGTTGGAGGAGTCTGCAAATGCCGCTATTGAAAAGCTTAATAGGACCATGGTTGGAGACAAGCAGTTGTAAGCATTTTCATATATCCCTTGCAACCATCCAGCTTTCATGTTGCACTATAGCATGTCCCTGAATTCCTTAATATTATGTGAAATTTGACATTAAATGTTTGGATTAGTCCAGAACCAGAGAAATATTTAAGGGCAAATTCACTTTCACATTGTTCACATCTTCTCAGGGTAATTAGTTGTCAGTGGGAATGATTTAAATAGACAAGTGATATGTCATAAATCGGAGCTCCTTGCAACATTCCCAAGTATTTACGTTCCTAGTTTACCCAAGTCGACATGATTTCATTCTCTTGAATGCTAGTTCTGTGAGTAGAGTTAGATGACAAAATCCTATAACTTAATTAATAAGTCTAAGTTGCATCGATCATATAGGATTGACAGGATATTATCAACTATAACAGAAATAATATCTAAGCCCTCTGCAGGAGATGGGGAAGCACGAGCTCTCGGTTGATGATGATGATGATGACCGTCAATACTGCACAACAACATGAAAGGAATCCAAATTACCTTTTATTCATGTACTTTTGAAGGAACACACCAAAGTAATTTACTATAGACCATAATCTTTTTAGCAAATCAAGGTACTAATTAAATGAAGAGTAGACTTCTTGGTGTTAGTCCTACAATATATGGACTACATAGAAGTAAAATCAAATTAACATTTTTATGCAATTGTTCTTGCAAAAGATTGATGTCAATCCTGAGAAGTGAGAACATGTAAATAGATTTATCTGAATAAAAAAAAAATTACCTGAAAAAATAAAATAAAATAAGAGCGACTCAAGAGTAATCCATTCCATTATAGGACAACTACGATCAATTCATTTAACTGAAGAAGAATTTTATCTAAGTTAAAGAAAAGAAATAATTTTCATTTCATAATGCTCAGTAATCATATTAAACAGCTACCATCCCTGTCACCCTCAATTTATGTTTTGTATCAACTCGATAAGCAGGTAATAAGGTTGGGTTGCCTTCCAAAATTGAGAGATAAACAACTAACTTTTGTCACATGACTGATGAGAAATTCAACAAATCAAAAATAAATAAGTGAATGCTTTTTGACACAAGAAAGCGGTCTAACCGAGGCACAAAAGAAGACATGATGTTATGCATCGAGTTACATTGACGTATTAAATGAAACTCACCCTACATTTCTCGATATAAACACAAGAATTTGATTTTTGACTTATAGCTTGGTCATTTTATATAAAAAAGGAGTGTTGAAATGAAATATGACACATACATGCAGCACCCTTTTTTTTTTCAAATCGGCAACACTGCTTCACCTTGGAGAAACATTATTTCGATAATCTCGTAGAGTACTAAGCCCTCATATTTGATCTGAGAAGGATGTGGATTTGTACTTTTCTATTTATTTTTTGAGATTGAGTTGACGTTCAATCTACATCTAAATACATGTGTCCAACTCTTCGTGAGAGATCCATTGACAACAATGACATTTTATACATATGTCACCCGCGAAAATCAATAGCCCCATAAAATTAGCTTAATTGGTTGTAGATAATAAAGTGCACTTTACTTGGATTCAATGATTTTTTGTTGTCACCAATTTGATATTCCCTTGCAAATACAGTAACACATTTATTCTTAAACTCCATCTCAGGTCAAGGATATTAAGCCCTCTTATCAACAACAACAACAGTGGCATAGCGAACATAGTCACATAAAAAGAGAATAATATTACGCTGAAAGCGGGCTGGTAGTCAGCAGGAGCTCCACCTTTCTCACCTCCAAACTCACCACCTATGGGGCGATCAAGAGGCTTGGCAGATTTTTTCATAGTAGTCAGCTCTTAATTATTGGATGTGCGCGATGCAATTAGGTTTATGCTCAATCTGCACAAGCTATAATAAGGAACACATTTTCGATGCTTCATTAACTATTTTTTCACCTTTTTAGGTCTCAAGTTTTCTTTTCACAAAACATCGTAGGTGGATCCTAATTTCTACTCTAAGTTGATTCTTCGTACATACCAATTTACACAAGCATATTCCATAAATACCAATTTACACAACCATACTACATACATATTAATTTACACAACCAAAAGTAGAAACACAAATGGCATACCTAGGTATTTATTTTTAAACAACCATATCCAGTTAAGGCCGAATTGTAGACATGCATGTCAAAAATTTCAAAAAAACGAAAAAAAATACAATCACGGCTAGAAGATTTGTAGCAACCAGATTGTGAAATTAGAAAGTGACAAATTCTATAGATAGAAGAAGAATAAGAAACCTCATACAATAGCGTGAGCACAGTAAAACCAAATTGAAACTTCAAAGTTTCAGCAATTTTAATTTTCAATGCAAGGACGTTGTAAAAGGGAGAAGTCAATTGATACAAAGTGGTCGAAACTTTGGCTGCATTCTTTAATATTGTCATGAGTATTTTACCTTTTTTAAAAATGTAAAAGCTAACTAAAATCTCCAACCATCAACTGTGAAATATGGTTAAATTGTGGTGACGGATTGCAAAAACTCCAAGAAATAACAATCACAGATACCATCAAAGTCTCATTATCAATAAATTGATGCATTAGACAAAGTAATATAGATGAAAACTGACCTGAACTAAAAAATGCAGAGACAAATTGAAAAGCAGAGAATGGGATTCATGTGCTCCAGTGGGTGAGAAAAAGCAAAGAGAAGAAATGCAGTGCTTCTTTTGGTAAAATTAGCCTGTGCAGTGTTGTTCCTCTCATTGTTGGCTTATATATATGGTTAAAGTACAACTTTTATTTCTTTTGGTACAATTGGCCTGTGCAGTGTTTGTCCTCTTGTTGTAGTACAATTTTTTTTGGTACAACTGGCCTATGCAGTGTTGGTACTCTTGTTGTTGGCTTATATGTGCTCAGTGGGTGAGAAAGAGCAGAGAGAAGAAATGGAGTGCTTATTTTGGAACAATTAGCCAATGCAGTGTTGGTTCTCTCATTGTTGACTTATATATATGGTTAAAGTACAATTTTTATTTCTTTTGGTACAATTGGCCTGTGTAGTGTTGGTCCTCTTCTTGTAGTACAACTTTGATTTATTTTGATACAACTAGCCTATGCACTTAGTCTATGTATTTGTGATATCTTGCAAGATTGATGGATAGGTATGTTGGGAAGTTTGTCAAGAAGATTGATCGGGTTTTGCCCAATCCTGATGCGAAATATACCAATTTGTACTTCAAGAACTTGGACACTGACATCTCAGAGGACAATCTTAGAGAAAAGTTCTCCAGGTTTAGAAGTATAAGTAGCTTGATCATTTCAAAAGATGAGAGTGGAACTTCAAAAGGTTTTGGGTTTGTGAACTTTGATGATTCAGATGATGCTGGGAAAGCAGTAGAGGCTGTGAATGGATTACCCGTTGGCAAGTCCTGGCTTTGTGATGTCGTTCTAATCTTAAATGTGACTGCAACCATGCTATTTATGATTCTGTATGGTGACATATATTCATCAAGCAGGCTCCAAGACCTTGTACGTAGCTAGAGTACAAAAGAAAGTAGCGGACGAACAACTTCTGAAGCGTTTCTTTGAGCAGAGAAAGAGAGAGCAAATTATGAAATACCAGGTACTTCTTATTTCTTTATATCAAAAAGAGACTTGATCATTTTTGATCTATTTATGAACATACTTGAATTAATATCAAGGTTCAAATGTGTATGTCAAGAATATTAACGACGATGTCTCAGATAATGAGTTGCACGAACTGTTTAGCTAATACGGTACAACCACTTCGACGAAAATCATGCAAGATGAGAAAGGTGTGAGCAAAGGTTTTGAATTTGTATACTTCTCAACAGCAGAGGAGGCCTATATCACCGTGAATAGTTTCTATGGTTAGTCATAGATTTTGTGATATGCTTTAGATCATAGTAATTGATCAGTCATTGAAAGTCATTTCGTGTGATTTGTATTTGATTCTCTCTCAGTCCTACAAAGGTGAAAATTAGTTGGGCGCTAACTAATTTAGTCATTGTAGTCAAGTACTCATTTGATATGAATAATTCTTATGTGACATAACATAACTCTGGTGATTTAGTTGATTATATATGTCTGACAGTGGAATATATCTTAGTGGTTGTAAGGAATGACTATATTTCTTGCAATTTCATTTACATGTTTCTATTGTGTAATTTTTTTTGATCTTTCTTGTGTTTTAGACATAGATGGCGATTGATCAACTGAAGTACCCCTCTGTCGCTCATAAGGTAGCTGGTAACTTCATGGTTAGATCTACCCAAAATCGAGATCTTGGGACATACCAAAGGCAATATAAATATGGAAATCAGGTTAAGCTATGGTTGCATCGATGTGAAGGAAAATATGTCATGTTGATGGTTTCATCCTACTCATCGCCACAGAAAAGCCCATATAAGGAGAGGGAATCAAATACAAACCACGTGAAATGACTTTCAGCGACTGGTCAATTACTATGATCTAGAGCACATCACAAAATCTATGACTCATCGTAAAAAGTATTCACGATGATATAGGCCTCCTCTGTTGTTGAGAAGAATACAAATCCAAAGCCTTTGGTCAAACCTTTTTCATCTTGCATGATTTTCGTCGAAGTGATTATACCGCATTGGCTAAATAGTTCATGCAACACATTATCTGAGACATCGTCGTCAATATTCTTGACATACACATTTGAACCATGACATTAATTCAAGTATTTCCATAAATAGATAAAAAATGATCAAGTCTCTTTTTTCTATAAGGAAATAAGGAGAATCTGGTATTTCATAATTTTCTCTTTTCTTCTATGCTTAAAGAAGCGCTTCAAAAGTTGTTCGCGTGCTACTTTATTTTGTGATCTAGCTGTGTACAAGGTATTGGAACCTGCTTGATGAATATATGTCACCACACAGAATAATAAATAGCAAGGTTGCAGTCACATTTAAGATTAAAACGGCATCACAAATCCAGGACTTACCAACGGGTAATCCATTCATAGCCTCCACTGCTTTCCTAGCATCATCAGGATCATCAAAGTTCACAAATCCAAAACCTTTTGAAGTTCCACTCTCATATTTTGAAATGACCAAGCTACTTATACTTTTAAGCCAGGAGAACTTTTCTCGAAGACGCTCCTCTGAGATATCAATGTCTCAGTTCTTGAAGTACAAATTGATATATTTTGCATCAGAATTGGGAAAAGCCCAATCAGTCTTCTTGACAAAATTACCAACATACCTACGCCCTCAATTTTGTAAAGATATCACAAATACATAGACTAAGATAAATAGCATGTAATAAAAAAGAAAAGAAATTGACTTATCTAAAGTCGTCACATTTGCAATATGGAAAGCTAGATTGATTGCAAGGGATATATGGAATGCTTAAAACTGTTTGTCTCCAACCATGGTCCCATTAAACTTTTCAATAGCGGCATTTGAAGACTCTTCCTACCCAAACTGGACAAAGTCATATCCTTTAATCTTACCGTAATCAGAAGTGACAATAGAGATATTATTGTATAGACAAAGCACCGAAGAAAAGTTCAATAACGACTCACACATCAGCCTATTCAACTGAATAGGATAAATGTCCAACAAACAACATTTTAGCTCTCGGGTGTTTGAGCTTTAGGAGTAATAGGAAGTTTTTGCTTCATTTTACATAGAGCGGTTTAAGTAAAATACATGCCAACATAATTTTTTAAAGGCAACAATCAAGAAAATAATTTTATAAAGCTCCACTCACTGATTTAGTAGGGAGGTCTTTAATAATAATATCTTCTGTCATATTCTTCTTGAAAAATCGCTTGGCTTAATCTTCATACATGTAACATGGTTGATGGAAAACATAAAAAACAATGAAGTTTTTTTTGCTTTTAGATTCAAAAATGTTAAAGCACAATCAATTCAAAATAAAATAAGACACCAGTATCCTAAAATTCTAATTTAATTAAAAAAAATCCAAAGATATCATTAGCACAAAAAATTTCACCTTCCATTATTATTTATGTTTCTGATATCAATTTAAAATGCTTTCATAGAAATTTTAAAAAACAATCACATGCAGATACAAAATCACCTAAAAACATAAAGAAAGAGGAAGAAACATATTTGTATGAATCAAATTAGAGAAAAGACATTTTTCACCCCTGAATTTGTCCGCATAACTTACTTTAGACCTTTAACTTTATGGGTAATTATTTACCCCCCTTAACAATTTTATAGTGAATTATATACAACCCCAAAAATACACCAGCACTCTCATCGAGGGAGGTGCATTACACACGCGCCACATGATACAAGAATAATGACCTCCTTAGCTTTCGACGACATCATTCAAAGTCACTATGTGAAGAATCAAGCTTTGATCGCATGGAGGGCACGGGATCATACTTGGAGGAGACATTTTGAGCCTACCATTAATCAAACCCGAGTGTGGAAGATTGCTTGGAGCCTTGAAGACTTAAGGACTCTCGGGTTTGGACCATCTTTTTTGGTTCACGGTTTTGGTGCCCTTTATTAAGGGCATTTTGGTCACTTAGCCTTAAGGGCATTTTGGACAATTCATATTATTTTTCAACACACCAAGGCCACCCTTGGTCTTTAAGGGCAGTGTAGTCTTTTTTGTCTTCTTTTGTAATATACTATAAGTAGGATTTTTTTAGGTCTTCTCTCATTAGTTTTATGAAATATGAAAGATTGAAACATTAAAAATCCTCTCTCTTGAGAGTAGAATACTTAGTCTTAGTTAGGGCTTGGATTAGCTAGTATTGATCTTTCTTTGGGAACGGTGGATCTTGAGGTAAGTTGATTTCCTTGGCGGTCACCGTAAGAGTGTGGTTTTGATTATTACATTCATTAGGAGTTTTTGAGTTTAATACACTCTTTAGTTCTTAATCTTGTAATAATCTTGGTCTCACTATCTATCATTTACTTTTGTTGTTGTCATCTTGTGTAGTGGACTATTTTGGGTCCTTTATTGAATCCGAAACTTGTATTATTGCTATTCATCTTGTTCCTCACGTTTTGTAGCTGTTTTTGGTGTTATATACACCATTGTATCTTGTATTCTTCTTGTTGATAGCGAATCCGAGAGTGGTCTCCATCTTGGTCCTCGGATCCTTAAGATTGAGAACTGATTTGGAGTATGTTTTGTGACTTCCGTTGTCTTTCTCGTATCATTTGGTATCAAAGCATGGATTGATCTTGTTCCTAAAGGATCAAATCTTGGGCTAGCTCACTTGAAAAATCAAAAAAAAAAAAAAAACTGAAAATTTCAGAAAAAGAACAATCTGTCCATTTTGTATTCTTGGCCAAAATTTGTGTTTTTGTTGTATCTTGGCCGAGATTTTTACTTGTATTTATTGTCTCTAAGTGTTATTTTTGTTCCTCACTAACACATTGAGTCTTTATCTTGATTTGAGCTTGTATTTTGATGTTGTTGTTGTGAACATAAGCTTGGCCCATTGTTGTTGAACATTATTGTGGTAGACATTGTTGTTGGAAAACTTGAATAGCCGTGTGTTTGGTTGTTGTTGTTGAAAGGAGTTTTGTTTTTGTTGTTCTTGGTGAATGTTGTTGTTGTACTTGAAGTTCTTTACAACCTTCATCTCTTGTTAAAACCAAAGACACAACACTAAAGAGACTTGGCCGTTTGTTGTTGTGGATTGGAGTTGGCCGTTGGAATTGTTGTTGTTCTTGAGATTGTTGTTATTGTTCTTGGTGTGGTTGTTGTTGTTCTTTAATTTCTTCACCTTCCTTCATATATTGTTAGAACATAAAGTGAATGATAGATCCTAAAAGGTGAAGGAAAGAGGTGCAAGTAATTGTTAGTCTTGAAAGACCCCCAACCACCAAAAGACTTTACATCACTTCTCAACCACTTTCCCATGAAAAAAAGGTCCATGTTTTAAGGAAAAGTACTACAAAAGTCAAGTCTTGAAATTTGAAACTTGAAAAAAAGGCTCCAAGACTTATTCTTCCCTCCTTAGAACAAATTCCACCAATCCAAATTAAAATTGGTCAAGACTTGGGCTTTGGAAAATAAAAATTGTAGAAACCGCAACCAATACGTGGCTTCCACGTCATCAAGTTACTGTTCACACATCGAATTTTGGCTCAAATTTTAGATTATTAGTTTCACTTTATTATTTTCTTAGTTTCCTGTCTTGATTCTAGAATTAATTAACAACTCACCTACTTAGTTGTAGATTAATTGTTGAATCCATTCCTTTCGTTTCTTCGTTATTTGTGTGCTTTTTCTTGTTTTTAACTCGTAGTAACTTCTTTGTTTCAAGTTCGTAAGTAAATTTTATTTTTGTGTCTTGAGTCGATCAAACAAGAATCTATTCCGGCCGCCAAGTAGAATTGACATCCTATTGACTACCGGAGTATAAGCAACTTTCAATATTCGTCACTCCAATTGTGAGAATCACAAAGGTGAGTGTATACGAGTGTTAGTGAGAAACTTTTACTACTAATCTTGTTTGTTCATTGTGTAGGTACAAAGGTGATATAAGGGGAACATGTCTTCGATAGCCGGGGATTATTATGACTACAACATGGGAGACTATGATTGTAGTGGGGGGTTTTATGGCTACAAAATTGAGGGAGATTGCGGAGGCTATGAAAATAGCCATGAACAAAACTTGAGCAGATTTGGGAGTTGCGGTTTTGAGGGAGAAAATGAGGTGAATGAAGTGTCTAGTGCTTATGGTGAGTTTGGAGATGATGTAGTACCTCGTGAATGTTCTTATGATGACGTTGGGGCATGTGAGGAGTCTTACATTTCTCACTCCGAACCTAGATTTGGTGTTACGTGTAATCCTTTCATTCGCAAAGCTTATGAGAGCTATGATGAGAGTGCATGTGAGGAGTGTGAAGATTCATATTCTTCACCTTGTAGTTCTTCTTATCAAGGTCAATATAGTGTGAATAGTTATACTAGTTCAAGTGGAGGTTGTCTAACGAGAAGAAGAGGGTGTGCATCTCCAAAACTGAGGGGTACTTGTGTGCATTATAATGTTGATCCGAGAAGGAGTATACACTCCGAAAAGGTGACCATTTATGGGATACCGGGATGCCTTATTGTGTTGAATGATAGGTACTGTAAAAACTACATCCTTCCATCCATGGTCAACTACTTGGGGTTGTTTTGAGAGCCTTTACTTGTTCCATACTCATTGGACGAGTTCAAGGTTACCGAGAGGGTAAAAGTTGTCTTCTCCCAATATGAATACCATGAGGAGGTGTGGTGCAATGTTCTTCCCTTGCCCTACGGTCATGTATACTTAAGTGCCGATTGGTTTGCACGACATCAAGTTCCTAACGTGCAAAATTAGCCTAGTGTTGTAAGAGACCAATGGGGGAATCACCTCATGACTTACTTGCTGCCTAAGCCACAAAGAGAAGTGCCTACCTACTCCAATCCGAATTATTATGAGAGACAAAAGATTGAGAGGGGTAAGGGAGTGCAAGACGGTAATCTGAGAGTGGAAAAAAGAAAGGTTGTGTGGAGCGAAGTGAGGGGATTATCACCAAACTATGCTAACATTGGTTGTCCTTCTATTTCTAAGGACATTTGTGTAGGTACCAACATGGCAAGCGAAGGCGAACAATTCCTAAAGGAAGTTGCTTCCCAAGCTTATGGAGGACCTTCACACCACGGCAAAGAAGAATCTACTCAAGAAATTCAAGGTAAAATAGTTAACTCTTACACTTTGGTGCATGAGAATGATATTCGTGTAGCTAGTAGCCCATTGAGTGTAAGTAGTAGCTTACTTACTTGTGAGTCAAATGATTCTTCGTCTCTTGTTGATGATGTGCATGTTGTGAGTGTGGATACACTAGTTGATCCTATTGATGACCGAATTGACTCTTCTTGTAAGATTAATTTATGTCCACCTAGTGTTGAAACCTATATGTTGAACGGAAGTACATCATCTTGTGTAATCGATGTTGATCAACTTACTTGTGAAAATTGTCCACCACTTGAGTATGTGTGTGATGTGATTAATAGAACTCAAGTGAGTGAAGTACTTGAAAATATTGGTCACCAAAATGGGAGTGAACCCAAGAGCCATTCTTGGGACAATCTTATGCTTGAAATCTCTTTGAAATATGATATTGATCTTTTAGAGAGTGATGAACGTGTTTGTTCCGAATCTGCCCGGGAAATAGATCATGCTCTCTTTAGGTATAATGTCTTGTTTGAAGATGATTTAAACATTCCTAATGAACCTAGTGGTGAGAATGGTGGTATAGCTTGCCTTGAAGGCTATAGCCGATATGCTAACCCACTATGGTGTGACAACATTCCTCCTAAAGATGGAAATCTCTTTTTGAAAGATGAGAGTACTCTTAAGGGTAAAAAATGTGTAGTCCTTCCTGAAAACCCGAGGGCAAAGGTGTCATTGACTCCTTGGGGTAATGTTCCTAAATGTGTATCCTTGTTTGACACACTTGTGCCTAAATTGCATGAATTCCAACTTGTGGATGCCAAGTTGTCTAGTTATTTGAAGGAAATAATGTGCATGTGTTTAAATGCTTATTCTTCACCCGTGAATGCCTTTGCACGTGATTCTATCCTATACTACCTCTTTGCCTATGATGACGTCCATGCTAGTTTTGGATTTATTTTATGTCGAGATAGGAAGTTTGTTGGTCTGTTCATGTGTGTGCGTGATAATGCTATATGGATTTTATGGTCTTTAGAACCAATCAAACCCCCCCTTGGTGTGGTCTTTTGATGAGATAAAGAAGCAATGGTGTCTTATAGCTCATAATATGAAGGAAGTTCTACCTTGTGTATTATTTGATGCTATTAGGATCTATGTAGTTTCTTTATCTCTTGGTGATTCCCGTAACCAAATCCTTTATGCACTTTTTATTGAGCTTTTAATATTTAATTCAAAGGATCCTTGGTTATATTGCAAATATGTGCAACCTTGGCATGTTGAGATAATTTGTTGTGCTAACCCTAACCTTCATGCCGTGAGGAGTTTGTATTTATTTGCCCTCTCTTCGATTTTGCAAGGTTTGAATTTGAGGTCGAATCCTTTTCAAGAATGGGAGGATGATACAAGAATAATGGTCGCCTTAGCTTTCGACGACATCATTCAAAGTCACTATGTGAAGAATCAAGCTTTGGTCGCATGGAGGGCACAAGATCATGCTTGGAGGGGGCGTTTTGAGCCTACCATTGATCAAACCCGAGTGTGGAAGATTGCTTGGAGCCTTGAAGACTTAAGGAATCTCGAATTTGGACCACCTTTGTTGGTTCACGGTTTTGGTTCCCTTTATTAAGGGCATTTTGATCACTTAGCCTTAAGGGCATTTTGGACAATTTATATTATTTTCCAACACACCAAGGCCACCCTTGGTCATTAAGGGTAGTGTAGTCTTTTTTGCCTTCTTTTGTAATATACTATAAGTAGGATTTTTTTAGGTCTTCTCTCATTAGTTTTATGAAAGATGAAAGATTGAAACATTAAAAATCCTCTCTCTTGAGAGTAGAACACTTAGTCTTAGTTAGGGCTTAGAAAAGTTAGTATTGATCTTTGCTTGGAAACGGTGGATCTTGAGGTAAGTTGATTCCCTTGGCGGTCACCGTAAGAGTGTGGTTTTGATTATTACATTCATTAGAGATTTTTGTGTTTAATACACTCTTTAGTTCTTAATCTTGTAATAATCTTCGTCTCACTATCTATCCTTTACTTTTGTTGTTGTCATCTTGTGTAGTGGACTGTTTTGGGTCCTTTATTGAATCCGAAACTTGTATTATTGTTATTCATCTTGTTCCTTAGTTTTGTAGCTGTTTTTGGTGTTATATACACCATTGTATCTTGTATTCTTCTTGTTGATAGCGAATCCGAGAGTAGTCTCCATCTTGGTCCTCAGATCCTTAAGATTGGGGACTGATTTGGAGTATGTTTTATGCCTTCCGTTGTCTTTCTCGTATCACCACATCACTGTCATATCATTACCACGTTATTATCACATAAAAAAATATTTTAAAAAAATAATGCCACTAATATTATATGATAAAATTTTTTAAAAAAACTCACTTTCTTCGTCAACCCGCTCTCTTCTCCGTCAGTCAGAGATGTCATTTCCGGCAAAACTTCGCCGGAAAATCTCAACTCTTTTTCTCTATCTCTCTATCTTTTTCTCTATCTCCTTCTCTCATCTCTCTTCCCTTCTTATCTCCCTCTTTCCCTTTAATCCCTTCACTCTATACGTATCCTTTATCCCTTCAATTCCCCTCCCTTTTCACTATTTTCTCCTTGATTCCATACTATTTTTTCACTTCTCAATCTGTGGACCTCCTCTGTCCATTCATTCTCTATGTGGATTTTAACATTGCCACCATTAACACATTACCACCACCATTAACACACCACGTTTTTTGATCCCCCGCTAACGAATTTCCTCTAATTCCATTTCCATTCCAATTGTTCATATCCACAAAGATAATCAAACTAAACTCCCCTCCAATTCCAATTTCATTCCAAGTTTTTCATATTCACAAATATAATCAAATCAGAAAGTTTAACGGTACAGATCCTCTAAAAATAGTAAAACATTAAAAATATGAAGATCAACATGAATTTTGCACATTAAAATTCAAATCAAAGAATCCTTTTCAAATTGACACCACTGTGCTCTACTTTAATGGCTTGTAAATTTAAACAATTGAAATCAACGCAAGCTCGAGGTGTTCGAATTTGACATAAATATGAAGGGGGTAGGGCTGTTTATGGTGAAGGTGATTGCCGGAGTTAGAAAAGTAGGGATAGAAATGGGGTGGGGAAAGAAGGAGAGTGGGAGGGGGGAGTATCTTTTTTTTTTTTTTTTTTTTATCTCTCTCTCTTTCTTTCTTTATATATATAATATAAAGTGGGATTTAAAAAAAAAAAAATAAGACTTGCGCGTTTTTAAATTTTTTTATGTCACGTCAGCCTTAAGGGTTGAAATTAATTCACTATAAAGTTGTTAAGGGGGTCAATAACTACCCGTAAAGTTAAAGGTTTAAAGTAAATTTTACAGAAAAATTGAAGGGTGACAAGATGTATTTTCTCAATCAAATTACAAAGGTGCCCTTGTTAATTTTAATTTGTATTGGTACATTTTTTGGTGCAGCGTTCGTACTTCGTACTTCACTTGTTCGCTCCTTCATGCTTCAGTTGTCGAGTATGACTGGGTATGTCTAAACCAGTAATCTCTAAGAAGAAACATAATCGAACATACCATATTCAGAAGAATTCAAAATTTAACCTCATCTTCAAACAAAATATTTTTTTCCATGATAAAAATTAGACAGTTTTAGACAGCGACTCGAATACCCTTTCCGTCCTTTGTAAAATTTTTACTTTCTTTGAAAAAAGACTAAGTGGACTGAAAACTCGCCGCTCCGACTTCACCTCCGAGGGATTGAATTTTGGTAGCATTTTTGTACAGTAATGAAGCAAAGGGGATAGAAGCTATTTTTTGTTCACTTCTATAGCACACGTGCTAAGTATTAGTGATGCGACGTGTTTCCATGGAGAGGAGAAAGAACCATTGGATAGTACCATTTAGATTGCTTGTGGTACAATAATTTGATTTTGTAATGGTCCCCACTTGTTGGCTTATAAATAAGAGAATTCATACCATTGTTAGATAGAATGTAATAAATGAGAAAAGAATTTTATCTTATCCGTCTTCTTCAATTATTTATTACTAATAAATTTCTTCTTATACATATTTACTTTAAAGATTAAGAGACAATTTGATTATTTCTAATTTTCAATTTTATACTTATTATTAAGTACTAGTCTCTCTACACGTGTTTTGCACGTGTATGTCGAGTTATATTGTAAATTATTTTGTATAATAATACTCTTATGTTTCAATTTGTTTGTGTGTGTTTTCTTACTTGATATGGAGATTTGAAAAGTAAAGAAGATTTTTAAATCAGGTGATATTAAATTTATGCTATTAACACTATTTGACTTATAAGCACCAAATATTTTTTTGGTAAAGGATATTCAACTAATCAAACACTCTAGATCCAATTGACAGTATTTAACCTATAAGCACCCTATAACTTTTAGACGGAAATTGTTCAATTAGTCGATCACTCAAGAATCTAGGAACCTAGGAGTAGTATTTAAATTATATGCATCCTATGATTTCAAGCAAAGAATGTTCGATTGATTAATCTTGAAATCAGTGATGATCATTGACCTATATGTACATGCAAAGAATATTTAACTGATCAATCAATTTTTAACCTGATTGATCGCTCTTGAGCTTATATAACCTGTCACCATTTCTAATGTGATAAATTAACAGAGAATTAAGAAGACGCAAGTAACTAATTTACTTTTATTGAAAAAAAAAATGAAGGGGATTAAATAGGTGAAAAAAAGAAAGAAAGATGTAGACAAGTAAATAGTAAGGGGGAGGAGCCGTTGGCTGGTATGGAGTAGGTGGAAAGCAAAGCAGCCACTATCGATCATATGCTCCCCCGAACAACCTTGTTAGTAAACCTCAACGTAGGTCAGCCTTTAGGTCATGCATATGTGCATCATATTGAGACCTAGCGGGCCCCATTTGGTCCTTCGTAGGAGACTCACCTCTAAAGCATTCTACGTGCTAAATGTTGCATCTCTGAGGGTAACGTGGTCATTTAACAGACTGATTAGGACAAAAAAAACATGTGTTGGATATAAAGTGTGTAGGCAATTGAAAAAAAAAATTGATTGAAAAATTAAAAACAAGGGAAAAGATAAGTGAGTCAGAAAAAGAGAGCTTCGTAGTTTTTAGAGTTCTTTATGGTTTTTGTTCTTCACAGTCCAAGAAAAAAAAAAGATTTTTTTTACCTTTCTCACTCATTGTTTCAAAAACATCAAAAAGATTTTCCTTCTGTTCCTTTACCATGCATTAATGATTCGAATATTTCAAAAAGATTTTTTATTTGGTGTTTTTCATAAAGAAAAATGCAAAAATAGATGGTAAAAGTTTTTGTACATTCCATAAAATGAAAATACCAAAAGATTTTGATTTCATAGTTGGTGTCATTTTTATGTAAAGTGTCTATTAAAAACCCAAAAAGATTTTATTTTTTTCGTCTGCAGTCTCGGCTCTCAGGTCAAGTTTTAGTTCGTTTTAGTCCTTAATTGTCTAATTAGGATGAACTACGCATACCTGATTCTCGTCCCTCGGGGTGGGATACGTAGGCAACCCTCGGTGGGTCCGGTAATCTTTATTTTTGGCCTTTGTCTTAGTCTTAGCCTAGGTCTTTCTCCTCGTAATCTAGTGTTATTAGTTCGTCTTAGCCAAGTATGCTGATTTTATTCAGTGGTACTGTTCGGTAATTTGGAGTCATAAAGTGGTCTGTCCCTTCAACATATGACTGCGACAAAGTCCCAAGGGTTGGGAATCTTTTGCTCTTATAGAATTTTTAAGTTGATGTCCTATGTGTTACTACAGGATGGATCCGTCGACAAAGTCTAGAGTCATAATGGTTGTCAAGGTACCCAGAAAGTTAATCAAATGGTGGGACATGTTGAACTACGTTGAACAGCAGGAGTTAACAAAGAAGTTAGGCGCTCTCACTTCCCTCCTAGAACTCACGCCCCGCCAAAATCTGATCGAGGCTATATTAACTTTTTGGGACCCAGGTTGTTTGGTGTTTAGGTTTGGAAATTGTGAAATGACGCCTACTCTGGCAGAGATATCTAGATTCTGTGAGTTGCCTTACATTAAGAAAATGATGATTCGGGCGCGGACTCATTCCCCCATACGGTTTCTTCATGGTTATGGTTTAAAGGCCAATAAGCACCTGACATGTCTTAAACAATCTTGGATCTTCTTTGATTATTTGTATGCTCGATTTGGGCCCTCGGATGGTTTAGATTGCTTTTGGGATGAATTATATACAATTAAGGAGAATTGGAGAAACGTCGTCTAGAAGTCTTCACGCTAGTCTTGTTGGGCATTTTGGCCCATTAGAAGAGAGGCGAATTAATAATCGTTTGTAAAATGTGGTGATGGCCTTATTTCATGAACAGCTAGGGGAAACATTCACTCTCGTACCTATGATCTTGGTGGAAATATATAAATTTTTAACCGAGGTAAAAGGAGGGGTGAGATTCTTCGAAAGAAGCAATCTGATATTGCAATTATGGATGATGGAGCACTTGCATGCGCCTTCTTTAATTAGGAAGGATGTGATTGATCATTGCGTGTTTGAGCCAATGAAAGTCATGAATAATAGAATGCATTTAGATAAGTTCTTGCTGTCAATAGGGATCGATGCTTGGATTGAATTTCTTGAGTCAAGAACTGAGGACAACATTCTGTGGACCTATCTCTGGTTTCGTCCAAAAATAATCATGTGTGGTTGTCGGATGCAACCTCTTTTAGTTCTGCTAGGGATCAATTGCACCAGGCCATACTCTCCTCTTAGGATAATGCACCAATTGGGTAGACTGCAAGTTGTTCCGCCGGTAATGGATCTTTTGAAGGATATTGAGCATTTTAAGGATCAATCCTTAGGCGAGAGTCAATACGAAGAATTCTAGAATCACGCAATAAAGCTAGGTGAGGATACTCTCCAAGCAGGTTTAGATAATCCAGGGTACACTCAGGGATATGGGGTTTGGCTTTAATCTATCCCTCGGGGTGTCAGCAGGCCATTACTAGTGCAACTTAGAGGAAGAATACAAGAAGAATGCATTGTTGATGACAGTCAGGATAAAAGTGCAGGGGACAAAATGGAGACACTGAGAGTCCAGTTAGCAGATTTGTTCAAGACTGTAGAAAGGTGTCAGAACAATCTTTTCAGGTGCACTCCCCATGAGGCGGGAATGCGTGCCAGAAGCTTGTTCCCCAATATCAGGGTGTCTTTACAGGATATGCTACAAAGTTTGGGTGGGAGAAAGAGAACTTCACAAACTGGTCTATCTCAGTCAGGGTCATCATGCAGAGCACCCATTTGAAGCATCATTTCCTATCTTTTGTTTAGTTTGAGTCCTTCACTTTTCTGCTATTGTTAAGTCGATGTCAAGTTTGTTTTAACATTAAGAGTCTTTACTAGGAGTATTGTGTATGTTATCTTATGGGTCTAAGATGTTGCTTAGTCTATGTTGATCTGTTTTTAAGTTGTCTTATATTCAAAGTTTGTTTAGTTGTCTCTTTTAAGAAATGTAGTGAAGTTGCGGAGTCGGTTCCTTTTATGTGTTCTTTGTTTTTTTTTAAAAACACAATCAATCAAAAAATTTCAACTTTGAGGTGTTTATGCATGCATTGCCCAAACTATACAAGATCTGATTCATGTACAACATGATACGTAGGCAACCTAATTTTGGGTTCGATCTAATCATTTTGTTTCGTTGTTTTTCATTATTTTTCCTCTTTTAAAGAAAAGCTTTTAAAGAAAAGCAAAAGCCATAAAGAATGATAAAACGAAGGTAGATAGTGAGAGAAGAAAAGAAAGAAAGGATGATGAGACAAGAAACGCAAAGAACAGTGACTGATACAAAAAAAAGAGAAATGAGGACGAAAGAAAAGAGGTGTGGTTGGAGGAAAGAAACAAGTGAGTGTAGATGAAAATCGAGATGATGTTAAAATGACCTCGCTACCCTCAATGGCTGGTAGAAATGAACATGAATCTAGGACAATTTTACCAATGTGATTCCCATGCTTGTTGTGTGACCTAATCTTAACGGGTGTCGTCTTTGATGAGCATGTTCTTTCAGATAACAATGGTTGGTTTGCAGCACTCTGGCTAGTCACCCGTACTTCACTAGATCAAAAGCAAAGCTCGTCATGGCTAGTAGGGAGATTGAAAATTCGCTCATTGACCCAGATCAGGATCCCCGAGAGGAAAGTTCAGAACGCAATGATGAGGTTCTAAGACTCAGGCAAAAATTAATAGATCTGCACCGAGCATGGGCTAGTGGCATGCCTCCTTCTTCGCTCTCTGAAGATCTTGGGAATATCTCTAACTGCACACCGCTTTTTCAGGCTCAATTCTCTGCTCCCATAGAGTCACCGGAACACGCACCAGTATTCACTCCACGACAATATTATCCTGGCACTTCTAGTGTGCCCTTGGCAGTTCCTCAACCGAGGCTCGCTGCTCAATCGGCGCCACTGGCAGCGCCTGTTTTCGTGGCTCCGCCACCACCTGAAGCTCCCACCTATGTTGTGCGTCCGACAATGGTGTTTTCTCGGTCTGCTAGTGAGCCAGTATTGAAGGTTTTAGATAATCAGTATTATGCCCTGGAGCCTACTTTGAGGATTAATGAACCGTATGGGTACACTCAGCCACCTGCATTTCTGTCTGATACGGAGAAGCCCATCGCAACAGAAAAATAGGAAGTTGTAGCGCGGAAATTGAAAAGTTTGGAACAGGCCATGAAGAATTTGCAGGGAATCGGAGGTTATAAGAGTGTTTCCTATAAAGATCTTTGCATGTTCCCAGACGTCAACCTTTTCCTCGGCTTTAAAATGCCCAAATTTGAGAAGTATGATGGGCACAGTGATCCCTTGGCACCCTTGAGACGTTATTGCAACCAGTTGAGGGTTGTAGGGGGAAGAAAAGAGTTGCTCATGACTTTCTTTGGCGAGATTCTTTTCGATTTGGCTTCAGAATAGTTTGTCGATCAAGATATCGACAAGTGGAACAGCTAGGATGATTTAGCTTCTGAGTTTGTGCAAAATTTTCAGTATAACGTCGACCTGATTCCTGACGAAAAATCCTTGGTCAACATAAAGAAGAAAAGCACTGAAGGCTTTAGGGAATACGCGATAAGGTGGTGTGAACAGGCCGCCAGGGTAAAGCCTTCAATGAAGGAGAGTAAGCTGGTAGAGGTCTTCATTCAGGCACAGAATGAGACCTATTTTCAATATCTACTTTTGGCAATGGGAAAGTCTTTTATTGAAGTCCTTAAAATGGGAGAGATGATAGAGGACGAAATTAAGATCGGCCAAATAGTGAGTTTTGCCGCGTTGAAAACCACCACACAAGCGATTCAAGGTGGATCTTGCGTGTTCGGAGGTAAAAAGAAGAAAGAAGATGTGGCAACCGTTATTGCTGGACCCCATTCCTATCCCAAAAGACCGTCTCTTCCCTATCCCCAATCCCAAGCCCAAGCCTATGTCCAAGTTCCATATATTTCTCTCCACCATTACAACTCTCCGCAAAACCAACCATATGTCATTCCACCCCCTCCTTACCCAGTATATAGCACACAACCATATGCCCAAACCCTTTCTTACCCGCAATGGCGTGTGCAAGCTCCACAAAATCGTCCATTAGCTCCACTAAATTACCAAAACCCCTCCAGACCCAATCTCCAACCCAGGCCCGAGTACAAGAAAGAGAAGGCGGTCAAAAATCAGTTCACGCCTCTCGGGGAGACATATGCTAGCTTGTTTGATAGGTTGAGAAAGATGAAGGTCTTAAGCCCGATTCAAGAAAGGCATTCAAATCCACCTCCCAGGAATTTCGATTATTCTTTAAGGTGTGCATATTGTTCTGACATGCCAGGCCACGATATCGAGAAATGCTGGTATTTAAAGAGAGTCGTCCAAGATTTAATCGATGCAAATCAGATTTTGGTCGAGGCCCCGGAGGTTCCAAACATTAACCAGAATTCGTTGTCAACACATGCTGAAACTAATATATTAGAATTGATATATGATGGGAAAGAGTCGTCAAGGTGTTATAAGCCTATTGTTAGAATACATACCAATGAGAATAAATCAGTGAATGTGGCGGAGTCGTTGAAAGCAATGTCATTAAGCTAGGAAGGAATGGGAGAAGATAAAGCACAAATAAACCCGTGATCACGGTGCAAGGTGCCAGAAGATGTGTTGATTTAAGTCAGGATAAACCTAAGTTGACGGTGGTAGGAGCTCCGGGTAAGCCTATCTTGACGGTGAAAGGAGCACTAGCAGCGCCTATTATCATCAAACCTGTGACCCAACCTCCGATAATTGATACGAAAAAGGTCCCCTGGAACTATAAGCGAACTATGATGACTTATCAGGTGAAGGAAGTCATGGAAGAGGTAGATGAGGAAGGGGGTCTGACTCGGTCAGGAAGATGCTTTGTGCCTGAAGGTTTAAGGAAGCCCAAGCCAATCGTGAGTGGGCCTTCATCTATCAAAAAGGCTGTCACTAAAGAAAAAGCCGAAGAATTTTTGAAAAAGATGAAATTGCCAGAGTATTTAATAATAGATCAGTGCAAGAAGACCCCTGCTCAAATTTCTCTCTTATCATTGTTGTTGCATTCCAAGGAACATCATGATATTATACTGAAGGTATTCAAAGAAGCATATGATCCTAGGGAGGTTACAGTAAATCAGTTTGAGAAAATGGTCGGAAAAATCTTTGAGGTCAATCGGATCAGCTTCTCTGATGACGAATTTCTAGTTGAAGGTACGGGGCATAATTAGGGTTTTTACATTACAGTGAAGTGCGAAGATTTCTACGTCACTCATGACATGATTGACGGAGGTTCAGGTGTAAATATTTTCCCTATTTCCACTTTGCAAAAGTTGAATGTTGGTGTTGAGAGGATCAGGCCCAACAATGTATGTGTCAGGGCTTTCGATGGAGCAAAGTCCAACTCCATTGGTGAAATAGAACTAATGTTGATTATAGGTCCTGTTGAATTCTCCCTAGAGTTTCAAGTGTTGAATATCGACTCCTCTTACAATCTGTTGTTGGGAAGACCATGGATCCACAAGGCCAAGGCGGTTGCATATACATTGCACCAGATGATCAAGTTTGAGCATGACAGACAAGAAGTGGTTATTCATGGTGAAGGGGATTTGTCCGCCTACGAAGACTCTCCCTTGTCTCTAATTGAAACAAATAATATAGAGGAGACGTTTTTCTATCAAACTTTTGATACAGTGCCAGTAAATCGTATCCTTGAAGGGCAAGTCATTCCAGGACCGTAATTGTTTTCTGCTTCTATCATTATGGTGTGTGATCTTTTGAAATATGGATTCGAGCCATAAAGAGGTTTGGGAGCATCTCTGCACGGTATAATTCATCCCATATGTCTGAGGGAGAACATGGGCACTTTTGATCTGGGATTTGAACCTACGGCTGAAGATCTGAAGAAGGCCAATGAAAGGAAAAAGGAAACATGGTCACTTCCCCACCAAACGCCGCTGCTCAGTGAGTCATTTGTCAAAGCGGTGTCACAAAGCATGTAGAATGTGAAGTTGAATTGGTTGATGACTTTTAGAACCTGTTGATTGAAGTTGACATGGTTGAAGCAGGAGACAGTACCAGTAAGGTAGATGTGCAGTTCATAGGCCCAGTTGCCCATCTTAATAATTGGGAAGTCACTCTTCTCCCCGTCAGGAGGGAGTTTTGGTAGTTCATTTTGTTTTCTTTTTAGTTTTTTGAGTTATTCCAGGGTTGTAACTCCTAATTTAGCTTGTCTATATTCTGTTGTTTGTGTTTAAACCCTCCTATCTTTCCCTTTTAATGAAATGCAATGTCCTTTTTATTTTGTGTCTAATGTATTTTGTTTTGTCTTTTCTTTATACAGTTCTCTTTATGCTGATTCTAATGACATGACATGCATGCAGAATTTTCAGTCTGATCTTAAAATCCAAACTAATAAAGATATAATAAAGCAAGAGGGGGAATATGATGAAGAAGAGGTGCATGAAGAAATAATCAAAGAGTTGGAACAGTTTGAAGATAAACCGAATCTTAATCTGAATGAAACTGAGCCAATTAATCTGGGGAATCAAGAAGATGTTAGGGAAACTAAAATCAGTGTACATGCTTTGCCACAGCTAAAAGATGGAATGATTCAAGCGTTAATTGATTATAAGGATGTTTTTGCATGGTCTTATGATGATATGCCTGGTTTAAGCACCGAATTAGTGGCTCATAAATTGCCAACTGATCCTTCCCTCCCCCTGTGAAACAAAAGTTGATAAAGTTTAAAACTGATGTAAGTATCAAAGAGGAAATCAGGAAACAACTTGAAGCCAAAGTCAATCGAGTGGCTCGTTATCCTACGTGGTTATCCAATGTTGTTCCTGTCCCAAAGAAAGACGGCAAAATTTGAGTATGTGTTGATTACTGTGATTTGAACAGAGCAAGTCCGTAGGATGATTTTTCGCTGCCCAACATCCATATTTTGCTGGACAATTGCGCTAAACATGAGGTAGCCTCTTTTGTGGATTGCTATGTCGGACACCACCAGATCGTTATGAATGATGAAGACGCAGAGAAGACATCTTTTATCACACCATGAGGAACTTATTATTATCGAGTGGTGGGTAGAAGCAGTAACTTTCAAGTCAGTAACAAAGAAAGTGGTGGTAGATTTTATTCATTCCAACATCATTTGTAGGTTTGGAATTCCAAAGATGATCATTATAGACAATGTTGTCAATTTTAATAGTCATTTGATGCAATAAGTGTGTCAACAGTTTAAGATCGCACATCAAAATTCCACTCCATATCGTCTGAAGGCAAATGGCGTTGTGGAAGTCGCCAATAAGAATATCAAGACGATACTATGGAAAATGGTACAAGGATCTGGACAATGGCATGAGAAGTTGTCGTTCGCATTGCTAGGTTATCGCACTACTGTTCGCACTTCAACAGGGGCAACTCCATATTTATTGGTGTATGGGACAGAAGCAGTCATTCCTGCAGAAGTTGAAATTCCCTCTCTTTGAGTCATTATGGAAGCAGAGATTGATGATGACGAGTGGGTCAAAACCCGATTGGAACAATTGACTTTGATTGAGGAAAAAAGGCTAACGTCAGTATGTCATGGCCAATTGTATCAGAAGAGATTAGCTCGAGTGTATAACAAAAAGGTACGACCCAGGCATTTTGAAGTTGGCCATTTGGTATTGAAGCGTATCCTTCCTCACCAGGTTGAAGCGAAAGGCAAGTTCTCCCCAAATTGGCAAGGCCCCTTTATTGTAAAGAAAGTGTTGCCCAATGGAGCCTTATATTTGACAGATATTGAAGGTAAAATGGCAGAAATGGCTATCAATGCTAATGCGGTCAAAAGATAGTATGTATGATATTTTATCCTTTGTTGGTTCCGTTGCATGTTTAGTACTTGCATTCTTGAAGATTGATGTGATGAAGGCATTTTATTATGTTATCCAAACATTATGTCATCCTTTGTTTATCCCGTTTGAGCCTAGTTTTATTTTTCTTTCATTCCCCTCTTTTGGAATCAAAATAGAGTAAAAAATAAAATGTCAAGAAAATAAGAATAAAAGAAAAGCATGAAAATAATAATAATAATAAAAGAAAAAAAGAGAAGAGAAAATTAGATCAAAACAAAGAACAAGCTGATGGAACTACGTGCGACCTGATTCTCCTCTCTTGGGAGTGAGATACGTAGGCTGCCCTATTCAGGGCTCGGTCCAACCAAATAAAGATTTTAGAGCCATCCAGTCAACAAAAACTGGGGCATGAGTTAATGTGTTATTTGAGTCAATTCCAAAAGTTGTAAGTCCCACCCCCACTTCAAGTGTTGTTTGAGCCCCTTGCCATCCTTTTCTAACCTTATCCAAAAGCCAAGTTACAACCAAAGAAAGTCCTTCAGATCAATTTTTGATAATGTTAAGGCTAAGCATGCAATCGATATCCGAGTGGGTTACTATTCCGATGATAGACTCGCCGGAAACGTGCCGGAATCATCTTTACTTCGCTGTCTCCAATCGGAAACGCACCGGAATCATCTTCAGGTCAGCATCTTCAATCTGTTCGGGCCTTAAAAATCCTCAAATCCTACTCTTTCTTGTGATTTTTGCATGGGGACTCGCCGAAATCCGCCCATGTTCGTCAGTTTCTTCACATTCATAGTTCGCCAGAGCTCAGGGATGCTAGGTTTCGTTGTCCCATTGTGTTGTTGGGTTGGGTCGTCTATTGTCGTGCTTCGTCGTTGACATCGGGTCTTGGGGTTTCCGAAGTCGAAGTGGGTCGACGTCCGTGATCTGAATTTCGTATTTAGCATTTCCTTCCCATTGTTTTGGAGCAGTACGATTATTATTTTGTTGATACTAAGTTCGTCGCTATGGAGGTTCCCGTCAGAGGATTTTGGTTGCGGGTTTTCTTTATTATTGACGAAAACAAGTTCCTTCGAGGTCCGATTCTAACCTTCCCCTATTTTATTTCATTATTTGTTATATTTGATGCATCGAATCGAATATTCATGTGATTGGTTGATTTTTCTTGTTGTTGGTGAAGGATTGTTTGGTTGTTTCTTGGGTTGTGAATTACGTACATAGTGAAAGAAATCTCGTTTGAGAATCAAAATCGTTGATTTGGGGGACGGGATCAAAAATTGATAAAAATAAATTTGAATTAGTTTTGATTTGTGGTTGTTGGTTTATTTCGAGGCAAATATTAATGTTAAGTGTGATAAAATGATGCTCTTTTGAAATGGATAGGTTAATGTGGGTTTGGGTAGGCAAATTTAGGATTAAGTTTTTCTTGTTGAATGTTTGAATGTGGAACTTGAATTGAATGGTTTGGTTTTAGTTTTTTTTTTTGCATTGAAAAATGTATTCGTTTGGCCGGGGAATACCCCGAAGTATTTGTATATATTATTCACCGGAGAATGCTCCGATGTATCATGTTGGCGGAGGATGATCGTGAGGAAGGCCCGAGGCGTCCGGTAAAGCATAGTCTAGGATTAGTTTAGAATAGGATTTACAATTTTGCATTTTTTTGGAGGACTGTATAATTTGGACTGGACATTGTTTTGGATTTGATTGTTTGATTGATCGCTCTATTTGTGTTTTGTGTGGTTTATACATTCATAGTATTAAAATGAACCGATACATTCCACCAAGCGATCGTGGTCGAACTACGGGATCGGGGGGTGCCTAACTCCTTCCCCTCGGTCAACAGAATTCCTTAACCGGAATCTCTGTTCGCAAACCAATTTTAAAGAGTCAAAAATAGTTTTGAAAAAGGGATTTCTAAAGGTGACTTGGCACACCCGATTATGCCAAGTGGCGACTCTGAGTTTTGAATATAAAAGTCTTTTTCGAAATAAATTTTTATTTTGTCACTTTAATAATAAAAATCCTTTCGAATTTAAAATCTTTCTTTTGGGAGTTAACAAAAGGGGTGTGACAGCTCTGGTGACTCTGCTGGGGAGAAGGTTGAGAATTCAAGCTTATTTTGGAGTGTTATCGGCTTAATTTGGCACTATAGGTGTATAAACATTTTGTTCGTGTTATTTTGTGTTATTGTTTTGTCATTGTGGAGTGTTTACGTGCTCTTTGTTTACAGTTTTTCTTTATGTGTTACCGTTTTATACCTGGCATCATGTGCATAACCCGAGTCATTCTTTCTACAACAAGTCCGTAGTACACGTTGTGTACACGACCTCTAGTTGAGTCACCATTATCTTAGGGGGGGAGCCGTTAGCTGGTATGGAGTAGGTGGAAAGCAAAGCAGCCACTATCGACCATACGCTCCCCCGAACAGCCTTTTTAGTAAACCTCAACGTAGGTCAACCTTTATGTCATGCTTATGTGCATCATATTGAGACCTAGCGGGACCCATTTAGTCCTTCGTAGGAGACTCACCTCTAAAGCATTGTACGTTCTAAATGTTGCATCTCTGAGGGTAACGTGGTCATTTAACAGGCTGATTTGGACAAAAAAAACATGTGTTGGCTATAAAGTGTGTAGGCAATTGAAAAAAAAATGATTGAAAAATTAAAAATAAGGGAAAAGATAAGTGAGTCAGAAAAAGAGAGTTTCGTAGTTTTTAGAGTTCTTTATGGCTTTTGTTCTTCACAATCCAAAAAAAAAAATGTTCAAATTTTTTTTTTTTTACCTTTCGCACTCATTGTCTCAAAAACATCAAAAAGATTTTCCTTATGTTCCTTTACCATGCATTAATGATTCGAATATTTCAAAAAGATTTTTTATTTGGAGTTTTTCATAAAGAAAAATGAAAAAATAGATGGTAAAAGTTTTTGTACATTTCATAAAATGAAAATACCAAAATATTTTGATTTCATAGTTGGTGTCATTTTTATGTAAAGTGTCTATTAAAAACGCAAAAAGATTTTATTTTTTTCGTCTACAGTCTTGGCTCTCAGGTAAAGTCTTAGTTCGTTTTAGTCCTTAATTGTCTAATTAGGTTGAACTACGCATACCTGATTCTCGTCCCTCAGAGAGGGATACGTAGGCAACCCTTGGTGGGTCCGGTAATCTTTATTTTTGGCCTTTGTCTTAGTCTTAGCCTAGGTTTTTCTCCTCGTAATCTAGTGTTATTAGTTCGTCTTAGCCAAGTACGCTAATTTTATTCAGTGGTACTGTTCGACGATTTGGAGTCATAAAGTGGTTTGACCCTTCAACATATGACTGCGACAAAGTCCCAAGGGTTGGGAGTCTTTTGCTCTTATAGAATTTTCAAGTTGATGTCCTATGTGTTACTACAGGATGGATCCGTCGACAAAGTCTAGAGTCATAATGGTTGTCAAGGTGCCCAGAAAGTTAATCAAATGGTGGGACATGTTGAACTACGTTGAACAGCAGGAGTTAACAAAGAAGATAGGCTCTCTCACTTCCCTCCTAGAACTCACACCCCGCCCAGATCTGATCGAGGCTATATTAACCTTTTGGGACCCAGGTTGTTTGGTGTATAGGTTTGGAAATTGTGAAATGACACCTACTCTGGCAGAGATATCTAGATTCTGTGAGTTGCCTTACATTAAGAAAATGATGATTCGGGCGCGGACTCATTCCTCCACACGGTTTCTTCATGGTTATGGTTTAAAGGCCAATAAGCACCTGACATGTCTTAAACAATCTTGGGTCTCCTTTGATTATTTATATGCTCGGTTTGGGCCCTCGGATGGTTTAGATTGCTTTTGGGATGAATTTTATACAACTAAGGAGAATTGGGAGAAACGTCATCTAGAAGTCTTCACGCTAGTCTTGTTGGGCATTTTGGTCTTCCCATTAGAAGAAAGGCGAATTAATACTCGTTTGTAAATGGTGGTGATGGCCTTATTTCATGAACATCTAGGGGAAACATTCACTCTCGTACCTATGATCTTGGTGGAAATATATAAAACTTTAATCGAGGTAAAATGAGGGGTGAGATTCTTCGAAAGTAGCAACCTGATATTGCAATTATGGATGATGGAGCACTTGCATGCGCCTTCTTTGATTAGGAAGGATGTGATTGATCGTTGCGTGTTTGAGCCAGTGAAATCCATAAATCATAGAATGCATTTTGATAAGTTCTTGCTACCAATAGGGATCGATGCTTGGATTGAATTTCTTGAGTCAAGAACTGAGGAGAACATTCTGTGGACCTATCTCTGGTTTCGTCCAAAAATAATCATGTGTGGTTGTCGGATGCAACCTCTCTTAGTTCTGTTAGGGATCAATTGCACCAGGCCATACTCTCCTCTTAGGGTAATGCGCCAATTGGGTAGACTGCAATATGTTCCACCGGTAATGGATCTTTTGAAGGATATTGAGCATTTTAAGGATCAAGCCTTAGGCGAGAGTCAATACGAAGAATTCTAGAATCACGCAAAAAATCTAGGTGAGGATACTCTCCAAGAAGGTTTAGATAATCCAGGGTACACTAAGGGATATGGGGTCTGGCTTTAATCTATCCCTCGGAGTGTCAGCAGGCCATTACCAGTGCAACTTAGAGGAAGAATACAAGAAGAATGCATTGTTTATGACAGTCAGGATGAAAGTGCAGGGTCCAAAATGGAAACACTGAGAGTCCAGTTAGGAGATTTGTTCAAGACTGTAGAAAGGTGTCAGAACAATCTTTCCAGGTGCACTCCCCATGAGGCGGGAATGTGTGCCCGAAGCTTGTTCCCCAATATCAGGGTGTCTTTACAGGATATGCTACAAAGTTTGGGTGGGAGAAAGAGAACTTCACAAATTGGTCCATCTCAGCCAGGGTCATCACGTAGAGCACCCGTTTGAAGTAGCATTTCCTATCTTTTGATTAGTTTGAGTCCTTTACTTTTCTGCTATGGTTAAGTCGATGTCAAGTTTGTTTTAACATTAAGAGTCATTACTAGGAGTATTGTGTATGTTATCTTATGGGTCTAAGATGTTGCTTAGTCTATGTTGATCTGTTTTTAAGTTTGTCTTATATTCAAAGTTTGTTTAGTTGTCTCTTTTATGAAATGTAGTGAAGTTGCGGAATCGGTTCCTTTTATGTGTTCTTTGTTTTTTTAAAAAAAAAAAACCAATCCATCAAAAAATTTCAACTTTGAGGTGTTTATGCATGCATTGCCCGAACTACGCAAGATCTGATTCATGTACAACATGATACGTAGGCAACCTACTTTTGGGTTCGATCTAATCATTTTGTTTCATTGTTTTTCATTATTTTTCCTCTTTTAAAGAAAAGCAAAAGCCATAAAGAATGATAAAACGAAGGTAGATAGTGAGAGAAGAAAATAAAGAAAAGATGATGAGACAAGAAAGGGAAAGAACAGTGACTGATACAAAAAAGAGAAATGAGGGTGAAAGAAAAGAGGTGTGGTTGGAGGAAAGAAGCTAATGAGTGTAGATGAAAATCGAGATGATGTTATAATGACCTCGCTACCCTCAAAAGCTGGTAGAAATGAACATGAACCTAGGACAATTTTACCAATGTGATTCCCATGCTTGTTGTGTGACCTAATCTTAAAGGGTGTTGTCTTTGATGAGCATGTTCTTTCAGATAACAATGGTTGGTTTGCAGCACTCTGGCTAGTCACCCGTACTTCACTATATCAAAATCAAAGCTCGTCATGGCTAGTAGGGAGATTGAAAATTCACTCATTGACCCAGATCAGGATCCCCGGGAGGAAAGCTCAGAACGTAATGATGAGGTTCTAAGACTCAGGCAACAATTAATAGATCTGCACCGAGCATGGGCTAGTGGAATGCCTCCTCTTCCACTCCCTGAAGATCTTGGGAATATCTCTAACTACAAACCATTTTTTCAAGCTCAATTCTCTGCTCCCATAGAGTCACTGGAAGACGCGCCAGGATTCACTCCATGACAATATTATCCTGGCACTTCTAGTGTGCCCTTGGCAGTTCCCCAACTGAGGCTCGTTGCTCAGTTGGCGCCACCAGCAGCGCCTGTTTTCGTGTCTCCGCCACCACCTGAAGCTCCCACCTATGTTGTGCGTCCGACAACGGTGTTTCCTCGATCTGCTAGTGAGCCACTATTAAAGGTTTCAGATAATCAGTATTATGCCCTAGAGCCTACTTTGAGGATTAATGAATCGTATGGGTTTACTCAGCCACCTGTATTTCTGTCTGATACGGAGAATCCCATCGCAACAGAAGAACAGAAAGTTGTAGCGCGGAAATTGAAAAGTTTGGAATAGGCCATGAGGAATTTGCAGGGAATTGGAGGTTATAAAAGTGTTTCCTATAAAGATTTTTTCATGTTCCCAGACGTTAACCTTCCCCTCGTCTTTAAAATGCCCAAATTTGAGAAGTATGCTGGGCACGGTGATCTTGTGGAGCACTTGAGAAGTTATTGCAACCAGTTGAGGGCTGCAGGGGGAAGGAAAGAGTTGCTCATGGCTTTCTTTGGTGAGAGTCTTTCCGATCTAGCTTCAGAATGGTTTGTCGATCAAGATATCGACAAGTGGAATAGCTGGGATGACTTAGCTTCTAAGTTTGTGCAAAATTTTTAGTATAACGTCGACCTGATTCCTGACAAAAAATCCTTGGTCAACATGAAGAAGAAAAACACTGAAGGCTTTAGGGAATACGCGATAAGGTGGCATGAACAGGCCGTCAGGGTAAAGCCTCCAATGAAAGAGAGTAAGCTGGTAGAGGTCTTCATTCAGGCATAGGATGAGACTTATTTTCAACATTTACTTTTGGCAATGGGAAAGTCTTTTATTGAAGTCCTTAAAATGGGAGAGATGATAGAGGATAAAATTAAGACCAGCCGAATAGTGAGTTTTGCCGCGTTGAAAGCCACCACACAAGCGATTCAAGGTGGATCTAGCGCGTTCGGAGGTAAAAAGAAGAAAGAGGATGTAGCGATCGTTATTGCTGGACCCCATGCCTATCCCAAAAGACCGCCACGTCCCTATCCCCAAGACCAAGCCTATGTCCAAGCTCCATATATTCCTCTCCGCCATTACAACCCTCCTTAAAACCAACCATATGCCATTCCACCCCCTTCTTACCCAGTATATAGCGCACAACCATATGCCCAAACCCTTTCTTACCCGCAATTGCATGTGCAAGCTCCACAAAATCATCCATCAGCTCCACCAAATTACCAAAACCCCTCCAGACCTGGTTTCCAACCCAGGCCCGAGTACAAGAAAGAGAAGGCGATAAAAAATCAGTTCATGCCTCTCGGGGAGACATATGCTAGCTTTTTTGATAGGTTGAGAAAGATAAAGGTCTTAAGCTCGATTCAAAGAAGGCTTTCAAATCCACCTCCCAGGAATCTAGATTATTCTTTAAGGTGTACATATTGTTCTGACATGCCAGGACACGATATCGAGAAATGCTGGTATTTAAAGAGGAGAGTCGTCCAAGATTTAATCGATGCAAATCAAATTTTGGTCCAGGCCTCGGAGGTTCCAAACATTAACCAGAATCTGTTGCAGACCCATGCTGAAACTAATATGTTAGAATTGATATATGATGGGAAAAAGTCGTCAAGGTGTTATAAGCCTATTGTCAGAATACAGACCAATGAGAATAAATCAGTGAATGTGGCGGAGGCGTTGAAAGCAATGTCATTAAGCCAGGAAGAAATGGGAGAAGATAAATCCCAAGAAAGCACAAAGAAACCCGTGATCACGGTGCAAGGTGCCAGAAGATATGTGGATTTAAGTCAGGATAAACCTAAGTTGACGGTGGTAAGAGCTCCGGGTAAGCCTATCTTGACGGTGAAAGGAGCACTGGCAGCGCCTATTGTCATCAAACCAGTGACCCAACCTCCGATAATTGATATGAAAAAGGTCCCCTGGAACTAAAAGAAGACTATAATGACTTATCAGGTGAAGAAAGTCGTGGAAGAAGTAGATGAGGTATGGGGTCTGACTCGGTCAGGAAGATGCTTTGTGCCTGAAGGTTTAAGGAAGCCCAAGCCAATTGTGAGTGGGCCTTCATCTATCAAACAGTCTGTCACTAAAGAAAAAGTCGAAGAATTTTTTAAAAAGATGAAATTGCCAGAGTATTTAATAATAGATCAGTTGAAGAATACCCCTGCTCAGATTTCTCTCTTATCATTATTGTTGCATTCTAAGGAACATCGTGATATTATACTGAAGGTATTAAAAGAAGCATATGTTCCTAGGGAGGTTACTATAAATCAGCTTAAGAAAATGGTCGGAAAAATCTTTGAGGTCAATCGGATCAGCTTCTCTGATGACGAATTGCCAGTTGAAGGTACGGGGCATAATCAGGGTCTTTACATTACAGTGAAGTGCGAAGATTTCTATGTCACTCATGTCATGATTGACGGAGGTTCAGGTGCAAATATTTGCCCTATTTCCACTTTGAAAAAATTAAATATTGGTGTTAAGAGGATCAGGCCCAACAATGTATGTGTCAGGGCTTTCGATGGAGCAAAGTCCAACTCCATTAGTGAAATAGAACTAATGTTGATTATAGGGCCTGTTGAATTCTCCCTAGAGTTTCAAGTGTTGAATATCGACTCATCTTACAATCTGTTGTTGGGAAGACCATGGATCCACAAGGCCAAGGCGGTTGCATCTACATTGCACCAGATGATCAGGTTTGAGCATGACAGACAAGAAGTGGTTATTCATGGTGAAGGGGATTTGTCCACATACGAAGACTCTCCCTTGTCTCTAATTGAAGCAAATAATATAGAGGAGACGTTTGTCTATCAAACTTTTGATACAGTGCCAGTAAATCGTATCCTTGAAGGAAAAGTCATTTCGGGACCGCAATTGTCTTCGGCTTCTATCATGATGGTGACTGAGCTTTTGAAATATGGATTCAAGCCAGGAAGGGGTTTGGGAGTGTCTCTGCATGGTATAATTCATCCCATATGTCCGAGGGAGAACATGGACACTTTTGGTCTGGAATTTGAACCTACGGCTGAAGATCTGAAGAAGGCCAATGAAAGAAAAAGGAAACATGGTCACTTCCCCACCCAACGCCGCTGCTCAGTGAGTCATTTGTCAAGAGCGGTGTCACAAAGCATGTAGAATGTGATGTTGAATTGGTTGATGACTTCCCGAACCTGTTGATTGAAGTTGACATGGTTGAAGCAGGAGAAAGTACCAGTAAGGCAGATGTGCAGTTCATAGGCCCAGTTGTCCGTCTCAACAATTGGGAAGTCACTCTTCTCCCCGTCAGGAGGGGGTTTTAGTAGTTCATTTTTTTTTCTTTCAGTTTTTCGAGTTATTCTAGGGTTGTAACTCCGAATTTAGCTTGTCTATATTCTTTTATTTATGTTTAAATCCTCTTATCTTTCCCTTTTAATGAAATAAAATGTCCTTTTTATTTTGTGTCTAATGTATTTTGTTTTGTCTTTTCTTTATACAATTCTCTTTATGCTGACTCTAATGACATGACATGCATGCGGAATTTTTAGCCTGATCTTAAAATCCAAACTAATAAAGATATAATGAAGCAAGAGGGGGAATATGATGAAGAAGAGGCACTGGAAGAAATAATCAAAGAGTTGGAACAGTTTGAAGACAAGCCAAATCTTAATCTGAATTAAACTGAGCCAATTAATCTGGGGAATCAAGAAGATGTTAGGAAACTAAAATCAGTGTACATGCTTTGCCACAGCTAAAAGATGGAATGATTCAAGCGTTAATTGATTATAAGGATGTTTTTGCATGGTCTTATAATGATATGTTTGGTTTAAGCTCTAAATTAGTGGCTCATAAATTGCCAACTGATCCTGCCTTCCCCCCTGTGAAACAGAAGTTGAGAAAGTTTAAAACTGATGTAAGTATCAAAATCAAAGAGGAAATCAGGAAACAACTTGAAGCCAAAGTCATTCGAGTGGCTCGTTATCCTACATGGTTATCCAATGTTGTTCCTGTCCCAAAGAAAGATGGCAAAATTTGAGTATATGTTGATTACCGTGGTTAAAATAGAGCAAGTCTGAAGGATGATTTTTTGCTGCCCAACATCCATATTTTGTTGGACAATTACACTAAACATGAGGTAGCCTCTTTTGTAGATTTCTATGATGGATACCACCAGATCGTTATGGATGATGAAGACGCAGAGAAAACGTTTTTTATCACACCATGGGGAACTTATTGTTATCGAGTAATGTCGTTTGGTCTGAAGAATGTTGGAGCAACATATATGAGAGTCATGACCACTATGTTTCATGACATGATGCATAAGGAGATTGAGGTTTATGTAGATGATGTGATTATTAAATCAAAGAATCAGGATGACCATGTTAAAGATCTAAGAAAGTTCTTCAAAAGGCTCCGCAGGTATAATCTCAAACTCAACCGGGCAAAATATGTATTTGGAGTTTCGTTTAGAAAGTTGTTGGGTTTCGTAGTCAGCCGTCGTAGTATCAAATTGGATCCTTCGAAGATCAAATCCATTCAGGATATGCCACCGCCCAAGAACAGAACGGAGGTGATGATTTTGCTTGGTAGGCTAAACTACATTAGTAGGTTTATTATTTAACTCACAACCACGTGTGAGCCCATTTTCAAGTTGCTGAAAAAGAGTGTTGCGGTAGAGTGGACTAAAGAATGTCAGGAAGCATTCGAAAAAATCAAAAGATATCTGTCAAATCCGCCCGTGCTGGTACCAGCGGATCCTGGTAGGACTTTGATCTTATATTTATCGGTTATGGACAATTCTTTCGGTTGTGTCCTAGGTCAACATGATGTCACGGGCAAAAAAAAGTAGGCTATCTATTGTCTTAGTAAGAAGTTCACAACATATGAGGCCAGGTACACTCTTCTTGAAAGGACGTGTTGTGCCCTAACTTGGGTAGCACAGAAGTTGAAGCATTATCTTTCATCCTACACTACTTATCTCATCTCTCGCATGGATCCTTTGAAGTATATCTTTCAGAAGCCTATGCCGACTGGTCGTTTGGCAAAGTGGCAAATATTGCTTACCGAGTTCGACATTGTATATGTGACTCGAACCGCCATGAAAGCCCAAGCCTTGGCAGATCATCTTGCTGAGAATCCCATCGACGAAGAGTACGAGCCATTAAAGACGTATTTTCCTGATGAAGAAGTGTTGTTTGTCGATGAAGTCATTATAGATGTTAATCCAGGTTAGAAGTTGTTCTTCGATGGAGTTGTCAACATGAAAGGAGTTGAAATAGGTGCAGTTCTTATCTCTGAGGTGGGGCAATATTTTCTGGTAACAGCGCAACTTCGATTTTATTGTACCAATAACATGGAAGAATATGAAGCTTGCATTCTGGGTCTGAGGCTAGCTGTTGATATGGGAATCCAGGAACTATTAGTGTTGGGGGATTCAGATTTGCTCGTCCATCAGATTCAAGGTGACTGGGAGACGTGAGATTTAAATCTAATACCGTATCACAATGCTTGAAAGATCTATGTCAACGGTTTATGTCTATAAAGTTTAGGCATATTCCAAGAATTTGCAATGAGATTGTTGATGCCTTAGCCACTTTGGCTTCAATGCTCCAATATCCTGACAGGCCTACATTGACCCAGTGCATATACAGAGTCGTGATCAACATGCTTACTGTAATGCAGTTGAAGAAGAACTCGACGGTGAACCTTGGTTATTTGATTCAAGCTATACATCCATTCGGAAGAATACCCAGCACATGCCACCAGTGATCAAAAGAGGACTATTCGGCATTTGGCTAGTGGATTTTTCTTAAGTGGGTGAATCTTATACAAGAGAACCCTAGATCTGGGACTTTTGAGGTGTGTGGATGCAAAAGAAGCCTCGGCGATCATGGTTGAAATACACTCTGGAGTATGTGGTCCGCATATGAACGGTTATGTCTTATCAAAGAAGATACTTCGAGATGGTTATTATTGGCTTACTATGGAGCGGTATTCTATTCATTTTATTTCGAAATGTCATCAATGTCAGGTACACAGTGATCTGATACATTCTCCTCCTACTGAGTTTCACACAATGGCTTTTCCATGGACTTTCGTAGCCTGGGGAATTGACATAATTGGACTGATTGAGCCAAAAGAATCAAATGGACATAGATTCATTCTGGTGGCTATTGATAACTTCACAAAGTAGGTAGAAGCAGTAGCTTTCAAGTCAGTAACAAAGAAAACGGTGGTAGATTTTGTTTATGTCAACATCATTTGTAGGTTTGGAATTCCAAAGATGATCATTACAGACAATGCTACCAATCTTAATAGTCATTTGATGCAAGAAGTGTGTCAACAATTTAAGATCGCACATCAAAATTTCACTCTATAGCGTACGAAGAAAAATAGCGTTGTGGAAGTCGCAATTAAGAATATCAAGAAGATACTGCGGAAAATGGTACAAAGGTCTAGACAATGGCATGAGAAGTTGTCGTTCGCATTGCTAGGTTATCGCACTACTGTTCGCACTTCAACAGGGGCAACTCCATATTTATTGGTGTATGGGATAGAAGCAGTCATTCCTGCAGAAGTTGAAATTCCCTCTCTTTGAGTCATTATGGAAGCAAAGATTGATGATGACGAGTGGGTCAAAACCCGATTGGAACAATTGAGTTTGATTGAGGAAAAAAGGCTAACGTCGGTATGTCATGGCCAATTGTATCAGAAGAGAATGGCTCGAGCGTATAACAAAAAGGTACGACCCAGGCATTTTGAAGGTAGTCAGTTGGTATTGAAGCGTATCCTTCCTCACCAGGTTGAAGCGAAAGGCAAGTTCTCCCCAAATTGGCAAGGCCCCTTTATTATGAAGAAAGTGTTGCCCAATGGAGCCTTATATTTGATAGATATTGAAGGTAAAATGGCAGAAATGGCTATCAATGCTGATGCGGTCAAAAGATATTATGTATGATATTTTATCCTTTGTTGGTTTTGTTGCATGTTTAGTACTTGTATTCTTAAAGATTAATGTGATGAAGGCATTTCATTCTGTTATCCAAACATTGTGTCATCCCTTGTTTACCCCGTTTGAGCCTAGTTTTATTTTTCTTTCATACCCCTCTTTTGGAATCAAAATAGAGTAAAAAATAAAATGTCAAGAAAAGAAGAATAAAAGAAAAGCATGAAAAAAATAAGAAAAATAATAATAAAAGAAAAAAAGCGAAGAGAAAATTAGATCAACACAAAGAACAAGCTGATGGAACTACGTGCGACCTGATTCTCCTCTCTTGGGAGTGAGATATGTAGGCTGCCCTATTCAGGGCTCAGTCCAACCAAATAAAGATTTTAGAGTCACCCAGTCAACAAAAAGTGGGGCATGAGTTAATGTGTTATTTGAGTCGATTCCAAAAGTTGTAAGTCCCACCCCCACTTCAAGTGTCGTTTGAGCCCCTTGCCATCCTTTTCTAACCTTATCTAAAAGCCAAGTTACAACCAAAGAAAGCCCTTCAGATCAATTTTTGATAATGTTAAGGCTAAGCATGCAATGGATATGATGATACATTGTTGGGTACTACTTGTCTTCCTCAGCAGAAAAAATCAGGAAAGAAATAAAAATGAGAGAGTCTTATTGGTGAAAACCCTCACGGGCACCATAAGACGATAGTGAGTTGAGAGAAATAAAAAAAAATGAAAATGAGAGAGTCTTATTGGTGAAAACCCCATGGGCACCATAAGGCGATGGGGAGTTGAGAAAAATAAAAATGAGAGAGTCTTATTGGTGAAAACCTTTATGAGCACCGTAAGGCGATGGCGAGTTCGAGAGAAAAGTGAAAAGGAAAGAGATTTGTTGGCGAAAGTCTTTTAAGATGTCGTCAATTGAATGAGATATATGAGTCCAATGGATTTGAAGAAGCGACTCAGCGGCAAAGGTATGAACTCGACAACAAATGGGAAGTTTGGATAGGAAGATCAGGCAGCTTAATTCAAAATACATGTCATACTCATTGGAGTTGCTTGCCGTATTCAGATAAGTTTTCTTTTTGCATAAGGGACATTGCCCCTTTATTTCATTTATATATTCATATTTTGGTCTTTTTATGTCATTTATCAAAATAAAAGTCACCATCATTTCTTTACATTTTAGGTCAAGTCTGTGTCAAAATAAGCGAGAAAGGATTTCAAAACTTGCTACCAGTCTTTCCAATTGTATGAGAAAAAGCCAAGGACCATCACATGAGAGAAACATGATCATAATTCAAAAAAAGGCAAAGGTAGTCTATCAACTGACAGGTTACTGGATTCATGGGAATATCAGATATCAAAAGGTGCATCTCAGAGGCATGGTAAAATAGAAGCTCGGTATTTGAGTCAAAGGCATTTCCCCAATCTGGTCTGGGTCAATAATGCGACAAGACAGGGGAAAGTGTCAGCAATTTGAAACAAAGATGAAAGGAACAACTGCTGGAGCAGATGCCTGGAAAGCTAAGTACTGCAAACCACCATTAAGCTTTCAACTGGAAAAAGTTTCTTTGATGAAACAGGGGCAAAGCTTTTTTCATTGGGTTCAGCTGTCATTGGAAAGCATATCCAGGGTATTTACTTTCTATTCAGGACCCCCCTGAAAAATGAGATTTTACTTTTTGTTCGGGACCCTCCTGAAAAATGGGATTTTACTTTCTGTTCAGGACCCTCCTGAAAAATGGAACTTTATTTTCTGTTCAGGACCCTCCTGAAAAATAATACTTTATTTTCTATTCAGGACCCTCCTGAAAAATGGGACTTTACTTTCTGTTCAGGGCCTTCCTGAAAAATGGGACTTTACTTGCTGTTCAGGGCCCTCCTGAAAAATGAGATTTTACTTTCTGTTCAGGACCCCCCTGAAAAATAAGATTTTACTTTCTGCTCAGGCCCCTCCTGAAAAATGGGATTTTACTTTCTGTTCAGGGCCCTCCTGAAAAATGAGACTTTATTTTCTGTTCAGGACCCTCCTGGAAAATGGGACTTTATTTTCTGTTCAGGACCCTCCTGAAAATTGAGACTTTACTTTCTGTTCAGGACCCTCTTGAAAAATGAGATTTTACTTTCTGTTCAGGACCCTCCTGAAAAATGGGATTTTATTTTTTCTGTTCAGGACCCTCCTGAAAAATGGGACTTTACTTTCTATTCAGGACCCTTCTGAAAAATGGGACTTTACTTTCTGTTTAGGACACTCCTGAAAAATGGGATTTTATTTTCTGTTCAGGACCCTCCTGAAAAATGGGACATTACTTTCTGTTCAGGACCCTCCTGAAAAATGGGGCTTTACTTTCTGTTCAGGGCCCTCCTGAAAAATGGGATTTTACTTTCTGTTCAGGACCCTCCTGAAAAATGAGATTTTACTTTCTGTTCAGGACCCTCCTGAAAATGGGATTTTACTTTCTGTTCGGGTCCCTCCTGAAAAATGGAACCACGCTTTCAAAAATAAAATACTGCCTTATGATAATCTTTGTGTGGGATAGTTTTAGTTCTCATTTTTATTTTGATTAATTTCCGTTCTAGTTTTGATTTTGGTTTCAGGAACCCGCCTGAAGAACAAGGTGATGAAATTAAAAATTGATGAAAAATTGTAAGTCAGGAGCCTGCCTGAAGAACAGGGTAAAATAATTGAAAGTCAAACCACAAGGTGAAGAACTCGAAAGCCAAGCAAAAAGTGGAAGAAATTGGAAGTCAGGAGCCCGCCTGAAGAATAGGGTGATAAAACTCAAGTCAAGAGTCAAAGAAAGCTGCATAGATAGGATTTTGAAATTTTCATTTATGTTTTAACTTGTAATTTTCATTTTTTGATGTAATGACAGAGCCGCAGACCGGAACCTCGATGGAACCTCACTTGACTCTCCAACTCGGTATAGTCCATTTCCTTCCAATTCTTTGAGACACCGTCACTTGATTCCTCCATAACTTGGGTGGGTAGGATGGCTTAAGTCAAAACTCAGTTGTTTTTCTTCTTTCTGTTTCTTCCTTTGAATAATGGTCGGGACAAAATTTTGTCTTGTTGTCTACTTCTTTGTTTGAAAATACTTCGTGTTTACATTCAAAGGGGGCATGATGTAGACTCCTAATTTCGTCCCTCCCCGATATTATTTTTACCCATTTTTACTTTATCCTACCGTGTACCCTCACCCATGTAATTATACCCCGCAAAAATACAAAAAATAACAACTTAAAACAAACTCCCTAACAAACTACCTAACAAATTTTATCCTATCCTAACCCGCTTTACACCTCATTCTAACAACCTACCCAATCAAAATAAACCACCTCACTACCCCCTACCCCCTACCCAACCTCACCCCCTAAGCAGCCGCCCCTCACGTTTTTTTGTTTTTGGTTCCTTTTAACCAAAAGAGAACAAAAAAAAAGGAGGAAGCTCACCATTAACGGACTCTCTCACTGAAGATACACACACTCATCCTTACCATACGCACAAATGGCAACACACACACAAGAACCATAAATCACACACTACACACAGAAATGGAGGGATCGAGAGAAAGAGAGTCATGGAGAGAGAGAACATAGGATTTCGCGAGTGGGTTACTATTTCGACGATAGACTCGACGGAAACGTGCCGGAATCATCATCACTTTGTTGTCTCCGATTGGAAATGCGCTGGAATCATCTTCAGGTCAGCATCTTCAATCTATTCGGGCCTTAAAAATCCTCAAATCCTACCCTTTCTTGTGATTTTTGCACGGGAACTCGCGGAATCCACCCCCGTTCGTCAGTTTCTTCCCATTCGTTGTTCGCCGGAGCTCAGGGCTGCTGGGTTTCGTTGTCCCGTTGTGTTGTTGGCTTGGGTCTTCTATTGTCGCACTTCGTCGTTGACATCGGGTCTTGGGGTTTCCGAAGTCGAATTGGGTCGACGTCCGTGATCTGATTTTGTATTAAGAATTTCCTTCCCACTATTTTGGAGAAGTTCGATTATTATTTTTTTGATACTAAGTTCGTCGCTGTGGAGGTTCCCGTCAAAGGATTTTGGTTGCGGGTTTTCTTTATTATTGACGAAAACTAGTTCCTTCAAGGTCTGATTCTAACCTTCCCCTATTTTATTTCATTATTTGTTATATTTGATGCATCGAATCGAATATTAGTGTGATTGGTTGATTTTTCTTGTTGTTGGTGAAGGATTGTTTGGTTGTTTCTTTGGTTGTGAATTACGTACATAGTGAAAGAAATCTCGTTTGAGAATCAAAATCACTGATTTGGGGGTCGGGATTAAAAATTGATAAAAATAAATTTGAATTAGCTTTGATTTGTGGTTGTTGGTTTATTTCGAGGCAAATATTAATGTTAAGCGTGATAAAATGATGTTATTTTGAAATGGATAGGTTAATGTGGGTTTGGGTAGGCAAATTTAGGATTAAGTTTTTCTTGTTGAATGTTTGAATGTGGAACTTGAATTGAATGGTTTGGTTTAAATTTTTTTCTGCATTGAAAAATGTATTCATTTGGCCGGGGAATGCTCCGAAGTATCTGTATATATTTATTCACCGGGGAATGCCCCGATGTATCATGTTGACGGAGGATGATCGTGAGAAAGGCTCGAGGCATCAGGTAAAGCACAGTCTAGGATTAGTTTAGACTAGGATTTACATTTCCACATTTTTTGGAGGACTGCATAATTTGGACAGGACATTGTTTTGAATTTGTTTGTTTGATTGATCGTTCTATTTGTGTTTTGTATGGTTTATACATTCATAGTGTTAAAATGAGCCGATACATTCCACCCAGCGATCGTGGTCAAACTACGGGATCGGGGGTTGCCTAACACCTTCCCCTCGGTCAACAGAATTCCTTAATCGGAATCTTTGTTCGCAAACCAGTTTTAAAGAGTCAAAAATAGTTTTGAAAAAGAAATTTCTAAAGGTGACTTGGCACACCCGATTATGCCAAGTGGCGACTTTGAGTTTTGAATATAAAAGTCCTTTTCGAAACAAATTTTCATTTTGTCACTTTAAAAATAAAAACCCTTTCGAACTTAAAATCTTTCTTTTGGGAGTTAAAAAAGGGGTGTGACATGACCTAACATAACTCCAGAGATTTAGTTGGTTATATATGTCAGACAGTGGAATATATCTTAGTGGTTGTATGGAGTGGCTATGTTTTTTGCAATTTCATTTACATGTTGCTATTGTGTAATTTTTTTTTATCTTTCTTGTGTTTTAGACAGAGATGACGATTGATCAACCGAAGTACCCCTCTGTCTCTCATAAGGTAGCTAGCAACTTCATTGTTAGATCTACCTAAATCGAGATTTTCTGGCATACCAAAGGCAATATAAATATGGAAATCAGACTAAGCCATGATTACATCGATGTGAAGGAAAATATGTCATGTCTATGGTTTCATCCTACTCAGCGCCATAGCAAAGCCCATATAAGGAGAGGGAATCAAATACAAACCATGCGAAGTGACTTTCAACGACTGGTTAATTACTATGATCTAGAGCATATCACAAAATCTATGACTTACCGTAAAAAGTTTTCACGACAATGTAGGCCTCCTCTGTTGTTGAGAAGCATACAAATCCAAAACCATTGCTCACACCTTTTTCATCTTGTATGATTTTTGTCGAAGTGATTGTACCGCATTGGCTAAATAGTTCGTGCAACTCATTATCTGAGATATCATCGTCAATATTCTTGACATACACATTTGAACTCTGCCATTAATTCAAGTATTTTTATAAATAGATCAAAAATGATCAAGTCTCTTTTTGCTATAAGGAAATACGGAGTACCTGGTATTTCATAATTTGCTCTCTTCTTCTATGCTTAAAGAAGCGCTTCAAAAGTTGTTCGCATGCTACTTTCTTTTGTGCTCTAGCTACGTACAAGGTCTTGGAGATTGCTTGACGAATATATGTCACAACACAAAATAATAAATAGCATGGTTGCAGTCAGATTTAAGATTTGAACGGCATCACAAATCCAGGACTTACCAACAAGTGATCCATTCATAACCTCCATTGCTTTCCTAGCATCATCAGGATCATCAAAGTTCACAAATCCAAAACCTTTTGAAGTTCCACTCTCATCTTTTGAAATGACCAAGCTACTTATACTTTCAAACCCGGGGAACTTTTCTCTAAGACGTTCCTCTGAGATATCAGTGTCCCAGTTCTTGAAGTACAAATTGGTATATTTTGCATCAAAATTGGAAAAAACCCAATCAATCTTCTTGACAAACTTACCAACATACCTACGCCCTCAATTTTGTAAGATATCACAAATACATAGACTAAGATAAATAGCATGTAAGCAAAAAGAAAAGAAATTGACTTATCTAAGGTCGTCACATTTGCAATATGGAAAGCTAGATGATTTCAAGGGATATATGGAAATGTTTACAATTGTTTGTCTCCAATCATGGTCCCATTAAGCTTCTCAATTGCGGCATCTGCAGACTCCTCCGACCGAAACTGGACAAAGTCATATCCTTAACTCTTACTGTAATCAGAAGTGACAACAGAGATATTATTGTATAGATAAAGCACTGAAGAAAAGTTCAATAATGACTCGCACATCTATCTGTTCAACTGAATAGGATAAATGTCCAACAAACCATATTTTAGTCCTCGGGTGTTTGAGCTTTAGGAGTAATAGGAAGTTGTTGCTGCATTTTAAATAGAGCAGTTTAAGTAAAATACATGCCAACATAATTTTTTAAAGCCAACAATCAAGAAAACAATTTTATAAAGCTTCACTCACAGACTTAGTAGAGAGGTCCTTAATAATAATATCTTCCGTCGTATCCTTCTTGAAAAATCGTTTGGCTTAATCTGCATACATGTAACATAGTTGATAGAAAACATCAAAAACAATGAAGTTTCTTTTGCTTTTAGATACAAAAATGTTAAAGCACAATCAATACAAAGTAAAATAAGGCACCAGTATCCTAAAATTCTAATTTAATTTTAAAAAGGCCAAAGATATCATAAGCACAAAAAAATTCACCTTCCAGTATTATTATTGTTTATGATATCAATTTAAAATGCTTTCATAGAAACTTTAATAAATAATCACATGCAGATACAAAACCATCTAAAAACATGAAGAAAGGGGAAAAAACATATGTGTAGGAATCAAATTATAAAGGTGTCCCCTTATTAGTTTGTATTGCAGATGGTACATTTTTTTGTGCAATGTTCGTACTTCGTACTTTTCTTGTTCTCTCCTTAATGCTTCAATTGTCGAGTATGATTTAATATGTCTAAACCAGTAATCTCTAAGAAGAAACAGAATCGAACATACCATATTCAAAATAATTCAAAATTTAACCTCATCTTCAAAATATTTTTTTCCACGAATAAAATTAGATAATTTTGGACAGTGACTCGGTGACCATTCCAGTTCTTTGTAAAAATTTCACTTTCTTTGGGAAAAGATTAAGTGGACCGAAAACTCGCTGCTCCGACTTCACCTTCGAGGGATTGAGTTTTGGTGGCATTTTTGTGCAGTAGTGAAGCAAAGGGAATAGAAGCTATTTTTTGTTCATCACTATAGCACACGTGCTAAGCATTATTATTGCCACATGTTTTCATGGAGGGGAAAGTACCATTGTATAGTACCATTTAGATTGTTTGTGGTACAATAATTTGATGTTGTGATGGTCCTCATTTGTTGGCTTATAAATAAGAGAATTCATACCGTTGTTAGGTAGACCGAGAAAATAATTTTATTTTATCCCGTCTTCTTTAATTATTTATTAATAATAAATTTCTTCTTATATATATTTACTTTAAAGATTAAGAGACAATTAGTTTATTTTTAATTTTTAATTTTATACTTATTATTAAGTACTAGTCTCTCTGCACGTGTATTGCACGTGTATATCGAGTCATGTTGTAAATTATTTTGTATAATAATACTCTTATGTTTCAATTTGTTTGTGTGTGTTTTCTTACTTGATATGGAGATTCAGAAAGTAAAGAATATTTTTAAATCAGGTGATATTAAATTTATGCTACTAACATTATTTGACTTATAAGCACCAAATATTTTTGTTGGTAAAGGATATTCAACTAATCAAACACTCTAGATCCTATTGACAATAATGAACCAATAAGCACCCTACAACTTTTACACGAAAATAGTTAAATTAGTCGATCACTCAAGAATCTAGGAACCTAGGAGTAGTATTTAAATTATATGCATCCTACGATTTCAAGCAAAGAATGTTCGATTGATTAATCTTGAAGTCAATAATGATCATTGACCTATATGTACTTCACAATTTTCATGCAAAAAATATTTAACTGATCAATCAAATTTTAACCTGATTGATCGCTCTTGAGCTTATATAACCTGTCACTATTTCTAATATGATAAACTAACAGAGAATTAAGGAGACACAAGTTACTAACTTACTTTTATTGCAAAAAAAAAAAAAAAGATGTAGACAAGTAAATTGTACAGGCGTGAAAGGGATTAAATAGGTGAAATGGAAAAGAAAATACTACTATATAATCCATACCATTGTTAGATGCAGGTTTGGGCCACAGGTGACAAAAGTGTTTTAAAATGAGGTGTAGGTGATACAAGTTTTAATAATTGAGTAGAGATGACAATTACTTAATTATGGTTTAAGAAAGTTTTAAAAATTTCAAAATAACCCACAAGTTTTTAAATTTACACTTTGATCCAAATGTTAGATAATATATAACGGGGAACGAAGGGAAAAAAGGCACATTTTTCTCTCTCCTCATCCGTTGTTATTTTCTCTCTCTTCGGAATATTTGTTGTTCATTGTTGTTGTTGCTTTATTCATCATCTTCTAATTCATTATCATCATCTTATACTTCATTATCATCTTCATATTCTTCTTGTTGACCATTGTTGTTGTTGTTGTTGTTGTTGTTGTTACCCCAACTGCTGCTCTTTGACCAAATTCTTATGTCAAATTTTTTTTCATAAATCACTTTCAACTTTGGAATTTACTTGAGAGGAGACTTTGGTAAGTCAGATTATGCTTTTTAGTTGAATCTGGGTAACTGCTAGTGTGTTATTTTTTCAACAATAGCTTGCACACAAACATGAATGCAATACAAGAGCAATCAGTTTAAATAGATCCATTATCTGCGGCAACAGATAAATATTTTGTTGTAACAGTAGACTCGTGTAGGATGGATTCATGTTTAAGGGTTTTAGGTGCCCGTAATATGAATCGAATAGATGGGTATTCTGTTGCACCATATTAGTAATCTGTTTCAACAGATAAATAATCTGTTTCATCAGATTACTAATATGTTTCGGACAACAAAATTCAGATACAACTCCTGTCACACACAAAACCTAACAGATAACTCATATGTTCTTGCTATTGATACTGGAATCAAATTATTCCTTAATTGTAGACATATCATTCGTTAAGAAATAGAAATAGACAGCACGAAAATTAAATAAGAAATAAAAACTCAAGTGCATCAATCATAATTTTTTATAAAACAAACAAAAAAAATACATAGATAACAGAAAAAAAAGCTTAATTATTATTATCATCATTATTAACATCATTATTATTTGTATGGCCAGCCGGACAATCTTCAAAGGGCAGCAGCAGCGCCCTCCGCAGCCTGCGGATTCCCGCAGCATCCTTACTCTGACGGCGGCCAACTCCCAATGCAGGTCATGAACCTCCTTCTGCAGTTCTCTCATAGCGTCTCGTAAAATAGCGACATCCCACACAAGATCAGCCATATCTAAAAAACGCATAAGTTGACAAAACACACACGTAAACATAAAAGTAAAGAAAAGAAATAATTCGAATGTAATGTAATACAACGTATATTTACACAAAAATCAAGAAAAAAACTTATCAGAGACAGAAAAAAGCTATCAAGTCCTTGAAGAGAAAGTAGTTGAAGGTGTAACAAGAGCGAGGAATAACTAGTGTGTAGTAGAACGAACGATTGAGAAAGGAGGGACCTATTTATAGAGGATTGAACTTAAATGAGTTAGGCAAAAAATCGCAATTGCTCACCTCCATTTATTAATGACATTCTTGATTACTGTAAAAAGTTATGACTTAATTAAATTAATCAATATTATGATAAGTCATGACTTTTCAGCTTTATTATTATTAATAATTAGTTCTTTCCAGGAACCGTTTTTTTTTACACTGTTTTAGACAACAGATAATATATATGTTGCATCAGATAAATCATCTATTACGACAGATATATCAGGATTTGCAACAAATAGATAACTTGTTGCATCAGATAATATATCTGCTGCAACATATATAATATATATTTTTTAAAAAAAAATTATCTTCATGACATTCAAATTTTCTGACTTTTTAATTATATAGATTAATAAAGCAGATTTAAAGGCACAACTGTTCACCTCCATTTATTAATGACATTCTTGATTACTGTAAAAAGTTATGACTTGATTAAATTAATCAATATTATGATAAGTCATGACTTTTCATCTTTATTATTATTAATAATTAGTTCTTTCTAGGAATCATATTTTTTTACACTGAGTTGGACAACAGATTATATATCTGTTGCATCAGATAAATCACATGTTACAACAGATATATCATCCGTTGCAACAAATAGTTAACTTGTTGCATCAGATAATATATTTGTTGCAACATATAATATATATATATCTTTTTAAAAAAAAATTATCGTCATGATATCCAAATTTTTTTACTTTTTTATTATATAAATTAATAAAGAAGATTTAAAAACAAGAATATTTCTGGTGAATTTTTTGCGGTTTAAATTGTGTTTATCATTTATTTCCTTATTCTTTTCTGTGAAAAGAAATGACTTAATTAAATCAAACTGGTGGTGATTTTTTATCATTGTGACAAGTCATGACTTTTCAGCTTATTAAATTAAAATAACCTTTTTCGCAATTTAAAAATTGAATACACCTGGTTTTCAATAACCGTTCCGTTTCTTTAATAACCATTTTTATTAATTGAGTTATGGCAACAGATTGTATATCTGTTGCATCAGATAACCCATCTGTTTCGACAGATATACCATCTGTTGTTATAAATCGACCATCTGTTTAAGGAGCTTTTTTGATTTCTTCTAACTGATTCATAAGTCGCAACAGATGAGGAATTTGATGCATCAGAAGCGTTTTTTTGTTTTTGTTTGTTTATTAAATATGTTTAGACAAAAGTCACAGTCACGACTATTCATTAACTTTTTTCTTAAAAATCATATCATATATATATATATATATCTTAATTGAATTAATCCAATGTTGTGACTTTTTTAAAATTAAATAATCTTTCTTTTACGATTATAATATCATTTAGTTCCTTATTATTTATTAACGAATCATTTTTAGGAGAATTTCTCATCATGATCGTATCCCTAACTCCAACCGCCGACAGGTTGAGAATAGGAAATAAATAGAATGATAATTAAATATTGAATAAAAATTAAAAATTCAAAATCGACCAAACCAAACAAAACATATACATGGATTATTATTATTATTAATCTAACACACACAACACATAAATTCCGGATAGTTTCAGCAATATTTTATTAAATTCCGGATAGTTTGCGTCAGATGTGGAGTATGTTGTGTCAGATATGGAGTCTGATTCAACAGATATGGAGTCTGTTGGAATACATAGCAGCCTTGTTGGTGGTTTGATTTGTTCCATCAGTTGCTCTGTCTGTTGCAACATCAACAACAGCATAAACTACAAACAACAAATAAAAAACATCAACAACAAAGGAAACAACAACATTTGTTCCAACAACATCATCAACAACAAAGAAGCATACATCCTATGTTCCAACACCATCAACAACAAGGGACGGACCCACATGGAGTCCTCCGGGTGCGCGAGCACAGACTGAACTCGTATCAAACTTTATATATGTATGTGGAAATAAAGAAAAAAAACGTATATAATCTAATCAGTGAGCACCCATAGTAAGAGTTGTTTGGTTAGCCTAGTGTTGTTTATGGGTGCTTAATGTTATTTATTTCTTTTGGTCTTGAGTTCAATTCCCACTCAGAACATATTTTTTTAATTTTGGTAACCAACTTTTCTATTCTTATTCACTTTAAACTTTTTATTTTTGTTCTCCCTTACTCCTTATGTTAATTGTTCGGACTCCACTATTTTTAAGCTAAGAGGCACCCACCGTCTAAACCACACCACATCACAAGTTCCAATAACGCCAACCCCACCAACAACATCAATAACAGCATCAACAACAAAGAAACAAATAAAATACATAAAAAAATGATATTGTCATCAAGGCTTTTAAACTTCTCCCAACAGATGACTTTTTTTCGCATCTTATAATAAAAATTCTCGGTATGTTTATTCAACAATTAAAAATTTCTTCAAATTTTTTAAATAAATATGATATAGGAAAATGGTAATTAAATAAACAAAAAGATATAAATAAAGTTGCAAGAAGAAGACGAGAATAAAAGAGCGATAGTGAATCATATCATACCTTAATGTCAAAAGGGGGTCAAAACAGCAATTTCAGTCGAGGAATCTAAGATATGGATATCAATCGGTTTAGATCTGAACGAAAAATTTTGAGAAAGAGGAGAAAAAAAAAAGGTTGTGATAACCCTAAAGAGGATAGAAAGAAAAAAGATGAAAGATTTAGGGCTGAAGGAGTGGAGAGTAGAGATGAGATAATTCTAATTTCTAGATGTACTACCCTTAATATTAAATGACTAAACAAGGTGTATTTATTCAAATTTATATTTTCAAAGCATAATTAATAAGGCTAATTTGGTAGTAAAATAAACCCCTAATTAATATTTTCTTGATGGGAGTGCCAAGTCAATATGAAACGGAAGAAGTATTAGGGGCTTCAATATTCATTAACTAATATTCACTAATAATTTGAGGGGCACGAGGAAGAAAACGGGTGACATTGAAAAGACAGGACAAGACTACTCAATGAGATTTTTGAGTTATCCAAGAAATATTTTTTACCGCCTTTAGTAGTACTACTTTATCTACTCGGACAGTAGCTTGCTTTAAAATTAAAAGAAAACAAAAAGATTTTCAAACAGATATGTCGTCTGTTGCAATAGATTTAGATATCTGTTTGAGAAATCCCAACAGTTCAGTCATCTGTGACAACAGATGGAAATGTCATTTGATAACTAAATCAGAAACATCATCTGTTACAACAGATATTAATATCTGATTGAAAATTTCCAACAGCTCAGTAATCCGTCATAACAGATGCAAATGTCTATTTGATAATTAAATAAGAAATGTCATCTATTGAAACAGATATTGTTATCTATTTGAAATTCTCCAACAGCTCAGTTGTTTGTTGCAACAGATTTCATTGCAATTGATTTAGGATGAACTAGGGATGAAAGAATAAGCTCCTCATTAACTTAATGCTAAGATTAATAATAGTACCTACATCGATCTAGGTGGAATGAGGGATGAATGAATGAGCTCACGGGGTCAACTACAAATCCAATTGAGTCATTGCATTTGCATGGTGTTAGTATTGCGTTCATCCCAACCCGAGTCGTCGATCGATCACTCTGAGTTGAAATGTGTTCTTATTAACTTAATGTTAAGATTAATAATAGTACCTACATTGATCTAGGTGGAATTAGGGATGGATGAATGAGCACAAAGGGTCAACTACAACTTCAATTGAGTTTTTTGGCAATTGCATGATGAGACGGTACTACATTCCTCCTGACAAGAGTCATCGATCGATCACTTTAAGATGAATAGATTCTTACTACCTCGTATGTTCAACTAATACCTTAATTGAATAATCTGGTACTAGGGGTGAGTTCTCATAGGGTCAACTACAACTTCAATTGAGTCTTTTGGCAAATGCATGATGAGACGGGACTGTGTTCCTCCCGACAAGAGTCGTCGATCGATCACTCTGAGCCGAACCGATTCTAACTACCTCATATGTTCAACTAATACCTTAATTAATTAATCTAGGACTAGGGGTGAGTTCTCATAATGTCAACTACAATATATGACAACGCCTATTTGATAATTTACAATAGATGGGTAATCTGTCGCAACAGATGACTTAATCTGTTTGATAGTTTACCATAGATTCGTGATCTATCGTAATAAATGACTTAATCTGTTTGATAGTTTACAACAGATGGATAATATGTTGCAATAAATTACATAATATATTTTATTTGATCCAACAGAAAAGACATCTGTTGCAACAGGTTGAACATTTGTTTATATATAATTCAATTGAGTTCATATGTTAGACTAATACCTTAATTAAATGTGAGTTCTCATAGGGTCAACTACAACTTCAATTTAGTCTTTTGGAAATTGCATGATGAGACGGTATTGCGTTCCTCCCGACCAGAGTTGGCGATCAATCACTTTGAGCCGAACCGATTCTTACTACCACATATGTTAGACTAATACCTTAATTGATTAATATAGGACTAGGGTACTAATACCTTAATTGAATAGTCTAGGACTAGGGGTGAGTTCTCATAGGGCCAACTACAACTTTAATTGAGTCTTTTGGCAATTGCATAATGAGATGGTACTGCGTTTCTCCCGATAGAGTCGTTGATCGATCACTCTGAGCCGAATCGATTCTTACTACCTCATATCTTAGACTAATACCTTAATTGATTAATCTAGGACTAGGGTACTAATACCTTAATTTAATAGTCTGGGACTAGGGGTGAGTTCTCATAGGGTCAACTACAACTTCAATTGAGTCTTTTGGAAATTGCGTAATGAGACGGTACTGCGTTTCTCCCGACAGAGTCGGCGATCGATCACTCTGAGCCGAATCGATTCTTACTACCTCATATGTTAGAATAATACCTTAATTGATTAATTTAGGACTGGGGTACTAATACCTTAATTAAATAGTCTGGGACTAGGGGTGAGTTCTCATAGGGTCAACTACAACTTTAATTGAGTCTTTTATCAATTGCATAATGAGACGGTACTGCGTTCCTCCCGACAGAGTCGTCGATCTATCACTCTGAGCTGAACCGATTCTTACTACCTCATATATTAGACTAATACCTTAATTGATTAATCTAGGACTATGGTACTAATACCTTAATTGAATAGTCTGGGACTAGGGGTGAGTTCTCATAGGGTCAACTACAACTTCAATTGAGTCTTTTGGCAATTGCATAATGAGACGGTACTGCGTTCCTCCCGACAGAGTCGTCGATCGATCACTCTGAGCCGAATCGATTCTTACTACCTCATATCTTAGACTAATACCTTAATTGATTAATCTAGAACTAGGGTACTAATACCATAATTAAATAGTCTGGGACTAGGGGTGAGTTCTCATAGGGTCAACTACAACTTCAATTGAGTCTTTTGTCAATTGCATAATAAGACGGTATTGCGTTCCTCCTGACAGAGTCGTCGATCGATCACTTTGAGCCAAACTAATTCTTACTACCTCATATGTTAGACTAATGCCTTAATTGATTAATCTAGGACTAGGGTACTAATACCTTAATTGAATAATATAGGACTAGGGGTGAGTTCTCATAGGGTAAACTATCGATTAATCTAGGACTAGGGGTGAGTTCTGATAGGGTCGGCCACAACAGATGGCAGCACCTATTTGATAATTTACAACATATGGGTAATCTGTTGCGACATATGACAATCCATTTGATAATTTACAACAGATGGGTAATCTGTAGAAACAGATGACTTAATCTGTTTGATAATTTACATCAGATTCGTAATCTGTTGTAACCTAATCTGATTGATAATTTACAACAGATGAGAAATTTGGCGCAACATGTTGAACATTTGTTTTTTACAATTTCAATTGAGTTCATATGTTAGACTAATTGTACCTAAATTGATTAATTTAGGAACAGGGGTGAGTTTTCACAGGACCACCTCCTAGAGTACTCGGTCAACTACAACTTCAATTATTTTTATACAATTTCAATTGAATTACCCTTTTGGCAATTGCATGATGAGAGGGTTAAAAATTACACATATATTTTATGATTTTAAAATAATTAAGATCATTTCGGACCAAATTAACATTTTCAAAACTACTTGTCATTCTATTCCAAAATACAAATCAACCCATACAAAATGTTTCATCATTTCAAATCTCGAGGTCTGGCTCTTTCTTTTTCATTCTCACTCAACAATATATTTATTTATTTATTTTTAAAATAAGAGTTTTTAAGTTAATGATGAAAACTAAAACTTTTAGTTGTATTATCTTCTAGAATGGGTTTAAAATTTTGAGTTTTGATGGTAAAATCATAGGAAGAACTCGAGAAATCCCTAGTTTCCATCGCAGTATTCCGTTGACTGTCGTGGTATAGTTGGATGGTGTTTGTGGTATTGGTGGTGGTGGTGGTGGTGGTGTTTGTGGTCGTCGTGGTGGCACCGGTGGTGGCATTGGTTGGTGGTGTTTGTGGTGGTATCGGTATTCGTGGTGTTTGTTTGTTTGTTGGCATTGGTTGGTGGTGTTTATGGTGGTGGTGGTTATTGGTGTGTCGGTATTCATGGTGTTTGTAATATTTTTTTTTATTAAAATCTATGCATACATCAACTGTAATGTAATTTTTATTTTTCTTTATCTATAGGTAAAACATGTCTTCCAAAAGAAAAGAAAGTGAAAGTGGATCAACGTCTGACCACTAAAAAAAAGGCTACAGTACAGAGGGATTCGGAGGAGCTTCTTGAACAATCTCAATCAGGAAAAAGTGAAGCTGAGGAGATATGTGAAAACAAGGTTGAGGGAGGTGGACAAGGGTCCGTAGATGGCGATGAAGAAAATGAAAGTGAGAAAGAGGAGGAATTGGAGAGTCAGAAAGAGAAAGAGGATGATCATCAACATGATGATAATGGATCACCGACGGGGCGTGAGTTAATATCGACATCCCAGCATGATCCTGTCAAAACTTTTAGTATTGACAGGTTTCAAGTTGCGATGCCGATAAATGACCCAGAAGGAAAACAACTAACTGGTAAAATTGTACTTAAATGTCAGATGAGGAAAATTTTTGAACATTTTATGAAAATTATGAAGAACGAAAATATAGGCGGACTTTTTAATTAGTTGCATCAGATTTTTTATCCGATGCTTAATCTGTTGCAACATATGGTAAAGTTATTGTATCAGATAGTTAATCTGTTGCATCAGATTATTAATCTGTTGCATCAGAATTATAATCTGATGGTTCCTCTGGTGCATCAAATGGTTGATCTGGTGCATCATATAAAAAATCTGTTACATCAGATGGTTAATATGTTGTACCAGATAGGTAATATGTCGGAGGAAAAAAAATAGTAGCACGATTTTGTTTAACAAAAAATAGCAATTTCACCATTTTTACCAAGAACAGAACAAATCAAACCAAATTGTCGTTTTGTTTTTATAAACACAAACAATAAAAAGGTCATTTCAGACCGCATTTCAAATTAGTGAAACAAATATTGAAATTGTTAACCAATACTATAAGAGAAGTTGGCTCAAGTTCCTCGTTTTCTTCAAAACTAAAAAGGCCATAAATTTTTACCTGTGAAAGAAAAAAAAGAAACGATGAAGAATTCGAAGTTGTTGTGGCCGGAGAGCAAGGTTGTCACGTCGATTGAAGGTGAAGTCAAAAAGGAACTCGAAGCCCAACTATTTGTAGTTGTATGTTGAAGTCACCGAGGATTGAAATAAGAAATTTGCAGAACAGTTGGTTGGGAGAGAGTTGAGAGAAGCTGTCGAGAGAGAGATGAGAGACAGGTTGATTGAATTGAAGAGGGGAACTCGAAGCCCAACTATTTATCGCCGGAGGTAGAAGTCGTCGGGGGTTGAAGGGAGAAAAGAGGGGAACTCGAAGCCCAACTATTTGTCGCCGGAGGTAGAAGTCGTCGGGGGTTGAAGGGAGAAATTTTGCAGAACTGTTGGTTGGGAGAGAGTTGAGAGAAGCTGGAGAGAAAGGAGAGAATGGTTGATTTGGATTGAAGAGGGGTGTGGGTTGGGTTGATTTGTATTTTTGAAAAGATTAGAAAGTTTTAAAAATATTAATCAAGTTCACAATTAACTTAATCAAGTTTCCTAATGATGTTTGACCCTATATGTTGGTCAATGTCACCAATCCTTCATTCAAGACTTAAAAGACACCTTTCCTTCAATTTTTTCTTGTTAGATGCACGGTAATAAATGAGAAAAATTTCCCTCTTTCCATTAATTGTTTATTAATAATAAATTTCTTCTTATACTTATTTACTTTAAACATTAAAAATATTTTAAAAAAAAATTAATTTTATACCTATCATTAAGTACTAGTTACGTGTATGTTGAGTCGTGTAATATGATTCTATACAATAATACTCCCTCTGTTACAATTTATGTGTGTGATTTTTCTTACTTGATATGGAGTTTAAGGACTCGTTTGGCCATAAAAAAAAATATTTTTTTCGAAAAATTATTTCACTTTAGTAAAATTGGTGTATTTGGCCAAGAGAAATTCAAATCCAATTTCAAATTATTTTTTAAAAAGTGAAAATAAGTGTTACCTGTTTTCATTTTTTTTCAACTTTATTTATTGTTACAAATAACTCCATTTTTTTTATTTTTACAAAAGCGTCTATTAATTCATCCAACAACCGAAGTTAAATGCTTAACTACCTCATTGCCTACTTCTTCCTACTTTACAACAATAACAACAACAAATCTAATGTATTTCCACATAGTAGGGCCTGGAGACGATAAAATATACGCAGTCCATACCACTACCTCCGACGAAGTAGAGAGGTTGTTTCCGATAGACCCCCGGCTCAAGACAAAAGACAGTAAACAAAGTCGTAATAAAACATGAAACAAGATGGAATAACATAAATAAGACACTCACAAAGTAATACTATGGACTGAAAAATCAAAGGCACCCACCACACCCAAATCTTCCTAACTATTAGCTCCAACCTATGTACCCAGTCCTAAGACTACTAGCCCGACTATATCAAAGCACTCCTAACTACTGGTTACGACTCACCCACACGCACTAGCCTTTAACCTAATTCACGCCTTCTATACCTTCTTATCTAGGATCATGTCCTCAGTAAACTGTAACTACTCCATGTCACGTCTAATCACCTCCCTCCAGTATTTCTTCAGCCTACATCTGCTCCTCCTGAAATCATCTAAAGTTAACCACTCACACCTACGAATTGGGGCATCCGTGCCCCTCCTCATTGCATACCCAAACCATCTCGGTCTCACTTCCCGCATCTTATCCTTCACTAAATATTTTACTTCTCTCCTCCTCATTGCATGCCCAAACCATCCCGGTCTCACTTCTCGCATCTTATCCTTCACTAAATATTCTACTTCTCTCTTTTCCTAACCGTCAACAATGCAGCAGCAGCACCTATAACAATTGCAATTGCGACCCTCATGCGTAAAGTTAGTGGTATAGTATTCCTTTGAAAGGCATCCACTACTTTCATCAATAAAAAATCTCAAAATTGAAGGCAATTTTAATTTTTTTCTTCTTTCTCAAAATCACCTCGTGATACAATAGAACCTTAATCCATCCATGTAAACTACTCTTTATGCAACATCAACAACAAAGGCAACATTATTATCTCCTTTCATATTTGATTGTATCTTTTAAGTAAATTGGTTAAGTTGGATGTTTTTGATTGGTTTTAAAAGTTGGAGGTATAAATTATATTTTAAAAAGTCTTTTCAAAACTCTAAAATAAAAAAAATTACAAAAAATAATGGTCAAACACAACTCCAACTTCAATTTCAGCTCCAACTCCAAAAAATTTAGTTTTCATCGCCATATACCTACTAAAAAAGTAGAAAAGATTTTTAAGGTGTTTACTTTTGAATAGTAGCAGAAACAGTTTTTCATAAATTAAAAAAAAAAAAAAATCTCTTCAAAAGCAGTTTTGAAAAAAAAAAATATATACTTAAAAACACTCTTAAAAGTTTGGACAAATATTAATTGCTACTCAAAGTTTGTTTATTAAAATTTATTGGCCAAACACAAATTATTTTTTATATTGTTTTTGAAAAAATACTCTTTAAAGTAAGCTAATTTTAAAAATTTGACCAAACAAACTATATGTGTTGGTATTTAAAAAATCAGTGACACCTCTAGGAGATTTTAGGAGGATTCACTTGACCCGAATATAAAACTAAACGGGTCAAATTTCAGAAAGACAAAACTATAAACACCTAAACTATTACAATCTACTCGCCTTTTCAAGAACCCAAAAGCTCTTCAATTCAGGTAAATTTTCCTAAAATTCTCTTCAATTTCAATTCATAAACCCTAATAATGAAACCCCAAATGCTCAATTTCCCAATTTTCGTACAATCCCCAGAGATTCAGATCAATAATTATTGCTTAAATCTTGAAAACCCTAACCCTAATTTCACTTTACAAGACCTTAAATCATGTTTTCTTGATAAAACCCAGAAATCATTTGGGTTAATTGAGGATCTTGTCTATTTCACTTTTGATGGTCGACCCATGAAAGAATCGACTTTGTTATATAGTTCTGGGATTAGCCCTTTTTCGACGTTGGTCCTACGTTTACGCCTTCGTGGAGGTGGGGGTGATGGGGGTGCCACGGGAGCGGAGTCCAGGGATTGTTATCTTAAGATGTATGCAACTAAGAAACCTGATAAAATTGACCCTAATGAGATTAGGTTGTCTAGGTGGTTGAATTGTGCAATTTCTAACGAGCCTTTGAAGCATCCGGTTGTGGTTGATAAACTTGGGAACTTGTTTAATAAGGAGGTTTTAGTTGAGGCATTGTTGAAGAAAAGGGTGCCTAAGCAGTTTGGGTATGTTAAGGGATTGAAAGATATGATTCCGGTTGAGTTGGATGTGATACCGGGGAAAGAGGATAGAGGACTTGGTGATGGTGAAGGGACGGGGTTTCAGTGTCCGGTAACGGGGTTGGAATTTAATGGGAAGTATAAGTTTTTTGCTTTGAAGGGTTGTGGACATGTTTTGAGTGCAAAAGCTTTGAAGGAAGTGAAGTCGTCGGCGTGTTTGGTTTGTCACAAGGAAATTGTGGAGGGTGATAAAATTGTGATTAACGGGAGTGAAGAAGAGGTTGCGGTTTTGAGGGAGAGGATGGAGGAAGAAAAGGCGAAATTGAAGGATAATAAGAAGGTGAAGAAGGGGAAGAGCGGGGATGTAGCTGTGAATGGTGAAGAGGTTATGGGGGCACCACGGTTGAGCGGGGTGAAACATGGGATTGAGGAGAAGGTAGCTGGCAAGGATGTGAGGAAAGTTGAAAGGAATGGTAAAGTTGGCATTAACAGTAAGATTGAAGTTAAGGATGTGAAGTGTAGTGCGAGTAACGGGCCAGTGAAGCGGTTCAAGGCTGTTGATGTAGCTCCAGCACATGCTACAAAAGAAGTCTATGCCTCTATTTTCACTTCTTCAAGCAAGTCCGACTTCAAGGAGACTTATTCTTGCAGATCTTTGCCCATCGGAAGAAACTAATAGCTGTTTTTATTGAGGTGATCTGCTAGTGTCTTGGACTGGTTTTGTTGTCCTAGAATGTTGTTTCACGAAATATAGTTACATTCTAGACCACTGAGCCATAGATGTTGCCTCTTGCCATTTGATTCAGTCGGTACTTTATTTGTATTACATAACATTGTCATTGTAAATTTGATATTGCCTTTCAGTGTCTGCTTGAAACACTTTAGTAGCTTTTGTTCACTCACTTATGCCCATTTTCTGTTGATTTCTTATAAATGATTGGTACTTCTAGTAATCCTTTTTGAAACAATGTACTTCTAGTAGTTGTTGTGATTCTGATACCGCTCATTCCGCTTAACATAAGTTGGATATAATGCCCAATCCTCATGGGGCTTTAGTGGTCGATTAACTCTCGAGTGTCTTGAAGGTGGGTTGGCTATCTTCAGTGATTAGTAGATGCCTTAATTTAACGTGTTGTACTGGTTTTCCTGGAACTTGACATTCTCATTTAGTTGGGTATAATGCCCAATCCTCATGGGGCTTTAGTGATCGATCAACTCTTGAGGCTTCGTTTGATGTAGTGTAGTATTCAGAGGAGAGCCTTGATTTCATCGTAGCATGACTGATCTTGTTGTGCCTCTGATCTTGTTTCGTTCCCGTGTGCTTGATTTGCCTACACTAAAGATTTTGTACCAACATCCCGTGTGGCTCAATTTGCCTTTGCTAAAGATTTTGTTTACCCAGTCGCGATATGTCCTGCACCTGGCAAATCACTCGAGTAACTGGTCATATATCGACCAGAAGATCTTATAATCATTGGTAACTGTAGGGTCTATCGTAAACTTCTCTACCTCCACAAGGTAGGGCGCTGGGGATAATGCTACGTGGTATGACTCTACTTGTGGGATCACAGTCTTACACCGGGTATGTTGTCGTTGTCATTAACTGTTAACGACTCTCAAATAGGTAAATTCTCTTGAAACGAATGCAGTTTTTCATTTAACATCATCCAGCTAATACTATAGAAAGTCTATGCCTCTATGTTCATTTTGTATATTTAATATTTTTGACTTATATACACTGAATATAAAAGTTGCATACACACCACCATCTCCAAACCCCACTTGTTGGATTATACTGGATATGTTGTTGTTATTATCAGTGCATGAAAGAGATGTATATGTTGACTTGATCCTTGTTGGACATGCTCGTTGGATTACGTTATTGAATCTTGTCTTTCTTGAACTATGTTGTTCTGCTAGTGCCTGGACTGGCTTTATTGTCTTAGAATGTTGTTTCACAAAAGATAGTTGCATTCTGGACCACCAAGTCGTAGATGTTGCATCTTGCCATTTGATTCAGTCGGTACTTTATTTTGTATAACATAATATTGTCGTCGTAAATTTGAATATTGCTCTTCAGTTTCTGCTTTTTGACACTATAGTAGCTTTTGTTCGCTATGGCACTTTATTTTGTTTGCTAGTTTCTGCTTATGACACTATAGTAGCTATTGTTAACTGTTAAAGCTGGTCTCAATTAGGCAAGTAATCTTGAATTGAATTGCAGATTTTCATTTAACATCATCCTGTCACTTATCATCCAGCTAATACAACATAAAAAGTCTATGTGCCTCGAGTTCATTTTGTATATTTGATGGTTTTGACTTAATATACCGAATGTAATTGATTTTTATACTAATCAGCACGTTAAATTACTTGAGCGTGGGTCTATCAGAAACAGTCTCTCTAACTTAAAAAGTGTAGGGGGTAAGGCTGCGTATACAACACCCTCCCCTCTTCATCTCTTGTTTATAGTATTATCTTGTGGTTGTCTTGTTTCCTGTATTCACTAGCAATTGTTATCCCATTTTGTTTTGTGTTTGTTATACTGTTATCTGTCTTGAGCTGGGGGTTCATCGAAAACAGCCTCTGATGTAGTGGTATAGTCTGCGTACCATGTGGGAATACACTAGTATGTTGTTGTTGTTGTTGTTGTTGAATCCTGCTTCTGACACATTTTTTTTAGTCGAGGATTTATATATACTGCGTTGTGTCTCCCACAAAGGTAAGGATACGGTATGCATATATCCAAACCTAACTCATGTACCAGTTGAATGGGCGAACAACCGAACCCCTTGGACCTTCTTCAACTTCAGGATGTGATTGAGTCGACATTGAGGTGTCAAACAACTCTGTCGATAAGAGGTTTTGTGAGTCCTCAGCCTCTTATCCTCGAGGTATCTTTGATCCATTGAGCTAGCGCTCTTCCACATGGGACTCCCAAATCACTATGTCGACTTTCGTCTCTATTTGACCAGTTGGTCTCCTATCCTTTCAGACTCCACAATCGAACCCCTTGGGATCTTCTTCAACTTTAGGATGTGATGAGTCGACATTGAGGTGTCAAACAACTCTATCGATAAGAGGTCTTGCGAGTCATCAGCCTGTTATCCTCGACATATCTTTGATCCATTGAGCTAGAGCTCTTCCACATGGAACTCCCAAAACCACTATGGTTGACTTTTGTCTCTATTTGACCAGTTGGTCTAAGACTCCGCAATCAAACCCCTTGGGATCTTCTTCAACTTCAGGATGTGATGAGTCGACATCGAGGTGTCAAACAACTCTGTCGATAAGACTCCACAATCGAACCCCTTAGGACCTTCTTCAACTTCAGGATGTGATAAGTCGACATCGAGGTGTCAAACAACTGTGCCGATAAGAGCTCTTGTGAGTCATCAACCTGTTATCCTCGATATATCTTGATCCATTGAGCTGTTATCCTCGACGTATCTTTGATCCATTGAGCGAGACCTCTTCCACATGGGACTCTCAAATCACTATGGCCGATTTTCGTCTCTGTTTGACCAGTTGGTCTCCTATCCTTTTAGACTCCATTTGTGAGACTACCTTTTTAGACTCCATTTGTGAGACTGCAATGGAGTGCTTGGTTGGTTAGTTTTTAATACATTCACAAACAATTTATCTTTGCCACAAATGTATTAATTGAGTAATTGGTTAGCTTTTAATATGATCACAAACAATTAATCTTACACGTTATGTCCATGAAGAAGTTGCTTTACACCAAAGCCAAAGCCAAAGCAAATTGAGATGCCAATTAACGCAAAGAGTACTATAGAAAAATGTGCATTCTATTTATTATTTTTATCATTTTAATAAGGTAGACTTTTGAAATTTATGATTTAAAATAAATTTTAGACATTCATATTATTGTAAGTCAATTTGTAAGGAAAAAATTGAACTTTAAATTAAAGTATTTTTATTTTTGAGACATACTACAAAGTAGGAACATAAATTAAGACGGAAGAAGTAATATCTTCTTAAGAGGATTGCAAAGCCTATTATAAATAAGTAAAATCAAACAAACAAAATACTATAATAAAATGAAAATTCATAGGTTTATATAAAGTATTAAACATTATGTCATATCAAACATTCACAAAGGAAAGAGTAATATAATTTATTAAAATGGTACATGATGTAATTCTGAGTGTGTGGTCCAACTGAATTCTGGATAATGATGTGTTACAGCAAAATGTTCACGGGTGACATATTCAACACATAATTTAATTCAACTCAATTTATTTTAGGTCATAATTAAATTAGACCATTTCATTACTGTATCAATTTTTTTTAAAATTTTATTTAATAATTTAATTTTTGATATTTTATGTTCTTAAAATCATAATCTCTCTATAAAATTAAATATTTTATAAAATTAATATAATATTATATACTGACACTCATGCTGTAATAAGATGGAGATTCCGTTTGATCATAAAAATCATAATTTTTTAGAGTTGGGATTGAAGTTAAAATTAAAGTTAGAGTTGTGTTTGATCGTGAATATAAATTAAAGTCATTTTTAAAATTTCATGAGAAAAGTATGAGCGAAAAAAGTAAAAATAAATTTTTATTTTTACTTTTCAAAGTATAATTTTGAAATTATATTTAAAATTTGTTATGATCAAATATAATTTTTTTTTTATTTTTTTATTAAAATAAAATATAATTTTTTTAATATAAATAATTTTTATGATCAAATAGCTACTAAATGATGATACTCGCTTTCTAAAATATCCGTTGTCACACTTCGGACATATTCATCAACGATGTTGCGCAACATACGCGTAATCAACATAGTTTTAACATATTGTAAGTAATCTCTCCGTTTTATATTAGTTGGCCCTTATGAATTTAACATATTTATTAAAAAAAATATTAATTAAGTACTTATTTTATCAAATTGACTTTATTAATTATGCTTTAAAAATATAAATATAAATTATATACTTTATATAATTATTTAATAATAAGAATAATCTTGAAAGAACATATTAAAAGTTTCTTGATTATGTAAATAGAATAATTAAATTGAAATAAATAAGTAATAATTATGGTATCCTTTTTCACCTTTGTTGCCACGACACGTCTATCCTATTCTATCCCTCCCTCTAAATATAATCTATCATTCATCAAAACTAGAATATTGAAAATAGTCCCCAAATTCTCAAGCTCCTCTTTCCAAAAAGAAAAAAAAAAAAACTCAAATCTAGAACCCTCCATCTTCCTTCTTTCCTTTTGGTCAAAATAATTCAAAATCCAAATTTGACCTTCCTTTCTTTATTTATCAAATCCACCTTATTATCATTCCTATATAAACAATACCTTTCCCCTTTCCCCCCCTCTCCATCTTCACATCAACCATGAAGATATCTAGCAAGAAACATTCATTTCTACTATTGCTCTCTATTGTTGTTGGTCTTTGTCTTCGTTGTGTAATATCTATAGGTGTTAACTATGGAACTATGGGAAACAACCTTCCACCACCAACACAAGTAGCTCAGTTCATCAAGGACAAAACGGTCATAGACCGTATAAAAATCTTCGACATCAACCCAGATATCCTGCGCGCTTTCGCTAACACAGGTATCTCCGTTACGGTCACCATACCTAACGGCGAGATCCCGAATCTACTGGATCTCGCCTACGCTCGACGATATGTCGAGGCAAACATTAAGCCTTTCTACCCACTCACGAAAATTGATGTGGTGCTAGTTGGAAATGAGGTTTTACATTGGGATACACCAGATGTGCAGATGAAGTTGGTATCAGCAATGAAGAATGTGCACAAAGCTCTAGGTCTTACCGGGATGAAGAACGTAAAGGTCTCGTCAGCTCACTCACTTGGCATCCTGTTGCGCTCGAATCCGCCGAGCTCAGCGAGGTTCAGACCGGGCTGGGACGTGGGGATTCTAGCGCCAATGCTGCAGTTCCTGCGCGAGACGAAGTCTCCGTTCATGGTCAATCCGTACCCCTACTTCGGGTACAACCCGAAGCAGGAGGATTTTCTACTATTCAGGAAGAACAAAGGCTTATATGATCGATACTCGAAGAGATGGTACAACAACTCCTTCGACATGCTGCTGGATGCGGTGTACATGTCGATGGTGAGATTGAAGTACCCCGATGTGGAGATAGTTGCTGCCGAGACGGGTTGGCCATCGCAAGGGGAAACGTATGAGCCGCAATGTACGGTTGAGAATGCGGCGTCGTATAATGGTGGATTGGTGAAGAAGTATAATTCGGGTACTGGAACGCCATTGATGCCGCACAGGAAGATAGAGACTTACATTTTTGGTTTGTTCAATGAGAATACTAAATCCGGGTCATTGGCTGAGAGGAATTTCGGGTTGTTTCGACCCGATTTCACACCAGTTTATAATATTGGAGTTCTGAAAGGAGAACAGGTAACTTTAAATTTCAAACATTAGTATAATTTTTTCTGTGTTGGATTTGTGTTGTGTATCGAAATTGGCCTCTCTACCACACATTCGAGGTAGAGGTAAGGTCTACTCTCTTCAAAACTTAATTCATAGGATTACATTGTGTACTATTAGGTTGTTATTGTTAGATTAATTTTGTGTATTAGAATAATCACTATCCCCATACCCGTATTTGTGAAACTATATGGTATATTATGTTGTTATTGTTAGATTAGTTTTGTGTATCGAAATTAACTTCTCTATCATTCTACCATCGAGGTAGATGTAAGGAATACGTACACTTTACTCTCCTCAGACTGTAATTTGTGGAATTATATTGTGTATTATGTTGTTGTTGTTAGATTAGTGTTCTTGCTAATCGTTGTTAAAGTTGATTTTCTTCTCTTATTAACACATAAGTGGAGTAGTTTTCTTAAGTTAAGTGTAATTAATGAAGTGGGATTTCATTAACTAACGATTTTTGGTAGATCAACTTTAGTGATATAGTAGAAATTTGATTAAGTTTAAGAGGGGTATTAAGGTCTAATTAAGATTATGATGATTTAAGCTTATACAACAATAATTACAAAAAAAAAAATTGTTTGTTTGTCTTTTGGGTTAAAGTGCTTTTTTTGGCAGTTGCATACAGCTGGTTGATGCGAATATGTTTTCCATGTGAAGGGCACTTGGTTTCATGCGTAAAAGAGCGCGTAAATTTAATGCTCTTGTAACTAATTTTTTTTTGAAAATTTTCATACTAATTCATAAATTTTTAAATTAGTAAAATTACTTTATCATTTCAAACTAGTTGACACTTTTTTAAAAATTATTTATTTTAATTTAATTATTTATTTATAAAATTAAGAAAATATTAATTGTATTCTTTTAATACTATTCTTATCAGTAGTGATTAAATGATTAAATAAAATATATGTATTCAAATTATATTTTGAAAATATAATTAATAAAATTAATTTTTATTAAATATTTTCTCAAGAAAAGTATCTAGTCAATAAAAATTAATTATTTTAAAATAAAGAATATTTTTATTTATAATTTTTAAATATTTGTAAAACGTAAAATATGAAATAAAGGGAGTACATATAACTTTTTTAAACTCCCCCCCCTTTATCTTAATGAATTGATGTGTAACTACATTTTATGTTGGATTTGTTTTTGTCCTTGAATTAATAAATAAGTGTTTATATTTGACCAAAAGAATAATACAATTAATGAATTTTGATAGACACGTGGCATGTGGGAAATTGAAAAGTTGACACCTGTTACTGGCAACCACATGTTATTGTACTACTAAGTAATAAAATTTCTTCATTGGATTCTCTTACATTAATAATAATCAAAAAAGATGGCTACTCTTATCATTTTAGTACACGAAAAAAGTAAGGCATTTGCTGGAAAATCTAACTAAGCTACAACCTAATGAACATGTGTTGTCTAATTATAATTTCATTTGAAATAAATTGTTTAATATATATTTCTAATAAAAAAAATTATCATATTATTTGTATCTGGATTTGTTATATTTAAGTCAGAGATTTATTAGAATAGTATGAAATACGTACATATTTTATCCTCCTCAGATTTTACTGAGTATGTTGTTGTTGTACTTGTTATATTTGAATTGGAGGTTTTTTGGAAACAACCTCTTTATCTTTTTCGGACATCACTTGTGAGATTTTATTAAGTATGTTGATGTTGGTGTTGTAATATTTTCTATAAGAATTTGTGATTTAAAATAAATTTTAAATATTTGTGTAGCTATATTATACCCGAGTATCTATTGAAATAGACTCGCTATTTTTGAGGTATAAAATAGTACTTTCTTCGTTTTATAAATAACTTTGTTTAAACATTAAAGATATATCAGATGTATTAAAATGCATTTTAATCTTGTGGTTTTCAACACGTCGGGTGAAAAGTTGAAATTAAAGAATTGATAAAATAAGAAAGAATCATTTTTTAAAAATGAATTAAAAGAAAAATATGTCCTTTTTTTTCAAACGAAAAGAGTAGTATTTTCTGAACAATTTTTTTTTTTTGGTTAAAATTTTTTTTGAACAAATTATAAAAGAATAATGTAACATCGAGACAGAGAGAATAATATTAAGAAAATGAAAAAGAAATCAATTTGAGCATCTTCTTTTTTCTACTACTTTGAATCTTTTCTTTATTTTTATTACTTTTCTTCTTTTTTTAAAAAAAATATATATATTCTGCTGCTTTTTTGGGTGTATTGCTTTTGCCTGTCTGCTTAAATGATGGCAATTATCGCGGTTCAATATTTTAAATAATCTTTGCGAATAATATATGGCGGTTTGTTATGACCCGTTATTCAATTCATTTTAATTCAAGCAAATTTTAGTTGATCAGTTGATAGGACCGGTCGTCGAGCTAATTCTTTCTTGTTATGGATTCGATTGAACTCCCTTTCCTCTACCTTTGCCGCGGGTTATGATCAATTTTTTGATTCAACCTATTTAAACGTAATTCAGTTCATTCATTTGTCACCTATTATCGCTTACATAACCTTCGTTTAGCTATTGATATACATTTTTGTAATTTTGACACCCACAGGGTCACCCAACACCTTCATTGCCCCCGCCAAAGACCGGGGGAGGCAACAAAGGGCAACCAAAAACACCAGTAGTAAGACCACCGACTCAAGACAAGAAATTCTGCATGCCAAAGGTTGAAGCGACCGATGCCCAATTACAATCCAACATCAACTACGTGTGCAGTCAGGGAGTTGACTGCACGCCGATTCAAGCGGGCGGTCCCTGCTTTAGCCCCAACACCATTCGGTCTCATGCGGCCTTCGCTATGAACTCTTACTACCAAAACATGGGTCGCAATAGCTTTAACTGCGACTTTGCTGGTACTGGTGTCGTCGCTTTTGATGATCCAAGTAAGTCATATTTATATATGCATTATATGATCTCGTATAAAATTAGACACATTATATATAAGAGTATTATACAAGAAAAAATTAGGTATACATTCTAATTACATTCCAATTTTGCTAGGTTATGGCACATGCAAATTCCAGTCTTGAATGTACATGCAGCTGAAGAAGATTTTTCTAACCACTCATGCATTTGAAGGATTAGCATTGGCATATAATCTTTATATATTATGTTTGTGTACTTTGGTTTATGCAAATTAATCTAAATTTATTGGTATGTAATGTTCTTTTATGTGTCTAGTGTAATGCTTAATGTTATATCTATTTAATTTCTCTTCTCTATATGTTTTCAATATATTCCAAATATAGTGTATTAGTAGGTCTTATTTTTATTTTTTTTATCAGATGTCCCCGAAGGGACTATTAGTAGGTCTTAGATATTTGTTTTTTAGCATGAAAAAAAAAAAAAGATTGTGGGATTTACCTCCCAATAACAATATTTGAATCAACATTCACGGTGGCGGAGTCACCTTATGGTTAGGGGTTCATTCGAATCTCTTTCGGCGAAAAATTATACTCCCTTTGTTTCAAAGAATGATCTACTTTTCTTTTTAGTTTGTGGGATTTACCTCCCAATAACAATATTTGAATCAACATTCATAATGGCGGAGCCACCTTATAGTTAGGGGTTCATCTGAATCTCCTTTGGCGAAAAATTATACCTCTTTTGGCGAAAAATTATACTCCCTTCGTTTCAAAGAATGATCTACTTTCCTTTTTAGTCTGTGGGATTTACCTCCCAATAACAATATTTGAATCAACATTCATAATGGCGGAGCCACCTTATGGTTAGGGGTTCATCCGAATCTCCTTTGGCGAAAAATTATACTCCCTCTGTTTTAAAAAGAATAATCTATTTTCTTTTTTAGTCCGTTTTAAAATGAATGGTTTTTTCCTTTTTTGTCATCTTAATTTTAACTTTCCACGTAGCATGTTTAAGATCACAGGATTGAAGGACATTTTGGTATATTTGATATAATTTTAATTTAAAACTACAAGATTTAAGTCTTCTTTATTTTCTTAAACTTCGTATTAAGTCAAATTAGGTCATTCTTTTATAAACGGAGGAAGTATTATTTATATTTGATTAAAAGAACTTTTATGCATATATAATTAAGGGAAAAGAGTTAAAAATATCCCTCTACTTTAAAAAATTGGTCAACTTTATCCTCAGTGATATTTTGGGGTCATATATACCCCCGCTGTTATGAAAGTTTATATATGTGCCCTTCAACTAACGGAATAGTTGAAATAACATTAATTGACCCTTTTTTTAAAAAAATCCAAACCTGACCCGACAGACCCATCAAAAGGACCCAAGCAAAATTGAAGGAACAAGGTTTGACAGCTGATTCAATCACGTACACCATCCTTGAACGTTTACAAAGTGGTTCTCATAGAACATCGAGAATTCGGAGGCAAAATCCAATCACCGGTTAGGTGGTTAGTCCATTAAGGTGACGGGGAAACATGGACTAGATTAGTTCGTTGGGTTAGTTCATAAATGATTTGATCGCTCGGTTGTGCTTTCGCTTGAGCACTCATGGTGTTAAAGCGACATGACTTTTAATTTATACTGAGAACTCTGATGACTAGGAACTAAGCTGTCTCGAAGAGTGACCTGCTGTAGACGAGATGGATTTTTTCTTATGTGAAAGTTGTTACATGATCAGATCTCTTCGTCATAGAGGCAACTATAAATTGGTACTTATTTACAAAATTCAAAGTGGTGAAATTGTTTACTTCTACAGCTATTGCAATGTTCGAAGTCCTCTTTGGCCATAGTAACCACTCTCATATGAAAACGTATAACTGCATTACTTTAGAGATTTGGATCTTGAAGCACGAGATAGCACTTAACACCCATGTTGCCAGAGTTGAGGTGAAAGTGAAAAGAAGACAAAAGTTGGGTCGGGTTTTTTTTTTTTAAAAAAGGGGTCAATTAGCATTATTTGGTCTATTCCGTTAGTTGAAGGGCACATATATAAACTTTCCTAACAGCGGGATATGTATGACCCCAAAGTAGAGGGATATTTTTGACCCTTTTCCCTATAATTAATATTGAACCCCTTTAGCTAATTCGTGTGTCTATTTTTTTTTTATTTTGAATCTCCTTAGTGAAAATTCTGATTCCGAATCAACAAGTGATCCTTTGAGCAATATCTTGTGCTTCGATGATGTATATCCTTCAAATGTCAAGGGGGAATACTAACTAAATTTTGTATAAGATGTGTAATAATGATTTTTAGCTTAATTATAACCAACTACTTTTAGCTTTGTTGTTATTGTTTGGCACAATTCAAATTGTGATATGATTATCGATATAATATAATTGGTACTTGTCAAGTTGATTACTTGTTTAGTTTACTTGATTATCCTTCTCATTTGCTAGTATTTTCAAATTATATGCATACCTTGCATTTGTTAAATGTCCCATTCTCAATGAAATTATTGAGCTCATGAGGGTCAATATTATGTTGTGTCAACATCGATATCATATAAATGTTTGTATTGATTTATTTGACTTGTTTTTTATTTTAGTCTGTTTAAAAAATAATGATAATTTCTTTTTTTATATAATTTTTTAATGATAATTTATGGGTGTTTTATTTCTATTATTATCTAGTAGTATGTTATCTCATTTTATTATTTGTTTTTGTGTTTTCTACTTGTTATACTGTTATTTGCTATGAGCGAGAGTCTATCAGAAATAGCCTCTCTACTTCATCTGAGGTAGTGGCATAGACGGCGTACACTTTATCTTTCCCGGACCTCATTTTGTGAGAATACAGGGGTTATGTTGTTGTTGTAATTCTTTAAGGATAACTTTCCATTTGATATATTTAATACCATAACTAAATTAAAGGGTATTTTGTTACATTTGACATATTTTTAATTTAAGACGATGAGATTCAGAAATTTTCTTTATTTTCTTAAACTCCATACCAAATCAAGCTAGTCCAAACAAATTAAAAAGAAGAAAATATTGCTATGATAAATATGATATGTAGATATCCTTTAGCCTTAACGAGTACATAGTTAATTGGGGTAATTTCATTTATATTAAAAAAAATAGTTTACAATAAAAATAGTCTAGGTTTTGTTTATTATTTAAGATAATCATTATTTTTCTTTTTTCCTTTTTCTTCAATGGTAATCTTTAAAAATAAATATATGTTTTTTGCCTCACTTTTAAAATTAAAAACAAATTTCTCTCTCTCTTTTTTTATAATTTTTTTTTTGTGTAACTTTTTCCAGTATCAATATTGAATAAATTGATGTATAAATATTTTAATATGATGTACAAATAGTTATGTAGTGTATATTAAATGTATCCATATTGTATAAATAGCTATATAGTGTATATGTAATGTAAGATTGCGTATAATACACCCTTGTGGTGGATCCTTTTTCGGACCCCGCGCATAGTGAAAGTTTTAGTGCATCGGGTTGTCGCAAGTCTAATTGCTCATGGAAGACTCGATATAATCAATAGGCTGCAAAAATTCGACCTCCAAATGTGATACGAGTGAAGTACGAAAACAAAACACAAGTACAAAAATCGAAAAATAACAAAGGAAAGCCGAATAACAAGGGAAAACAATAGACAAAGAAAGTAAAGGATAAAAGGTAGACACAAGAGAAGGAACGTAAACAAATCAATGATATATTAAACCAAGGCCCTCAAACATAATCCGACTACAAACATCTAAATCATCCGAAAATGGAGAGAGGAATTGAACTCCCTCACAACCAACGTTTCTAAACAATCACAACAACTCCCAACAAGCTTAAAAAACACTCTCAAGTGTAAGTTCATCCAAAAATCATCTAGGTCCTAAGAAAGAAGAAACCTAGTTATTTATAAGGGAGACAGACACCACATGACCATTTTTAAAACAAATAGCCCAAGTTTGATATTTTGTCAAAAAATAGCCAGACAGTTAAACTATTTTCACGTTATAGTCATTTCCTAATTTAGGTCATTTTGGTCCATGTAGTTCAGATACAGTTTAATAACATATTGATACATTACATATACAATACTGATATAGTTTCCAACTTGGGTCATTTGGCCCTTTTCTAAAAATATTTCAGTTATTTTTTGCTATAAATTTTTTAACTGGAAAATATATATTTTTTGGTTGTTTAAAAATAATAATTAAATATAATTGTATAAAAATGATATAATTAATATATAGAATATGTATCTATATAGGATCTATGTATAGAAATTGTATAGTTCTATCGAATATGTATGTGTATAAAATATATGTAAAAAAATATATAGAAAGTGTATAAAAATTATATAATTGTTGTATAAAATATGTAAAAAAAATTATATAATTATTGTATAAATTGTGTATCGAAGCTATATAATTTTCGTATAGAATATTTATATGGATAAGATATGTATAGAAACTGTATAGAACAAGCCAACAGATTAAAATAGCTAGAAAATGGAATTTAAATTTCATGGTCATTTTCGTGGGATTAATTTTGACCGAATGACCATTGTGTCCCTTTCCCTGTTTATGATCATGAACTATTTATTACAAAATGACCCAAAAGTGATCATAAATGTCAAATGGGCCTAAAATTAACCCAAAGAGCCAAAAACTCAAATAAGAGGCTCCTTCTTTGCCCATCGTCATTATGGTGGATCACAATACTTCTCTTCATCTCTAAAGCTTCGCCAATTACCTGAATTTTTAGAATAGTTTGGCTTGTATCAAAATGTCTCAAACTTGTCTTTGTTTTTGTGTGTGGTTTTGTCGATGAGATATTCGAACACTTGCTTTTTAATTGTCAATGCTAATCTACTAGTAATTTCAAAGTCTTATCTGTGATGGATAGTCAAAACTTCAATGTAAATGTAGTATGACAGAAAAGATGAACACATTAGTAAAATATGTTTAAGGACGCTGTATTCGCTCATGTGTGTGTGTGTTTAAAATTTATTTGTATATTTTGTTTCATATTTGATTGTGTTGCTGCGACTATTTTTATTAGATACTATTGACTCAAAGTCAAAATACACCTCAATACTTCGTAAAGACACATTGGAAATTTGACCCCGAGATCAAAACTACATATCACCACTTAAGAAAATATGATTAATGATACTTGTCTGACTAACATGTTACACTTGATATGTAATAACCTTATCTTCCATTCATTCTAATCCACATATACCAATAATCTTAAATCAAATACATCATTAATTTTCATAAAAACAAATTTGATTACACTTGACCTACTTCACTACTACTTTTTTCACCTTTTGCTAAGGTACTTCAACCTCAAATTTGATTGCACAACATTTGCTAAATATTATTGACTCAAAGTTAGAACGAGCTTAGTATTTTATAAAAACACATAAGAAATTTAATCCAAAATTAAAATACATATCACCACTTAAGAAGATATGATTGGTCATAATCATCTGACGTACACATATATGAAACGCAATACGCTCATCTTCTAGTCATTCTAATCCATATCATATACCAATAATCTTAAATTAAATAAATTCATTATATTTTCAAAAATCAAATTTAATTATGCTTTACCTACTGTACTAGTACTTGTACTTGTTTTTCACCTTTTGCTAAGATACTTCAATTTCAAAATTTGAATTTTTTTTCTAATACTAGGTGAGTCTTCCTATTGTTGTGATCTCAATTTTCAAAAGCTACAAAGGAGTAATCACAATATTTTTGGGATAATTTTCGAATAATTTATTGAATGGTGATTATAACTAATGGAAACTAAAGGATAACTGAAAATATGAAAAACTATTTACTTGATTTCATAGATGAGCTTGTAACTTGTAGAATGGAAGAGAAGAGAATTAGGTTAGAGGATAGAAGGAAAGACAAGAGGATTCAGAAGAGGAGGAAATTTTTGGATTATACCAGTTATGCGATAATCCTTTGCCCAACGAATTTGTTAGGCTTTATAACAGAACTCATCTAGCTGGTTGCATCTGAGCCCTCGGAGCTCATTAACTGAATTCTAATCGTGGCCGTTGATTTTAGTGTTAGTTATTTCCCTCGCTGTCTTTCTAGTTTCGAACTCGAGTGGTTGCATTCATTTTATTGCCATTTCCTATGTCATTGCATCTATATATCTTAACCTGGATGAATAGAGTTATTCAACATCTATTACTGATGAAAACTTACATATCCCATAAATTTAATTGATATGCGCAAAAGCTAATCTAGACACCATGATTATAAAAGAACTAGTCACAGCAAAACAAAATATGAAAAATCTTTCATGATTCTTTTTGAGGGTGGAACTAGGATACAATGAGCCAAATCCCCTTTTTCAAAAATTATATTATTTATACATGATTATAATTTATTTTTTTTCGTATATACAGTAGATGTTGAATCCCTTTCAGCTAGTTCGTGTGTGCACTTTTGAACTCCTCAATGAAAATCATAACTCCACCATTGATTCTTTCCACTTATCTTAGCCTTATGGATAAAATTACTATTACCTATTTCTACCAATGAGATGACACGTATCTTATAAATTTAAGGGCAAACAACATAAATACCGATAGTTTGAAGCTTAATTACAAAAAATCTTGACATTTTACATAATTATTGAAATTTTTGATTTTGAATCGAATGAGATACATTATTAACTCTCTTTACATCCATTTTTTCTTCGTAAAGATACAAAATTAGCTCCCGGTATTTTTTTTCGATTTTGGGTCCATTAAAATACATAATACATCAAACAAAGATACGTTTTTTTCTTTGTAAAGCTATATTTTTTTGATTTTATATCTGTCGAGATACATAATTAGCTCCCGATCATTCAATGAAGATATATGATTAGTTGAAATTTTTGTAATTACTTTATAAGAATAGAAATTTATATAAATAAGTTAAAGTTAAAATATATATTTATGTTGTATTTCCTAAATTTAATCAGTACACAAAAATTAACCCAAACATCACAATTCTAAAAAGTAGTCATAGGAAAACAAAATTTGTACTTTGGACCCTGATATACGAAGGTTGTTGTGAGAGAGTACAAAATTCATTTATACACACACACACTTCTTTAGAAAGCCCTCAAAACCCTCTCTTTCTCTCTACCAGTTGCTAATGGAGGACGACGATGAATTCGGAGATCTATATACCGACGTGCTCCGCCCTTTAACAACGTCGGCGTTTCAGTCTCAACCACCATCAGCTCCGCCGCAAGAAGTAACTGCCGGCGGCGGGTCGACCCAACTCACGACCCGACCCACGACCCGGCCGATCGATCTGAATATTAATACCGATGACGATGAGGTTATGCTCGAAGGAGCTCCGAATGAGAAGAAAACCCTAGAATCCGGGTCGAGTTTACCCGAATCGAATCTGAATTTGAATTTGGGAGCTGGAATTGGTGAATCGGGTAGGGAATCTAGGGTTTTGGAGAAGAGTGAAGATGTGAGATTACCGAATTTCATGGATGACGAAGCTAATATTGATATTGTAGTTGAAGAGAATGATGAAAAAGGGGGTATTTTGATGGGGAAAGAGGAAAACGATGTTGGGAATATTGAGGCGGAGGGACAGTTGATTCCGGGGCTATCGATTCCTGGCGGAGATGCTAATGTTGAGGATGATTGGGATAGTGATAGTGAGGATGATTTGCAGATTGTGTTGAATGATAATAATCATGGGCCAATGGGTATGGAGGGAATGGGTATAGGTGCAGAAGATGACGAGGACGATGAAGATGGAGAGCCATTGGTTATTGTAGCGGATAACGATGGACCGAGTCATCCACCAATGATGGAAGAGCAAGAATGGGGTGAAGAAGGTGGTGTTGGTGGTAATGGAGAGAGGAAGGAGATGAATGATGCATTGAAAGTGAATGGAGCACCTGGAGTAGCACCGAAAGTCGGAGGGTACAGCAATCACGCGTACCATCATCCGTATCATTCGCAGTATAAGGTCAGTGATGTTGTACATCTGGGGGTTTATGTTCTCCCCATATTGTTTAATCAGAATATACAATGTAGGATGACTTGTAATTTACATATAGTATTGTGTTGATTAGTGATGTTAAGGCCAATGGCTCTCGTTGTATGCACAAGATGTATAAAGATTTGTACTGATGATAATATTATTAATGAAATTTATTTCATATTTTTGTTGGAAGTAATTCTTGTTTAGTCATTCTATAGCATCGTCATGCTTTAGTTTATAGGTAGATGATGTTTGAAATGTTTCAATACAAGGCATCCGCAAAGGCTAACAATACTCAATTGTCCTAGCCTTGGTGGACAGAGTTACTTGGTATCTGTTGCTGGTGGGAGGTGGCAGGTATCCGTGGATTTAGTCGAGGTGCGTGAAAGCTGGCTCGGATAACACAATTATCAAAAAAATAAAAAGAGGCTAACAGTACTCATCCGCAAATTGATCTCTTTTTAGGATATCCAAACGTACAATTGAAAATGATGAACTCTAACTAATCTAAATCCTAAGTGGTTGCATGTCGGTTCATACGTTTATCGCCACGTGATACATTTGGATGCTACTGTTGCACTGATTCATCTTAACAGTACTTATCTAAAAGCACTTCAAAGAGTGGGTAACTGGCTGTTGTTAACACTTTTTTAAATGGATAACGGTATTTTTGAACTATTGGGTGACTGGTTGTTGGTACCACCTTTTTTAATAGATAAAGGCTATTTTTGAACTATTTGTTGCTGGTTGCAAGTTGCATCTGCTGCTGCTGTGCTAATAGGTCTTGAGAATGTAAATGGAGAATTTCAGGAAACCTTATGGACATTAATTTGTTGGACTATTGCTGACTTTTGATCACTTTTTGGTTTATCTATGCTCTTGTCTCTAGTCAGCACCTTCATTTTCCCAACGGGCTGGATTGAGCAAGTAGTTCATTAACCAATGAAGCCTATTCAAGTCAATCTGGTTGGTTAATCTGAAAATGATATATACTAATAGAAATATGCTCTTTCTTATACTGAGCGATGAGTACAACTCTCAAGTAGTGTTTGTTCAAATATAAAGTAAAGATATATAAGAATTGGTAAAGCTGAAAACTGTTTTGTTTCGGTTGCATAAAGTTTATCGCAATTAAGCTACATATGCAAGACCAATCCTAGACATCTTAATAAAACTGAAAATTTTAGTTGATGTTTCTCATCTTGCTTGTTGAATCTGTGTAAATAATGTTTTACGTTCTTATCTGGTGAGATGCTTAACACAGTGGAACTGTTCTTTTGCCACATATTTACTCTTGCTTGCTTACTTGATAGAATCCATCACAACTGCTAAGCTTATGTGCCATATTTTGTTGTCTATTTCTTGTCAGATGATTGGAAGATTTACTATATATCTTTTACTTGTACAGTTTTAAAAAAAAGATATAATTTATCTCTATTTTTTCTGGATTCGTTCTTCTTTTTGCCACTCTGTCCTGATAGTAGTTCCCTGTTACATTATTTCGACAGCTGATAATGAGTCTTCTCCTTTTTTCTTGTTTCGTGTAGTATGTGAGACCTGGTGCAGCTCCTATGCCTGGAGTTCCCCCTCCAGGTCCTGGAGGAATACCTGGTCAAGTCCGTCCTCCTGTCAATGTAGGCCCTGTTGCTGGACGTGGTAGAGGTGATTGGCGACCACCTGGAATGAAAGGTGGCTATGGAATGCCTGGCTGGGGAGGCGGTCCGGGTGGGCGTGGCTTTGGAATTGGGTTGGAATTCACTCTTCCTTCACACAAGTATGTTTCCCTATGTTTCCCCGATTTACATAGCATACTTGAATTTACTATTATTTCTGTTTGGTGAGGTTTTGTATTTACTGTGATAGAAGAATTAAGTGTGCTACCACTTTTCGAGTTACATTACTTTGCTCCCAAATTTATTTTTAGTTTACCTTGTGTGTTGATTCTGTAATTTTATTTGATTAATGTCGCTATGTGCAAATCTCCTGTTCCAGTCTAAAAGCATGAGAGTGCTTTACAGAATATAGCGACATTTACGTAGTAGTATCTTTGCAATCTGCAGTCAATAATAAATAAGTCTTCCTGCTTCTTATATTACGGTGCTGTCTGCAGCTGCTATAAGAAGTGGTTGCTTCCCGTAAAATTCCCCTAGTAACTTGTTATTTTTAATCTCTAAGACCCATTGAAGAACTTGTCCTCATGTTGTGAAACTTTGTGGAAGAGGGCAGTTATATAGCATGTGTTATATTTATGAGGTTAAAATTGATGCTATTTATGTGGTATGTCCATGTAGTTTTGGCTGTATAGAGAATCTGTGTTGAAAGTATTATTGTGCACAATGTCAGGTGTCTACTTTTCAATTTGTTATGTTTTTTCCGTCAAATCATGTAAATACTGGAAAGGTTCAAAGACTTTCAAAATGCTTATTTAGCCTTGTACACTGTCAGGACTATATTTGAAGTTGATATAGATGGTTTTGATGAGAAACCTTGGAGACTTCCGGGCATTGATGTAACAGATTTCTTTAACTTTGGTTTGAATGAGGATAGCTGGAAAGATTATTGCAAGCAGCTGGTTGGTTAACTATATTTCCTTTTCCTTTTATTAATTTTCCTGGTGAATCCATGCATCAAAACTCCTTAAGATTGTTAATTGTTTTAAACCATGGAAGTATTTTGAATTTCAAGGTTATCCTCTCTATACCGCAGGTTTCTTAATAAATTGATTTCCAAGTTCTCCTTCTCCCTAAAATTTAGATTTTGCATGCTAAGCAAGAATTGTAAAATATTTCCTCTGTTACAATGTAAGTGTTGGTGAGAGGTGGCAGGTATCCTGTGGATTTAGTCGAGGTGTGCGAAAGCTGGCCCGGACACCACGGTTATAAAAAAACAAAAAAGAATATATCTTTCTTTGTTTGGTAACTTTCTAATTCCAACATTCTACATGGCTTGTTTAAGACCACAAGATTCAAAGGAAATTTTGGTATATTACACACATATTGCCAGATTCAAATGTCTTTTATTTTCTTAAATTCCGTGCCTAATCAAACTAAGACACTTTAATTGAATTGGGGTTGAGTATGATTTTTTTAGGATGCTTAATGTACCACTGGGCTCTCTCCTCCCCACCCTCCTTTATCATGGTCCTTTCCTTCCTGTGGTGCTTTCCATCCATGCTCCATAACCCGTTTGTCATGTCCCGTGGCGCAGTGGCTAGCCTCTCAGTGCCTGCATGAAGAGAGCTAGGAAGAAGGACTGAGTTTGGAGTGCAACCACAATAATAGCATCGCAAAATACATTGTTTAGTATGTATGAGTGCATTGATTCTGTAGAGTGGAAATCTTGAAATATGATAATCGGTCTTTGCTCCAGGAACAACTTCGACTTGAGTCAACTATGCAAGGACGAATTCGGGTATATGAAAGTGGGAGGGCAGAGCAGGTAATGTAATGCTTATGCAGATGAAGATACTAACCTTCAGCAAGATGTGCATTTTAAGATACTTATCATGCTTCAAAATTGTTCTTATTCTATTTCGGTATTCATCTTAGGAATATGATCCAGATCTTCCCCCAGAACTTGCAGCTGCAGCTGGTATTCAAGACATTCCATCAGAAAATTTGAATGGTAAAACTGATGGAACTTCAAATGACCTAGCAAGAGGAGCTATACGGATGCGACCGCCTCTAGTATGTATTTTGAACACTAGTGTTACTTTTAGAAACTTTTCTGGTATTTTGTGGGCCTAACGTTCCAACTTGGCTAATGCGTGAAGTATGCTTGCACTAGTACATCTTTAACCATGACAAGTAATGATACTAAATTTTCTTCTATTAGTTGTACTATTTACTCACTGTTATGATATGATATTCAACTAGCCCACTGGAAGACCGATACAGGTTGAAACCGGTTCTGGTGACCGCCTACCATCTATTGACACCCGACCACCACGACAGCGTGACTCCGATGCAATTATTGAAGTGAGTGATCTGACCCTATCTTTTCCAAATCCAAAAAGGAGGTTTCTATCAAAATATAAAAAAGAAGCAGAATTTCATGCTGATATCTCTCTGCTTCTTATTTTCGACATTTTGTTTTATTTATTTCTGTTGTTACTTTTTGGGTGAACAGATCGTGTGCCAGGATGGTGACCAATACACAGGAGATGACAAGAATGAGGTGCAATTGGACAATATTCCTTCAACAGAGGATTTTAGAGGTGATGCAAGAAGAGGACCCCTGCAGGAACATGTTCAAGAATCTGAAGGTTTCCAGCATCCTTATAAGAGCCACAAGCGAGAGCTCAATGCTAGGAGAACACAGTTTAACCCTGTAGGTGATGATTATTTGACCAAAGGAGAAGGAGTGGCTCCTTTCTCCTCGGAGGCTCCTGGTCAGTTTGCTTCTGATTCTGGTGGACAGACATCTGCACACGACAGCAAGAATTGTGTTGCTCAACATGAGGAAAGGTACTATATATGTTGTCTAAATAATGTTTTTACCTTCCAGAGCATTAGGTTTCGCTTATTTTTTGATGTTTACAAAATTCCATGGTCTACAATGGAAAGAATGGGAGTGTCAAATAAAACCTTCAAACTATCCTCATCATTCAAATGCCATTCAGCATTAGATACTCCAAATGTAGCTGTTTCTATTGCCTATCATCCTGAAGTTTCAGAGAATACTAACCCGTTTCAAGTCATTATGGCTTTGGTTCAACGTAAAACTTACAAGATGACTGTTGCACTAAGTTTGCTATTTAAGTTGTGAAGGGTCGAGGGGACCATTATATTCATAGTTGTGAAGCTGAAATAACAGATTACTAAGAAGTACTAATTATAATAACTGAGTTTCAACTCTAAAGTGAACGTAAAAGATGCTACTTCCTCCGTTATAATTCGTTTGACCGACTTTCTTTTTTTGGCAACTCTTTGATTTCAACTTTTCCACGTGGCATGTCTAAGACCACAAGATTCAAGCTTCTTCTTTATTTTCTTAAGCTCCGTGCCAAGTCAAAGCTGGACAATCAAATTTAAACAAAGGGATTATGTTTTTGCTAAGAACAACAACAACAACATTAGCAAGTGTCATCCCACAAGTGAGATTTGGGGAGAATAGGGTGTACGTAGACCTTACCCTACCTCGTGGAGGTAGTGTTTGATTGGATATCGTAAGGAGTAAAGTTTAGCCACAGATTATGCTAAGTTCCCATTTTACTCTTGCTATTTGTTAAAAAATGCTCTTGTCCACTGCTTCTTTTCTTGGAGTTTATTCCCTTATTGTTTTCCTAATTTTTTCTGTCTCTCCATTTTTTAATCCAGGGGAAAAAAGGGAAGTGCACGCGACAGATCACCTGACATTACTCCCAGCAATAGCAGAGAGAGACTCCAAGTTGATAGTCAGAAGGAAGAGTCATTTGAAAGTGTTGATCGTGCGCGCAGTCCTGTCCCTCCTTCTCCTGCTGCCGAGAGCCCTGCTCAGGGGAAAGATACGGAAGATCGAGATGATATCCCTGATCAAAATGCTGGAGCAGACACAAACAGTGAAGTTGACAGAGAGGAAATGACTTTGGATGCAAGAACTGATAGTGAAGCCATGAATGATGAATTTCTACATTCTGCAAAAAAGCAAAAGTTAAGTTCACGACATGAACAATCTTCTCCTCAAGAAACTGATGATGGAGAAGACTCCAAGGCTGGAAGAAGTAGCGAGAACAGCAAAGTTCAATCTGGAAGCAGTAGAGGTTATCACAAGTTACGGGATGATATTGAGGAGGAAGTTGTTCAAGATGGACGTTCTATGCGCATGGACAATGCAAAGAAAGCAGTTGCAAGAGACGAGGATAGAGCCCGAAAGAAATCCCGCAATGAGAAAGAAGCAGAGAAGTACCCTGTGGTAGTGAAAGGGAGGGAAGATTCTTATTCCCGTAAAGCTGTTGACTCTAGTTCAGCCCATTACATTGACCGACGAAGGGAACGTGAATATTCAGAGGGGATGTGGCAAAGAAGGGATGACGATCTACAGGGAAGGAGAACTAAAGTGGAAGAACCACGTAAGAGGGAGCTTATTGATGAAATTGGATCCAGACACCGCAGTAAGGCGCGAGAATTTGAGGCAAGTGATAGAGAAGAGCGCCATTTATATAGAAAACAGCTGGAGTGTGTTACTTTAAGGCCTGATTATGATAAGGATATGGGAGCAAGGCACAGAGATAGGGATGAGTTGAAGAGGTACGATACCTTGGATGATCGACACAATAAAAGAAGAAAAGAAGAGGCAAAATTAAGTAGAGAATACGTTGATAAGGAAGAAACCTTCCATTCCCATGGAGAAAATATGATTCGCAGAAAGAGAGAGAGAGATGATACCTCAGATCACCGAAAAAGGGATGAGCTGATGAGACTAAGAGATGATGAGCAGCACTATATCAGGCACAAAGAAGATGTAGTGTTTCAGAGGGAAAGGAGTGATAGACAGCGAGAACGTGAGGAGTGGTATAGGCTTAAACAGTCCCATGAAGAGACACTACCCAAAAGGGAGAGAGAAGAAATTAGGGGCGGTCTGCGGGCTGGACGTGTTTCGGAAGAAAAAGCTTGGGCTGCTCAATCTAGAGTGAAAGATGAGTACAGAAACTCTGATCAGCATTCAAAGGATGTGAGGCATGCTGACCATATTAGGAGGAGGGATCGTGTTGAAAATGAAAGTCCTTCGAGACCGAGGACACGTGAGGATGAAAGAAGAGCAAGACATGATAGGGTGAGCTCACGTGAAGATCGTGCTCCCCATGCTCCTGACAACTCCAGGATTAATGAGAAAAGACATAAAGATTATTTAAAGAAGGGTAAAGAATTTGAGGGTGATCATAACTCCCAGGTGGCTTTGAACATGAATGAAGACGACCTGACTGAACAGAGAAATGAGTTGGTAAGTACCTGCTACATGTATTTTATACCAATAGTCTTCAAGTTTTGGTTGTCACATTGCATTAATGATAATGATTTTGGACTCTGTGTCCGTGAAGATGGGGATAACAAATTTTACTCGTACAGTAACAGATCACAACTAGTGCAGTGGAATTGAAAAAACTTCCAAAAGTTACGATGACTTCGTTAGGTTCTTTCTAAAGCTGACTACCCTGAAATGGAATAAAATTTTCCGAAATAAAGACAGTCAGAAGGTGGGTTTTAACAGAAATTGATACACGATAAGTTCAATCCAAATTAGCTAGGTTACCGATATATTACCCAAGGGTGTCACCTAGTGGTCAATGAGGTCTCAGGTTCAAAGCCCTGCAGAGACAGAGACTCTAGGTGATTTCTTTCGATCTGTCCTAGCCTTGATGGACAGAGTTATGAAGAGTTACGTGGGTCCTGAATGCTGATGGGAGGTGGAAGGTATCCTAGGTAATTAGTCGAGATGTGCGCAAGTTGGCCCAGACACCACTGTTATAGAAAGAAATGAATCCTCCTTTTTCTTCTACTCCACTCGACTTTATTCATTCTAATTCAACAGTTCTCCAAAAGAATTTTTTCATTCAAAATTAGTCGGGACCCTAAAAGTTGTTACCAAACATTTGGTGGATACCCCAAAAAGATCTTTCAAGATGTATCTAGGCACAACTTTCCCAAATCTATTCTCCAATTCTTTCTAAGAGCTAATTTTCCCAAAAATTAAACTTTAACCAAATGCAAACGCCACGCAATGGATATTAGGTACTAAAATATGTAACATTAACTGAATTTTCCCCTTTTTTGTGGTCTTCACCAAGTTGTTGCACTAACTCAGATTTAGAAAAATCAAATTAAATCGACTCCTGTATCAATCTAAGCGTCTTCCGTCGGAAATTAAGTAGTTACGGGGGCCTTTATACCTAAAAGCGAAGGCTAGATGTTGGAACAACTTGCTTGCGCATGATTAATTTTCAGGTGAGAAACAATTATGTGGACCATTTTGGGACTTAGTCGTAAGCTCTTGAAGCTCGTTGTGAGCCCAAATAGGAACTTAATTTCAAAACTGGCTTTGACTTTTTGATTTTTGTAAGCTTGTACTCTCAGTCATACTTGGTCATTACTGAAATTTCTGTTGACTAGATTGTAGGTAGGTAATCCTGAGAAAATGCTGTGAGACAATTAAAACCTAATTTCTAGATGCAGGAGGTGATCCAAAATGGTAATTAACATCTCGATGGGTTGACCGGAAGTATTGTTCTGATAATCTAGGTTTAGATCATTTTGGAAAAGATGATGTGCTTTTCTTTTGAGAAACTGGGAACTGTAAAAGATTCTGTGCTTTTAAAACACAATTATTGAACACTTGAGTTGGCAAAAGAAACTTGAGAAGCACACAAGATTTAATTTGCATAGATATCCTGGCGCAATCATATGTGATTCACATTACGCTGACTTCTAGTTTATGGAGCATTTAGTGAAGCAATGATGCCTGAAAAGAGGATCTGGATATATCGAAGTATTGTAGGTTTGGGGGTCCAGAAGCGCATTCTTCAATTTCTAAATTAACCTCCCATGAGTTAAATGTTCGTTTCCTGGCTTATAATGATCAGGTGAGCTCAAAGGTAAAATTTGTGCAAGGAACCAATGAGAACAAGATCCACAGGAATCGCCAATCCTCCAGGAAACATCAGGAAGCAGCTTCATCAGATGAAGAGCAGGAGGATTCCAGGAGGGGACGTTCCAAGTTAGAACGATGGACAAGCCACAAGGAAAGAGACTTTGGTGTCGATGCTAAATCATCTTCCTTGAACATGAAAGACAATGATGTACACAAGGGCACGGGTACTTCATTAGCTAACAAAAACCAAGATGAAGCTTTAAAGACGGCCGAAGACAATCAACAACCTGCAGGCAACAATAAAAATGGAGGTGTCCCTGAGATTAATAACGTAGAAACAAAGCCTATGGAGGATAAACACTTGGAGACAGTTGAGAAGTTGAAGAAGCGAAGTGAGCGCTTCAAGCTTCCAATGCCAAGTGAGAAAGAAGCTCCTGTAAGTAAAAAGGTGGAAGGTGATCCATTATCCTCGGTTCAAATTGAAACCCCCCCAGACTCAGAGGTGAAGCCAGAGCGTCCAGCACGGAGGAGGAGATGGACAAGCAATTAAATGAGAATTCAAGGAACATCTTTGTTGGAGGGCTTATTTCCTCTTCGTGGATTTCCAATATGCACAACTTGAGGGGCACGCGACTGCTGTTCTCCGCCTATTCCGGATCTGAGGTTTGTTTAGACCTCCCATAGTAAATTTGGGAATCTGTAACCATGTTGAGATTAACTATTTCGTTTTCTTAATTCTGTAATACATGTATATACCAGTAAGCATAAACTTCATAGTGGCCCATTGTTGGGGTGCCAGAATTACATTTTTGGGTATTAAATGACATTGAATTATAGTGTATGAGTAGTAGTAAACACTGTATTCGAGAACTATAGTTAGCGACTATGGATCCTCCATCGTCTTTCTTCCTTGAAGACCACTCTCTGCAAGGAGTCTTCTCTGTTTGCTGTCACTATTTTGGACTATGAATGATGAAAGACTTCAGGAACCGAAACTCATGGTGAACAAGATGAAGAGGACATGGAAGAGAAGCAAATTTCAGGAGAATCCGGAACTAGGAAACAGGGACATGAAATTCTCCTTGTCCGTGTAGGTATGTATCGCGATAAAACTGCTTTGTCTCTTTGAAAGTTTATTAGTTTCGTGGAGCACAAAGTCAGAACGCGATTTTTTGTATGCTGTGTTAGAGAAAAACATGTTGAGTTACAGAAATTATAACAGAAGAGAAGAAAATCTCTTGGCCATGCAGATGTTCTCTGTTCCTTTGTTTTCCGTGAATATATCATTACATGAGCTTGTCGATCCCTTAACAAGCAATGCAGAAACGTTTATACATGGAGTAGTGAGTATTCTTAGAGACGCAGAAACTGAACTTCAAAAGTAGTAGTTAAACTGATGATTTTAGATGAATGAAATAAGCTTCAAATAGAGCAGAATGGACTAATGGTTACAGAGAATGAGTAGAGTTTGATTAAATTGAAGTGTGTTTGATTAATTACTTGATTGGATTTGGTATCTCGAAAACTTTTGAGGTTATAACCAATTTGACGCTTGTTGTTTACTCTCTTTTGTCTTGATAATCCTATAGCAATCGATCTGTGGGGGAAGATGTCTTTTCTATGAAAACATTCGATGGCGGATTCAGGATTTAGGGATTGTGGGTGCACGAAACGTTTGAACACATATATTGACGTCCAAAGCTTTAAGTTTCACTTGGGAACTAAAGCACCTAGCTATCTTCTTCGCTTATTGGGTGTTTTTCTAAATGTTAAATCAGATTTTATATACTTCATATCTAATCTGCGTCGAGTTGAATCACCCTTTTTAAATTTCACTTGTGGCTACTTACACACCCATCTTTTCAAAATTTGCATGGGGTTTACAAAGATATATTGATGTTAAGTAATATTACATTCGTTTTGAAAAAAAGACATACTGCTTTCTTTTTTAGTTCATTGAAAAAAGATTGATTCTTTTTTTTTTTACAATACTTTAATTCAAACGTTTTATGTGGCATGTTTAAGAACCACGATATTAAAATACATTTTTAATAGATTTGACATAACTTTATTGTAAGATTATATATTTTTTTTCTTAAACTTCGTGTTAAGTCAAAGCACATCATTCTTTTTTAAATAGAGGGAATACTATTCAATTACAACAAACTTAAATAACAAAACTGAACCTACTACTAAAATAAAACCATGAATTTAATCGAGGTGCACGCAAGTTAGTTTGACCACTTCACTTATCAAAAATATTTTATAAAAAATATTCCCCCGTTTTAAAAATAATAACCTATTTTGACTTGACATGAAAGTTTAAGAAAATAAAAAATATTTATAAATTTTATAATTTTAAATTAAAATTATATCAAATATACTAAAATATCATTGAATCTCATGGACATGGTCTTAAATATTAATTTGAAAAATTGGAATGAAAGGGTTACTAAAATAAAAAAGGTTCATTTTCTTAAAACATATTTAAAAAAACGTACCAATGAAACTATAGTATAAAATTCTCTTAACCATAGATCGAGGATTCGATCCTGGCTATGGAGAACTCTGTTGGGAGCACTATCCCTAAATGGACCCTACTCGACGTGAATTTGGATTAGTGAGACTTCAATGCGATTACTGGACATCGGATGAAAAAACAAAAAAAAATAGTATAAAATCCCCTTACCAATTTTCATTTTTCTTCAACTTAAGACGAAAAAGAAAAATTGAGCGAAACAGAGGTAATGGGGAGTCTTTTAATGGTGGTTGCCCTCTCTGTTTTCGCCAATGATTTCCATTTTCCCGCCAAAAAAATAATCCACAATTTTATCTTAAGGCTCTGTTTGGTTAAGCTGTTGCATTGAAAACGGAGAGTCATAGGCACACACTATTAGAGTTCGGGTCCGGTATTTGGAGCTTAACCCGTATCTTGGCGGGTCGACCCGGCAAGGTCTGCAGCCATGGCGGGTTGCTTTGCCTGATTTTATCTTAAGGGTCTGTTTGGTTAAGCTGTTGCATGAAAAATTTCGATGAAAATCGAAAAGTTTCTGCAGTATGTATACACACACACATATATATACACACGCAAAGCTGATATTGTTGTTGCTTTTACGAATAGGCTGTGATGATTAAGCAGTCTAGAGTTCGGGTTGGGTCGGGTATTTGGAGCTTAACCCGTATCTTGGCGGGGCGACCCGGAAAGATCTGCAGCCATGGCGGTTTGCTTTGACTCCTTGTTTGCCTGACTTTATCTTAAGGCTCTGTTTGGTTGAATCTGTTGCATGATAAATTTCGATGACAATCGAAAAAGTTTCTGCAGTATGTATACATACACACACACACATAAAGCTGATATTGTTGTTGTTGTTGTTGCTGTTACGAATGATAGGCTGTGATGAGTAAGCTGTCTAGAGTTCGGGTCGGGTCGGGTATTTGGAACTGACCCGTATCTTGGCGGGGCGACCCGGTATGGTTGCTTCCATTGTTTTGCAACTGAAGGTCTGCAGCCATGGCGGTTGCTTTGTCTCCTTTTTGCCTGATTTTATCTGAAGGGTCTGTTTGGTTAAGCTGTTGCATTGAAAATTTCGCTGAAAATCGAAAAGTTTCTGCAGTATGTATACATACACACATACAAAGCTGATATTGTCGTTGTTGTTGCTATTATAAATGATACACTGTGATGATTAAGCTGTCTAGAGTTCATGGGGGGCAAGGGAGTTGGGTCCGTATCTTGGCAGGGCGACCCGGAAGGTAATATGAGCTGTAGTGCAGCTGAGGTCAGCAACCATGGCGGATGCATTGTCTCCTTTGCCCTGATTATGCTGGTCTGAGCCTTAAGGGTCTGTTTGGTTACGCTGTTGCATTGAAACTTTCGATGAAAATAGAAAAAGTTTCTGCAGTTTGTATACATATACACAATAATCTCTCTCTCTCTCTCTCTCTCTATATATATATATATATATATATATATAAAGAAATTAAGGGTTTAGGGCTTAAGATTTGACCCTTTAGTTGTTACTTCTTCTTCTCTTTACTCATCATCATCATATATGGCTTGCATTGAAATCCTTGAAATGGGGTTTCGCTGTCGTTGATATTGTTGTTGTTGTTGGTGGTGGTGGTGGTGGTGGTGGTGGTGGTGTTACAATGTGAGGCTGTGATGATTGCGGTGTCTAGAGTTCATGGGGTAACGGAGCTATGCCCGTAGCTTGGCGGGGCGACCGGGAAGGACTTATTTGTAGAGCAACCGAGGTTCTGCAGCAGTGTTTGATGCATGATTATACTGATCTGAGCCTTAAAATCAGAAATTTCTGATTATACTTGATTGAGCTGTAGTGCAGCTGAGGTCTGCAGCCATGGTGGATGCATTGTCTCCTTTGTCCTCATTTTGTATATTTGAGCTGAAAATAGGGCATGCAGTATGTATACAGGTACACATACATGTATGAATCCTTGAATTTTTTTTTTTTTTGACGTGGTTGATACAGTTGTTGTTTTGTTTGCTGCTGTTATGGATGAGGACAAGAGTTATTTGTCCTGTGCCGGGGTCTATTGGAAATAGCCTCTCTACTTCGTCTGAGGTAGTGGTATGGACTGCGTACACTTTACCCTCCCCAGACCCCACTTTGTGGGAATACACTGGGTATCTTCTTGTTGTTGTTTGTTCGTTACGTTTATGGATGAGAGGCTGTGATGATTTAAGCTGTCTAGAGTTCATGGGGTAACGGAGCTGGACCCGTAACTTGGCAGGGCGACCCAGAAGGCACTGTTTGTAGAGCAACTGAGGTCTGCAGCCATGAGGGATGTGTTGTCTTCTTTGCCCATATTATACTGATCTGAGCCTTAAGGGTCTGTTTGGTAACACAAGTGTATTGAAACTTTCGATGAAAATCGGAAGTTTTTGCAGTATGTATACATACTTCTTCTTTTTCCTCTTTGTCATCATCATATATGGCCGGCATTGAAATCCTTGAAATGCGTTTTTCGCTGTCATTGATATTGTTGTTGTTGTTGGTGGTGGTGGCGGACGTGGTGGTGGACTTAATGTGAGGCTGTGATGATTAAGCTGTCTAGAGTTCATGGGGTAACGAAGCTGTGCCCGTAGCTTGGCGGGGCGACCCGGAAGGCCTATTTTGTAGTGCAACTGTGGTCTGCAGCCATGGCGGATGTGCTGTTTTCTTTTGCCCTGATTATAATGTCTGAGCCTTAAAATCGGAAGTTTATGCAGTGTGTATACATGCATTCATCATCCATCTGTCTTTATATATATATACACACACACACACAGAAATGAAGAGTTTAAGGTTTAAGATTTGATCCTTTTGTTGCTACTTCTTCTTTTTCCTCTTCATTATCGTCATATATGAATCCTTCAAAGGGTTTTGGCTGTTGTTGTTGTTGTTATTGTTACGGGTGATAGGCTGTGATGATTAAGTTGTCTTAGAGTTCATGAGGCAAAGTGGAGATGTGCCCGTAGCTTGGCGGGGCGACTCGAAAGGTACTGTGAGCTGATTGAGCTGTAGTGCAGCTGAGGTCTGCAGCCATGGCGGATGTGTTGTTTCCCTTGCCCTGATTATACTGATCTGAGCCTTAAAAATTCCCCAAAAAAGGGTATACATATACACATACATATCTCTATACATATATACAGGAAAATCTTATGACTGGTGATATATTCTGAGAAGGGTTTTGCCGTTGTTGATGTTGTTGTTGTTGCTCTTAGGAGTCGTTTGGCATGAGGTATGAGGTATAAGGTATAAGGCATGATAGTCCCGGGATAAAATGCATGATTTAGTCCCGGGATTATTTATTCCACCATTTATGCGTAGTGATGGAATAAGTTATCCCATATACATGGTGTGATAACTAATCTCCAATAACCTGTTCCCAACCAAACGCCCCTTAAGGATTAGAGGCTGTGATATTTAAGGTCTCTAGGGTTCATGGGGCAAGGGAGCTGGATCCGTATCTCGGCGGGGCAACCTGGAAAGCCTATTTGAAGTGCAGCCATGGCGGATGCATTGCCTCCTTTGCTCTGATTATTCTGTTCTGAGCCTTAAAATCAGTAGTTTCTGCAGTATGTATACATATACATCTCTCTCTCTCTCTCTATATATATATATATATATATATATAATCTATGAATTTTTGAAAATGAGGCAAACAGAGAGGTATTGGGGTGTCTTATAATGGTGGTTGCCCTCTCTCTGTTTAACCGTTGATTTCCATTTTCCGGTGAAAAAATAAACCACCATTTTATCTTAAGGGTCGTTTGGTTAAGCTGTTGCATTGAATCGGAAGTTTTTGCAGTATGTATACATACACACACAATAAAAGAATGAAGGGGTAAGGTTTTAAGATTTGACCATTTTGTTGCTACTTCTTCTTCTCCTTTTTCTGGCATTGAAATTCATGACATGGGTTTTTGTTGTTGTTGTTGTTGTTGATGATGATGATGATATTGTTGTTGCTTTTATGGATGATAGGCTGTGATGATTTATGGTGTTCATGGGGTAAGGGAGCTGTGCCCGTATCTCGGCGGGGCAACCTGGAAGGTACTATGTTTGTAGTGCAACTGAGGTCTGCAGCCATGGCGGTTGCATTGTCTCCTTTGCCCTCATTTTGTAAATCTGAGCCTTAAAATCGGAACTTTCTGCAGTATGTATATAGAAACTTCTTCATCATCATCATCCATGGTCAGCGTTGAAATCCTTGAAATGGGTTTTCACTGTTGTTGTTGATATTGTTGTTGCTGTTACGGATTAGAGGCTGTGATGATTTAGGCTGTCTAGAGTTCATAAGGGAAAGGGAGCTGGGTCCGTATCTTGGCGGGGCGACCTGTAAGGTACTATGAGCTGATTGAGCTGTAGTGCAGCTGATGTCTGCAGCCATGGCGGATGCATTGTCTCCTTATCTGAGCCTTAAAGAATGCCCAAAAAAGGGTAGACATACACACATACATCTCTCTAGACATATACTGATAAGGGTTTTGCCGTTGTTGTTGCTTTTATGGATGAGAGGCTGTGATGATTATGGTGTCTCGAGTTCATAGGGTAAGGGAACTGGACCCGCATCTTGGCGGGGCAACCTGGAAGACCCTATTTGTAGTGCAGCCATGGTGGATGCATTGTCTCCTTTGCTTTGATTATACTGATCTGAGCCTTAAAATTGGAACTTTCTGCAACATGCATACCGAAACTTCTTCATCATCATCATCATCCATGGTCAGCGTTGAAATCCTTGAAATGGGTTTTCGCTGTTGCTGTTGTTGTTGCTGTTATAGATTAGAGGCTGTGATGATTTAAGCTGTCTAGAGTTCATGGGGGCAAGGGAGCTGGGTCCGTATCTTGGTGGGGCTATCCAGAAGGTACTATGAGCTGATTGAGCTGTAGTGCAGCTGAGGTCAGCAGCCATGGCGGATGCATTGTCTCCTTTGCCCTGATTATACTGATCTGAGCCTTAAGGGTCTTTTTGGTTAAGCTGTTGCATTGAAACTTTCGATGAAAATTGAATAAGTTTCTTCAGTTTGTATAAATACACACACAATAATCTGTATGTGGGTGTGTGTATATATATATATATACAGAAGGGGAGCCTTGGAGTAACTGGTAAAGTTGTTGCCATGTGACCAGGAGGTCACGGGTTCAAGCCTTGGAAACAGCCTCTTGCAGAAATGCAAGGTAAGGTTGCGTACAATACACCCTTGTGGTGGCCCTTCCCCGGACACCGCGCTTAGCGGTAGGTAGCTTTAGTGCACTGGGCTGCCCTTTTATACACACACACACACATAAAGAAATGAAGGGTTTAGGGTTTAAGATTTGACCCTGTTGTTACTTCTTCTCTTTACTCATCATCATCATATATGACTTGCGTTGAAATCCTTGAAATGGGGTTTCCGCTGTCGTTGATATTGCTGCTGCTGCTGTTGTTGTTGTTGGTGGTCGTGTTACAATGTGAGGCTGTGATGATTGAGGTGTCTAGAGTTCAGGGGGTAACGGAGCTATGCCCGTAGCTTGGCGGGGCGGCCCGGAAGGCCTTATTTGTAGAGCAACTGAGGTTCTGCAGCCATGTTTGATGCATTATCTCCTTTGCCTGATTATATATATATATATTACTGCTTCTTCACCTCTTCCTTTTTATCTTTGAGGCTGTGATGATGACTAATGAAGTCCGTCTAGAGTTGGGTCGGGTATTTGGAGCTTACCCTGTATTCTTGGCAGGGCGACCCAGTAAGGTCTGCAGCCATGGCGGATGTGTTTCTTCCTTTTTGCTCTGCTTATAATATCTGAGCCTTAAATAGGAAGTTTCTGCAGTATGTGTACATACTCACATTCATCTTCCATCAATCTTTTTTATATATATACATAAATGAAAGGTTTAAGATACTTCTTTTTCTTCCTCCTCCTCATCTATGGTCGATGTTGAAATCCTTGTAGAAGGTTTTTTGCCGTGGTTGATATTGTGGTTGTTGATGTTGATGTTGTTGCTGTTACGAATGATAGCTTGGATGATTAAGCTGTCTAGAGTTCATGGGGTAAGGAAGCTGGGTCCGTATCTTGGCGGGGCGACCCGGAATGATGCAGCCATGGAAGATGCATCGTATCCTTTGCTCTGATTATATAAATCTGAACCTTAAAATTGGAAGTTTCTGCAGTATGTATACAGATACACACATCTCTCTTGCTCTCTATATGTTTGTGTGTGTGTATATATATATATATATTAATTAACATGCATACTGGATTGAAGGGTTTAGGGCCTAAGGTTTGACCTTTTCGCTGTTCCTCCTCCTCCTCCTACTCATATATGCTCGGCGTTGAATTCTCGTTGATGTTGCTGTTACGGATGAGAGGCTGTGATGATTTAAGGTATCTAGAATTCATCGGGTAAGGGAGCTGCTTCCGTATCTTCGTGGGCGACCTGGAAGGTACTATTTGTAATACAACTGAGGTCCGCAGCCATGGCGGATGCATTGTTTCCTTTGTCCTGATTATACTGATTTACCCCTTTACTGTTTCTTCATTGTCGTCGTCATCCTTGAAAAGGGTTTTTGCTAGCATTGAAGTTGTTATTGTTATTATTGGTGTTGTTTGTTGTTGTTGGTATTACGGACGGGAGGCTGTGATGATTGATGTGTCTTAAAGCTCACGGGGTAAGGGAGCTGGGTCCGTATCTTGGTGGGGGCGACCCGGAAGGTGCGATTTGTAGTGCAACCGAGATCTGTAGCCAGGCCGTTTGCATTGTCTCATTTGCTCTGATTATATAAATCTGATCCTTGTAATCGGAAGTTTCTGCAGTATGATACATATACACATACATATCTATATATATTATACATTGTTTTCGTCTTCTTTTATGTGGATTTGTTGCACTTGAGCCGAGTCTTTCAGAAACAGCCTCTCTCCCTCCACAAGGTAGTGGTGAGGTCTGCGTACTCCCTCCCCTTCCCATACACCACTTGTGGGATTTCATTGGGTATGTTTCTGTCGTCGTTATGGAGGAGAGGCTGTGATGATTAATAGCCTGTTTGGCCAAACTTATTTTTCTTCAAAAGTGCTTATTTTTTCTAAAAAGTGCTCTTATTTTTTTAAAAAATGAGGTGTTTGGCCAAGCTTTTGAAAGAAAATAAGTGCTTTTTGGGAGTTTAAAAAAAACAGTTTTTTCATAAGCTAAAAAAGTAGCTTTTCCCTAAAAGCACTTTTGAGAAAAATACACTTGAAAAGTACTTTTAAAAAGTTTGGCCAACCACTAATTGTTGCTCAAAAATTGCTTTTTAAATTTATTAGCCAAATACAAATTGTTTGTCACCAAAAGTGCTTTTTTAGAACAACACTTTTGAAAATTGAAATGAGCACTTCTAAAAATAAGCTGATTTTATAAGTTTGACCAAACAGGCTATAAGGTGTCTAGAGTTCATGGGGCAAAGGGGAGCTGGCTCTGTATCTTGGTGGGGGGACCCGGAAGGTACTGTTTGTAGAGCAGCTGAGGTCTGCAGCCTTGGCAGATGAGGTCTGAGCTGGTCTTTAGTGCAGCTGAGGCCAAACCCTAAACCTTTTGCTGTTTCTTCATTGTCATCATCATCCTTCGAAAGATTTTTGCTGGCATTGAAATTGTTGTTGTTGTTATTATTATTGGTGGTGTTGATGTGTTTGGTGTTATGGATGAGAGGCTGTGATGATTAAGCTGTCTAGAGTTCATGGGGCAAGGGAGCTAGGTTCGTATCTTGGCGGGGCGACCTGGAAGGTACTGTTTGTAGTGCAACCAAGGTATGCAGCCATGGCAGATGCATTGTCTCCTTTGCTCTGATTATACTGATCTGAGCCTTATAATCGGGAAGTTAACTGCAGTATGTATACACATACACTTACACATACATCTCTCTCTCTCTCTCTCTCTATATATATATATATATATATATATGAATCCTTGAAAATGAGGCAAACAGAGAGATATTGGGGAGTCTTTTAATGGTGGTTGCCCTCTCTCTGTTTCGCCGTTGATTTCCATTTTCCAGCTAAAAAAAAGGTGAAACAATAAACCACCATTTTTCTTAAGGGTCGTTTGGTAAAGCTGTTGCATTGAAACTTTTGATGAAAATTGAAACGATTTTGCAGTATGTATACAGACACATACATACATACATATATATTACATACATAAAGGAATGAAGGGCATAAGATTTTGACCCTTTTGTTGCTACTTCTTCTTCTTCTTCTTTTTCCGCGTCGAAATCCATGATATGGGTTTTTGCTGTTGTTGATGATGATGTTGATGATGATATTATTGTTGATTTTATGGATGATAGGCTGCGATGATTGAGGTGTCTAGAATTCATGGGGTAAAGGAGCTGGGTCTGTATCTTGGCGGGGCGACCCAGAAGACACTATATTTGTAGTGCAATTGAGGTCTGCAGCCATGGCGGATGCATTGTTTACTTTGCCCTGATTATACGGATCTGATCCTTATAATCGGAAGTTACTGCAGTATGTATACAAATACACATACATCTCTCTCTCTCTATGTGTGTGTGTGTATATATATATTGGGAAGAAAGGTTTAGGGTTTAAGATTTGACCCTTTTGCTGCTGCTGCTTTTTCCTCCTCCTCCTCCTCCTCATATATGAATACTTGAAAAGGGTTTTGGCTGCTGTTATTGTTGCTGTTGTTGCTGCTGTTATGGATGAGAGGCTGTGATGGTTAAGGTGTCTAGAGTTCATGGGGCAAAGGAGCAAGGCCCATAGCGTGGCGGGGCGACCCGGAAGGTACTATATTTTTTGTGCAACTGAGGTCTGCAGCCACGATGGATGCGATGTCTCCTTTGCTGTGGTTATAATGATCTGAGCCTTATAAGGAAGTTTCTGCAGTATGTATACATATATACCTACATCTCTCTCTCTCTATATATATATATTATGGGAAGAAGGGTTTTGGGTTTAACATTTGACCCTTTTCTTGCTGCTTCTTCGTTATCATCGTTGTCGTCATCTTCATCGTCTCTGGCCAGCAATGAATCCTGAAAAGGGTTTTTGTTGTGGTTGAAATTGTTGTTGTTATGAATGATAGGCTAGGAAGCTGGGTCCGTGTATATATATATATATATATATATATATACACATACATATATACATGTATATATATATGGGATATATATGTATATATATATGGGAAGAAAGGTTTTGGGTTTAACATTTGACCCTTTTCTTGCTGCTTCTTCGTTATCATCGTTGTCGTCATCTTCATCGTCTCTGGACGGCAATGAATCCTGAAAAGGGTTTTTGTTGTGGTTGAAGTTGTTGTTGTTATGAATGATAGGCTAGGAAGCTGGGTCTGTATCTTGGCAAGGCGACCCGGAAGGTACTATATATGTTGTTCAATTGAGGTCTGCAGCCATGGCGGATGTATTGTCTCCTTTGCTTTGATTATACTGATCTAAGCCTTGAAAAATTACCGCAAAAAAGGGTGTATGCACATACATCTGTATATATATACATAAAGGAATGGCCCTTTTGATTCTTCTTTGTCGTTATCGTCGTCGTCATCATCTTCATCTTCACAATTTATGTCCATTGATGAATCCTGAGATGGGGTTTTTGCTGTGGTTGAAATTGTTGTCATTATTGTTGTTGTTATTACTTTTTGGAACAGCCTCTCTACGTTCACGAGGTAGTGGTAAGTTCTGCGTACTTTCTACCCTCCCCAGACCTCACTTGTGTGATTTTAATGGGTATGTTGTTGTTGTACTATTGTTTGTTGTTTGTATGGATAAGAGGCTGTGATGATTAAGGTGTCTAGAGTTCATGGGGCAAGGGAGCAAGGCCCGTATCTTGGCGGTGCGACCCGAAAGGTACTGTTTGTTGTGCAACTGAAGTCTGCAGCCATGGCGGATGCATTGTTTTCTTTGCTCTCATTATGTAAATCTGAACCTGAAAATCGGAAGTTTCTGCAGTATGTATACAGATACATCTCTCTCTCTATATGTGTGTGTGTGTATACACATACAGGAATAAAGGGCCCAGGGTTTAAGATTTGACCCTCTTGTTGTCACTTCTTCTTCTTTTTCCTCTTCATCATCATCATCTACGAATCCTTGAAAAGGAATTTTGCCGTGGTCGATATTATTATTATTATTACTATTATTGTTGATGTTACAAATGATAGGCTGTGATGATTTAAGGTGTCTAGAGTTCATGGGGCAAGGGAGCTGTGCCCGTAGCTTGGCGGGGCGACCCGGAAGGTACTGTTTGTAGTGCAACCGATGTTTGCAGCCATAGCAGATGCATTGTTTATTTTGCCCTGATTATACTGATCTGAGCCTTAAAAAGTATCCCCAAAAGGGTATACGTATACACATACATCTCTCTATACCTCTCTCTACGTATATACATTCCTCTTCGTCTTATTTTACGGGTGACCTGTAAGGTGTATGTTTATGTTATTTTTTCTAAAAAATACTCAAAGAAAGGGTATACATATATCTCTTTACATATATACAGAGATCTTATGGCCTGTGATGATATTTGAGAAGGGCTGTTGTTGTTGCTCTTATGGATGAGAGGCTGTGATGATTAAGGTGTTTAGAATTCATGGGGTAAGGGAGCTGGACCCGTATCTTGGCGGGGCGACCTGGAAGGCCTATTTGTTGTGTAACTGAGGTCTGCAGCCATGGTGGATGAGTTGTCTCTTTTTCCCTGATTATACTAATCTGAGCCTTATAGTGGAAAGATTTTGGAGGAAGAAAGGTTCAGGATTTAAGCTCTGACCCTTTTTGTTTCTTCTTCGTCATTGTCATCATCTTCATCTCTTCCTCAAATTTATGTCCGACTATGAATCTTGAAATGGGGTTTTGCCGTGGTTGAAATTGTTGTTGTTGTTGTTGCACTTGAGCCAAGGGTCTTTCTGAAACAGCCTCTCTACCTCCACGAGGTAGTGGTGAGTTCTGCGTGCACTCTCCCTCCCCAGACCTCATTTGTGGGATTTTATTGGGCATGTTGTTGTATTATTGTTTTAGTTGTTTTTATGGATAAGAGGCTGTGATGATTAAGGTGTCTAGAGGACGTGGGGCGAGGGAGCTGGGCCTGTATCTTGGCGGGGTGACCCGATTGGTAGTGCAACTAAGGTTTGCAGCCATGGCGGATGCATTGTTTCCTTTGTCCTGATTATACTGATCTGAGCCTTTTGCTGTTTCTTCATTGTTGTTGTCATCCTTAAAAAGAGTTTTTGCTGATATTGAAATTGTTGTGTTATTACTCCCTCCGTTTCAAAATAGTTGACCTTCTTTCTAAAATTATTTATTTCAATTTAGTTGTGCCTTTTGGAATATACTCAAATTTGTATTTTCAAAGCATAATTAATAAGGCTAATTTGGTAAAATAAACCCCTAATAAAAATTTTCTTAGGGAGTGCCAAGTCAACAAGGGCCAACTATTTTGAAACGGAGGGATTATTATTATTATTATTATTATTATTATTGTTATTATTATTGGTGTTTTTGTTTTTGTTGGTGTTAGTTGTCTAGAGTTCATGGGGGCAAGGGAGCTGGGTCCATATCTTGGCGGGGTGACCTGGAAGGTACAGTTTGTAGTGCAACGAGGCCTGAAGCCATGACGGATGCATTGTTCCCTTTGCCCTCGTTATACTGATCTGAGCCTCAAAATAGGATGTTTCTGCATTATCTATACAGATACAGATACATCTCTCTCTCTACACACACACACACACAGGAATGAAGGGTTAAGGCTTTAAGATTTGACCCTTTGCTGTTCTTCTTCTTCTTCTTCTTCTCCTCATCTCTGAATCCTGCAAAAGGGTTTTCACTGTTGTTGTATTGTTACAGGTGAGAGGCTGTGATGATTAAGCTGTCTAGAGTTCATAGAGTAAGGGAGATGGGTCAGTATCTTGGCGGGGCGACCCGGAAGGTACTATTGGTAGTGCAATCAAGTCTGCAGCCATGACGGATGTGTTGTATCCTTTGCTCTGATTGTACTGATCTGAGCCTTAAAAAATACCCTTAGGCCTCATTTGTTTGCACTTAATGGAGATCTGAATCTGAATGGTTCAGATTTCAATCCATTAAGTGCATTTGTTTTTTTTTTATAAACTGCCTCTGAATCAGTCACTGAATCAGTCAGATATGAGAATGATGTTCAGACACTTTTTAAAACATAATTTATTCCCTCAAAACTCTCTTTAAATATTTTAACTATCTTTAAATATTTTAATTATCACTCAAATAATATTCAGACTCTTTTTAAAACGTAATTTATTCTCTCAAAACTCTCTTTAAATATTTTAACTATTACTCAAATAATAATTTTGATGTTTAAGTTTTATCTAATATTTTTTTCATATAATATAATATTTTATTATTTTTAAAATTTGAATTACATATTTATTACGAATAAATATATTACATACATTCGGATGTTAAAAAACAAACAGTCTTAATCATTCAGTATTCAGATCATCTTAATCATTCAGATATTCATTCAGATTCAGACGTCTTAATCTTAGAAAAAACAAATGCACCCTTAAAGGGTATGCATATACACATACATCTCTCTACTTATATACAGGAAGATCTTATGGCTGGTGATGAACTCTGGGAAGGGTTTTGCCGTTGTTGATGTTGTTGTTGCGCTCAAGTATGAAAGGCTGTGATGATTAAGGTGTCTAGAGTTCATGGGGCAAAGGGGAGCTGGGTCCGTATCTTGGCGGGGCGCCCCGGAAAGTACTGTTCGTTGTGCTACTGAGTTCTGCAGCCATGGCGGATGTGTTGTCTTCTTTGCTCTGATATTCTAATCTGAGCCTTAAAATTGAACTCTAGTTGTGGGAATTCACCGGGTATGTTGATGTTGAGCCTTAAAATTGGAAGTTTCTGCAGTATGTATATACACACACATAATCTCTCCCTCTGTATATGTATATGTACATGGGAAGAAGGGTTTAAGATTTGACTCTTTTGCTACTTCTTTTTCTGCTTTTTCCTTATCATCATCTATGGCCGGTGTTGAAATCCTTGAAAAGGGATTTTGCTGTGATTGATATTGTTGTTGCTGCTTCTGTTATATATGAGAGGCTGTGATGATTTAGGTGCCTAGAGTTCATGGGGCAAAGGGGAGCTGGTTCCGTATCTTGGAGGAGCGACCCAGAAGGCCTATTTCTAGTGCAGCTGAGGTCTGCAGCCATGGTGGATGAGTCGTCTCTTTGCCCTGATTATACTGATCTGAGCCTTATAGCGAAAAGTTTTTGGAGGAAGAAGGGTTTAGGGTTTAAGCTCTGACCCTTTTTGTTTCTTCTTCATCGTCGTTGTTGGGTTCGAAATCCAGAGGGCGTCATGCGGAAGCTTAAAGTTGCATATACTAAGAGATGATAAATCAGATGACAAAGAAAAACTAAACTAAAAACATACTATTATTGATATGGTTTCGCCAGCCTACATATTAAAATCTAATTCAAAAAACATAAAGACTATTTGAGAGAAAATCTCCCCCTAAACAAGACTCTTAAATGTCTACATTGTGGATGATATATTTTTGGCTTGAGAGGAGAGATCTTCTATTTATAGAACTACAAACCGTCCCTCTAAAAAAAGAGTAAACCTAATAGAAAAGAGATCCTTCCAAACAAGGAAGCCTTTTTCCACCAAGAAAAGTAATTCTAATTATGGTAGAAAATCAGGTAAAGTAGAAATTCAAGGCAAATCCTAACAGTGGTCATCTTCATCTTCTCCACAATTTTATGTCAGGCGTTGAGTCCTGAAATGGTGTTTTGCCGTGGTTGAATTTTTTTTTAATTAATATTGTTGTTGTTGCTTCACTTGAGCCTAGGGTCTCTCGGAAACCTCTCTACCTCCATGAGGTAGTGGTAAGTTCTGCATACACTCTACCCTCCCCAGACCTCAAGTCTTGTGGGATTTTACTGGCTATGGTGTTGTAATATTGTTGTTGTTTTTATGGATAAGAGGCTGTGATGATTAAGGTGTCTAGAAGTCATTGGGCAATCGGAGCTGGGTTGTATCTTGGCGGGGCGACCCGGAAGGTACTATTGGTAGTGCAACTTAAGTCTGCAGCCATGGTGGATGTGTTGTCTTCTTTGCCTTGATTATACTGATCTGAGCCTTAAAATCAGAAGTTTCTGCAGTATGTATACATATCTCTTACTCTCTCTCTCTGTATATATATGCATGTGGGAAGAAGGGTGTGATGATTAAGGTGTCTAGAAGTCATTGGGCAATCGGAGCTGGGTTGTATCTTGGCGGGGCGACCCGGAAGGTACTATTGGTAGTGCAACTTAAGTCTGCAGCCATGGTGGATGTGTTGTCTTCTTTGCCTTGATTATACTGATCTGAGCCTTAAAATCAGAAGTTTCTGCAGTATGTATACATATCTCTTACTCTCTCTCTCTGTATATATATGCATGTGGGAAGAAGGGTGTGATGATTAAGGTGTCTAGAAGTCATTGGGCAATCGGAGCTGGGTTGTATCTTGGCGGGGCGACCCGGAAGGTACTATTGGTAGTGCAACTTAAGTCTGCAGCCATGGTGGATGTGTTGTCTTCTTTGCCTTGATTATACTGATCTGAGCCTTAAAATCAGAAGTTTCTGCAGTATGTATACATATCTCTTACTCTCTCTCTCTGTATATATATGCATGTGGGAAGAAGGGTGTGATGATTAAGGTGTCTAGAAGTCATTGGGCAATCGGAGCTGGGTTGTATCTTGGCGGGGTGACCCGGAAGGTACTATTGGTAGTGCAACTTAAGTCTGCAGCCATGGTGGATGTGTTGTCTTCTTTGCCTTGATTATACTGATCTGAGCCTTAAAATCAGAAGTTTCTGCAGTATGTATACATATCTCTTACTCTCTCTCTCTGTATATATATGCATGTGGGAAGAAGGGTGTGATGATTAAGGTGTCTAGAAGTCATTGGGCAATCGGAGCTGGGTTGTATCTTGGCGGGGCGACCCGGAAGGTACTATTGGTAGTGCAACTTAAGTCTGCAGCCATGGTGGATGTGTTGTCTTCTTTGCCTTGATTATACTGATCTGAGCCTTAAAATCAGAAGTTTCTGCAGTATGTATACATATCTCTTACTCTCTCTCTCTGTATATATATGCATGTGGGAAGAAGGGTGTGATGATTAAGGTGTCTAGAAGTCATTGGGCAATCGGAGCTGGGTTGTATCTTGGCGGGGTGACCCGGAAGGTACTATTGGTAGTGCAACTTAAGTCTGCAGCCATGGTGGATGTGTTGTCTTCTTTGCCTTGATTATACTGATCTGAGCCTTAAAATCAGAAGTTTCTGCAGTATGTATACATATCTCTTACTCTCTCTCTCTGTATATATATGCATGTGGGAAGAAGGGTTCAGGGGTTTAAGATTTGACCCTTTTTGTTGCTACTTCTTTTTCTTCTTCATGATCATCATCATCTATGGCCGGCATTGAATCCTTGAAATGGGTTTATGGCCTTTGTTGATATTATTATTACTATTATTGTTGTTGTTGCTGCTGCTGTTGCTCTTACTGTTGCTATTACAGATGATAGGCTATGATGATTAAGGTGTCTAAGTAGGGGAGCTGGGCCCGTAGCTTGGCGGGGCGACTCGGAAGGTACTATTTGTAGTGCAACCGATGTATGCAGCCATGGCGGATGTGTTGTCTCCTTTGCCCTGATTATACTGATCTGAGCATTATAAAATACCACAAAAAGGGTATACATATATACACATACACCTTTCTATATATATACAATACAGGAAGAGGGGTTTAGGATTTAAGATCTTACCCTTTTGCTGCTTCATCATCATCGTTGTCTTCATTTGCATCTCCTCCACCCCCACCCCACCACTATATATGGCCAGAAATGAATCCTGAAAAGGGGTTTTGCCATCGTTGTTAATTGTTATTATTATTATTATTATTATTGTTGCTGCTCATGTTATGGCTGAGAGGCTGGGATGATTGAGGTGTCTCTACAGTTCATGGGTTAAGGGATCTGGGTCGGTATCTTGGCGGGACGACCCGGAAGGCACTGTTCATAGTGCAACCGAGGTCTGTAGCCATGGCAGATGCATTCTTCCCTTTGCCTTGTTTATACTAATCTGAGCCTTAATGAAGCCCTGATTGTTTATAAGAACATCACTTTCCTTTTCTGGCAAGTCCTTAAATCGAACTTTTCACACATGACATGTTTATGTTTGACCACAAGATTAAATCACATTTTGTTACATTCTACATATTTTGTTTATGACCAAGATTTATCTTTTTAAAGTCTGTGGCAAGTAAAAACTAGACAAACAAATTTTAACGGACTTCATGTGGATAGTGAGGCAAGAACAAGAGATGCCTCATGACGCCGCCGTCGCTCTCTCGGCTTCGACTTCAGATTTGGATTTGGATCGAGAGATTAATTTTTTGGACAAAATTTATTCGAAAGTTAAAAATAAGTGAAGTTTTAATCCACAAATCCAATAGAAATATTTTTCTGCATTTGCAGACGCAGTGCGAACGCGATCACAACGCACCTCGATGGGACGCAACCCTTCGAGGTACAAGACGCACTGGTTGGGGTAGAAATGCGACCTGCGTGTGCACCTAGCGACCTGCGCGCGTAGACCTCACTGGAAAGTGTCAAACGTCACCTGCGGCCGCAGGTCTAGCGCAGACCGGATGCAGGTGACATGACTGTTCCAAAATGTTCTCTCTTTTCATGAACCATTGCTTCATTTTCGAAGGGACACTTTATGGCTATAAATACCTGAACCTTTTCTCAGGTAAAGGCATGATTTTGAGTTGAAAAACATCTATTTCTTCTTCTAAAGAACTCTCGTGTGATCATCAAATCGTTGAGTGAGTTCGAAGTTTGAAAAAATTTAAGGTACCACTATTTTCTGAAAGTGAATCATTAACGTCGGATACTTGATTGTAAGCATCATTGCTGGTGCTTGTATGTAGGCTGTGATGATATTGCTTATTGAGTTAATTGGGTTTTGGTCAAGGGAAGCCATGTCTTGGCAGGGCAAACTAAAAAGTGTTGCCAGTGGAGTAACCAGTATTGGATTGTAGTATGTTATTATTCTGGTTTGCAGCCATGGCAGTGTCCGTTTCCTTTACCTGATCTTCTGATTTATCTGAGCATACTTATGAACTCAACGAAGAATAGTCTATCAGAGTGAAAATAAGTAAAACAAATTAGAATATGGCAGCATTGTGATGGACAGTTTCTAAAATTGGTTAGCCCCCCATCTGAATGCCAATGATTCTCAATGATCTGCTACTATCATTGCAACCATTCTTTAAATGCTTTACTATTTTGTCATAATGCTTTCCCTTTCAAAAATCACAATTATAAGAGCAGTATTATTGATGCCTATGTGTAGGATGTGATGATAAAGTTCTTGAGTTTATGTGTTTCGGTCAATCCATCGGGACCTGTATCTTGGTGGTGCATGTGGAACCATTTACCAAGGATGTATTATAAGCAATAGATTATAGGTATTAGACTGGAACAGGTTTAAATGGAGTGATATCTATATTAATGATTTATACGGTTGATCCTAATTCCTAATAGTTGTATGCTATCATGGTTTGCAGCCATGGTGGTGTTCTACTCACCTCTCTCTTTATGGATATATTGTTGTGTTTGGGTTGTCATGATAAGTTTCTTGATCTATGGATAGAATAAGTTATTCTTGCCTTAGCAATGTAAATTTGACCTTTGGGAAAGATATATTCTTGAAGTTGTTCCTCTCTGGCTAATGTTTACTGATTCAGGTGTTTTTCTTCAGTGCAACTTTAGCTCAACTGGCGCTCTTATTGAAGAGAAGTTCACGGTTCTTGACGGTGTTCAACAATTTGAAATTCTTGAAGTTAAGCAATGAATTAAAATGCTGATAGAAAGTAACTCATCTTCCCCGTGTGATTGCTTTAAGGTAGTGACCTGCATTTTAGTCCATGGCTTGCCTTCAAGAACGTCAATTGTGGATATGCTTGTTTAAGGTAAACTTATACTGTCGAAGAGAAGTGGCCAAGCTTAAAAAGTATTCTTACACTGTGAAGCTCAAGTTTGCGAGCAATTCGATAAACAACTAGAGTGATGTGAAGTGATGTGAAGCTTTTCTTAAGCTCTTTAGAATGGAATGTCAAATTAAGCTTCTACTTTGCTGTAGATTGTAGAAAGCAAGCTTAAAAAGTATTCTTACACTGTGAAGCACAAGTTTGCAAACAATTCAACAATTTATGGCCGGCGTTGAATCCTGAAATGGGGTTTTTGTCGCGGTTGATATTGTTGTTGTTGTTGTTGATGATGCTATGGCTGAGAGGCGGTGATGATTAAGCTGTCTAGAATTCATGGGGTAAGGGAGCTGTGTCCGTGTCTTGGCGATGCAACCCGGTAGATCTATTTTATAGAGCAACCGAGGTCTGTAGCCATGGCAGATGTGTTGTCTCCTTTGCTCTCATTATGTAAACCTGAACCTTAAAAATCGGAAGTTTCTGCAGTGTGTATGCATACACTTATCTACCTATCTATCTCTCTCTCTCTCTATATATATATATATATATGGGAAGAAGGATATAGGGTTTAAGATTTGATCCTTTTGCTACTTCTTTTTCCTCTTAATCATCATCATCTATGGCCGGTGGTAAATCCTTGAAAAGGGTTTTTGCCATGGTTGATATTATTATTGTTGTTGTTGTTACTACTACTACTTGTGTCTAGAGTTCATTGGGCAAGGGAGCTGGGTCCGTATCTTGGCGGGGCGACCCGGAAGGTACTATTGGTAATGCGACCGATGTCTGCAGCCATGGCGGATGCATTGTCTCCTTTGCTCTGATTGTGCTGATCTGAGCCTTAAAATCAGAAGTTTCTGCAGTATATATACGTATTCTCATTCATCATTCATCTCTCTTTATATATAATAGAGGAAGAAGGGTTTAGGGTTTAAGATCATACCCTTTTACTTCTTCGGAGTTATGATCGTCGTCATCTTCATCTCCTCCACCCCCACCACATATATGGCCGAAATGAATCCTGAAAAGGGTATTTGCCATGGTTGATATTGTTGTTGTTGTTATGGATGAGAGGCTGTGATGATTAAGGTGTTTAGAGTTCATGGGGCAAGGGAGCAAGGCCCGTATCTTGGCGGGGCGACCCGAAAGGTGCTGTTTGTAGTGCAACCGAGGTCTGCAGTCATGGCGGATGCATTGTTTTCTTTGCCCGCATTATGTAAATCTGAGCCTGAAAATCAAAAAGTTTCTGCAGTATGATAGAGATACATCTCTCTCTCTCTCTCTCTCTCTCACTCTCTTTGTGTGTGTGTGTGTGCGCATGCGCGTATACATACAGGAATGAAGGGTTCAGGGTTTCTTCATCATCTACGAATCCTTGAAAAGGAATTTTGCCGTGGTTGATATAATTGTTATTACTGCTTTTATTGTTGATGTTGCGAATGATAGGCTGTGATGATTTAAGGTCTCTAGAGTTCATGGGTCAAGGGAGCTGTGCCCGTAGCTTGGCGGGGCGACCAGGAAGGTATTGTTTGTAGTGCAACCAGTGTCTGCAGCCATGGCGGATGCATTGTTTACTTTGCCCTAGTTATACTGATCTGAGCCTAAAAAAGTACCCCAAAAAGGGTATACATATACACATGCATCTCTCTATACATCTCTCTATGTATATACATTTCTCTTCATCTTCTTTTTCTTCATCATCATATATGGCAGACATTGAGATCCCTGAAGAGGGTCTTTGCTGTGGTTGATATTGTTGTTGTTGTTCATTGTCAAAAAAAAATAATTGTTGTTGTTGACAGTGGCGGAGCCAGGATTTTCATCGAGGAGGTTCAGAAGTATATATACGAACTAGTAGAAAGGGGTTCAACATCTACTATATATGCATAAAAAATATTTTAACCATGTAAAAATAGTATAATTTTCCGTCGAAGGGGTGGCTCCGCCACTGGTTGTTGACGATGATATGGATGAGAGACATTGATGATTAAGTAGGTGTTTGGCCATGAAAACCAAAAAAATTTCACTCTATTTGGAATTTTTGGAGTTGTGTTTTGCTATGCAGGAATGAAGGGTTTAGAGTTTAAAATCATTTGACCCTTTTGTTGCTACTACTTTTTTCGGCGTTGGAATCCTTGAAAAGGTTTTTTTGCCGTAGTTGATATTGTTGTTGTTGTTGATGATGATATGGATGAGAGGCTGTGATGATTTAACGTGTCTAGAGTTCATGGGCATGGGAGCTGGGTCTGTATCTTGGCGGGGTGACCCGGAAGTGCAACCTAGGTCTGCAGCCATGGCGGATCATTGTCTCCTTTGCCCTGATTATATTGATCTGAGCCTTAAAAAATAGGGCAAACAACATAAATCCCGATAGTTTGGAGCTTAATTATAGAAAATCCCGACATTTTGCATAATTACTGAAAATCCCGATTTTGGGTCTGTTGAGATACATAATTAGCTCCCGATACATTCAACGAAAATACATAATTAGTTGGGATTTTGTAATTGCTTTGTAAGGGTGGGGATTTGTGTAAATATGGTAAGTTAAGGTGTATGTTATTTTTTCTAAAAAAGGGCACCAATAGAAAGGGTATGCATATACATCTCTTTACATATATACAGAGATCTTAATGTTGCTGTTACAGATGTTAGGCTATGATGATTATGGTGTCTAAGTAAGGGAGTTGTCTTGTACCTTGGTGGGGCGACCCGGAAGGCACTATTAGTAGTGCAACCGAGGTCTGCAGCCATGGCGTATCATTGTCTCCTTTGCCCTGATTATATTGATCTGAGCCTTAAAAAATAGGGCAAACAACATAAATTCCGACAGTTTGGAGCTTAATTACAGAAAATCTCGACATTTTGCAAATCCCAATTTGCGGTCTATTGAGATACATAATTAGCTCCCGATACATTCAATGAAAATACGTAACTAGTTGGGATTTTTTTAATTGCTTTGGGTGGGGATTTGTGTAAATATGGTAAGTTAAGGTGTATGTTTATGAGATTTTTTCTAAAAATGGGCACCCACACAAAGGGTGTACATATACATCTCTTTACATATATACAGAGATCTTACTGTTGCTGTTACAGATGATAGGCTATGATGATTATGGTGTCTAAGTAAGGGAGCCGTCCCGTAGGCAACCTGGAAGGCACTATTAGTAGTGCAACCGAGGTCTGCAGCCATAGCGGATGCATAGGGACACTTGACAATTACAGAATTGGTCAGTTTTTTTTTCCTGCAAATCTGAATTCAGCATAGTGACAACGGATGTCATTTTAAGCTATTATGTTAGACCCAACCCGGAGCACAACAACATTGTATCCTCATTTATGGATGATATGAGAATGGACCCTTAAAGATGCAGTTGCTAGGTTTTAACAGCCGAATGAGGCTGTGATGATGACTAATTGTCTTGAATTGGTTTGGGCGTTTGGGGCTGCCTGCATCTTGGCAATGCGACCAGGTAAGGCATTTCCTTTGTTTTGCATTTTTGCAGCAACTACACGACCTTCAGTCTGTGTCTCCGTCATGGCTTTGAAAATTATTAAAGAGGCAGTGAGGATGATTTTTCCCTATTTCTGGCTAACTGATGCGATCATGGAGATCACCGACCCATATTATGGTGTGGCGACCCGGTATGGCCTGTGATTGAGACGCACATCTCACACATGCAATCGTGTGTTGCAGCCATGGCGTGGTTGGCTTCTCTTTTGCCTAATCAATTTGCTTAAGAAAATAGGGAAAAGAGTCAAATTTACCCCTTTACTATGGATAAGGGGCAATATCTTTTCCATTAATCTGGGAGATATCGAACCAGCACCCTCTTGATCTGCAGTTATAATGTGGGAGATATCAAACTAACGCACTTTTCTGGGCTAACTAATTCGGACATGGAGATTACCTAACCCGTATCTTGGCATGGAAACTCGGTATGGCCTGTGCAATAGACTCATATCTCACACATGCAATCGTGTGTTGCAGCGATAGCACGGTTGGCTTTTCTTTTGCCTTATCATAACATAAATCTGAGCCTCAATTTGCTAAAGAAAATAGGGAAAGAGATCAACTTTACTTCTTTACTTTGCATAAGGGGCGATATCTTTTCCATGATTAATGTGGGAGATATTGAACCGACGCCCTTGTGACTAGCAATTACAATGATTTTCACTCGCAATATATTTCCATTTTTTGGTAACTAACAGCTCAAGAATGAGGCCAACTCAGCATCGAGGTGTATTTTATTACAAAGAAAGTGATACTTTAGGTACGTAAATGGTATAATAAATAGTTAAGGTATGAAAGTCGCAAAAATGTGATAGTTTAGATGTGTTTTTTACCATTAACTCTTTATAAAATAACCTAGGAAAAGGGAGTTTTTCTGCAACTCTAGACGGAAAGAATGAGGCGGCGGAGAGGCATTGGGGAGTCTTTAATGGTGGTTGCCCTCTCTCTGTTCTTTCGCCGATGATTTCCTTTCTCGATTTTTCACCCAAAATCACTGCATTAAAACCACCATAGTTGAAAATGGTCTAAGGTACATATATTGTCCCTTAAACTCCTCCTATCTAGCTTTTAACTACCGGATGAGGCTTTGATGATGACTAATGAACTTGTCTTGAGTTTGATCGGGCATTTGGAGCTGCCCGTATCTTGGCGGTGCGACTTGGTAAGGCATCTCCTTTGTTTTGCAACCGAAGGTCTGAAGCCATGGCGGTTGCTTGTCTCTTTTGCCCTGATTTTATCACAGATCTGAGCCTCAAGAGAAAGACCCTTGAACCATGGTGAATCCTTTGTTGTGAGATCTGTCCAAAATGAGGCAGCAGTGTAATGGGATTTCTATCAGGGGTGGTTGCCCTTCTCTATGCTTTGCCTATGATTCTTCCATTTTTTAAACAAACCGACAGCTCTTAGAAAGGGGAAAGAGAAAATGTTAGCCCTTAAACTGTACACTACAGTTTCTGGGTTTTTCTTTTTCAGTCATTTAGGTTCTGGACTCTGGTTTTCTTGAGCCGAGGTCTATCGGAAACAACCTCTCTAGCTCCCACAAAGGACCAGGTAAGGTCTGAAATGCATCTGCTTCGCCATTGGTAGCTTTTAATTACAGGATGAGAGGCTGTGATGATTAAGCTGTCTAGAGTTCATGGGGTATGGGAGCTGGGTCCCTATCTTGGCGGGGCGACTCGGAAGGCCTATTTTGTAGAGAAACCGAGGTCTGCAGCCATGGTGGATGCACCATCTCCTTTGCCCTCATTATATATATTTGAGCCTTAAAAACGGAAATTTCTGCTTTATGTATAGTTATACACATACATCTCTCTTCTGTATATGTGTGTGTGTATTTATATAAATAATATAAGGAATAAGGGTTTAGGGTTTAAGATTTGACCCTTTTGTTGCTACTACTTTTTTTTCCACCTTATTATCATCATCTATGACCAGCCTTGCAAAGGGTTTTGATATGGTTGATGTTGTTGTCATTGTTGTTGCTGTATGGATGAGAGGCTGTGATGATTAAAGTGTCTCGAGTTCATGGGATAAAGGGGAGCAAGGCCCGTATCTTGGCGGGGCAACCCGGAAAGTACTATTCGTAGAGCAACCGAGTTCTTCAGCCATGGCGGTTGCTTTGTCTCATTTTCCCTGATTTTATCTCTTTTAGTTACCGGGTTAGCAGGAAATTACGCCTAGTGTTCCCAAAGTGTCTGGTCATGAAGTGTTGTCCCGTAAAGTGTCCGGTCTTGAATCAAGACCATCCCCTATGGAGACCATTTTGGTAGGACTTTTCTTATGGGGCACAAAAAATCAGGACCAGCCCATTTTAGGGCCATTTCTTAACTTGACCCTCGGATGAGGCTGTGATGATGACTAATGAAGTTTTATAGAGTTGGGTTGGGGCATTTGGAGCTGCCCGTATCTTGGTGGGGCAACCCAGTAAGGCATCTCCTTTGTTTTGCAACTGAAGGTCTGCAGCCATGGCGGTTGCTTGGTCTCCTTTTGCCTGATTTTATCTTACAATCTGAGCCTCAAAAGAAGACCCTTCAGTAAAAAGCACCATTTCCTTCTTGCATGTAATTGCATGTAATTACTGGCAAATCCCTTTTTGTAAGATTAGCTCAGAGGGTCTTTCGGGAACAGCCTCTCTACCTCCCCGAGGTATTGGTAAGATCTGCGTACGCTTTACCCTCCCTAGACCTCACTTGTTGGATTTCACTGGGTATGTTGTTGTTGTAGCTCAGAATGAGGCAGTAGAGGGAGTAATGGGATCCCATCAAGGGTGGTTTCCCTTCTCTGTGCTTTGCTTATGATTCACCAATTCTTAACAAACCAACAACCTTTAAAAAAGAGAAAGAGACAAAGATGGAGTACTCTGCAATTTCTGGGGTTTTGTTTTCCGTCATTTAGGTTTTGGACTCTGATTTTCCTGAGTCAAGGTCTATTGGAAACAACCTTTCTGGTCCCCACAGAGGACCGGGTTAGGTCTGTGTGCATGTACTGCCCCTTAAACTGCTCTGCTTCTTTCGGTGACAGCCTCTCTATCTCTATGAGGTTGGGTTAAGGTCTGCGTACACTATATGAAGTATAAACTCTACCTCTGTCTGCGTACACTCTATAAACTCTACCTCCCAGGACCCCACTTGTGGGATTACACGGGGTATGTTTTTGTAAACTGCTTCTGCTTCCTCACCATTGCTAGCTTTTAATTACATGAGGAGGCTGTGATGATGACAAATGAAGTTCTAGAGTTGGTCAGGTATTGGAGCTTCCCGTATCTTGGCAGGGGAATCCGGTAAGGCATCTCGTTTTGCAACCGAGGTCTGCAGCCGTGGTGGTTTGTTTGTCTCCTTTTGCCTGATTTTCTCTCACGGATCTGAGCCTCAAGACCAAAGAATTGGGTGGGAAGAACCTTCGTAGGCAGTTGGCCATATTTCTTTGTGAAAATAGATAAAAAATTGTTTTTGTTTTAAAAGTGGAAAATGATATTCTGATGTTGGAGTTGTGTTTGGCCACATAATAAATTGGAGTTGTTTTGGAATTTTTTTGTGTAATTTGGAGTGAAAAAATTGAAAACAACTTTTTGTTGTTTTTGGAATTTTTGAAAATTCTTGATAAATGTAAACACGGTTTTTTTTTGGAATTTTATGGCCAAATGAACCCTCAAGTTTTGTAAGTTTCCTTTTGTTAGATTAGCCCAGAAATGGCAAGAATGAGGCAGCAGAGAGGGTATGGGATTTCTTTCAAAGGTGATTGCCCTTCTCTCTGCTTTGCCTGTGATTCTCTATCTTCTAACAAACCAACAGCCCTTAAAAAGAAAGAGACAGAGAGTACATTTGAGTTTCTGGTTTTCTTTGCATTTTTGCACCCTCAAATGTATGCTCAAAACGCAATACACACAACGACAACTACATGACCTTCTAATTTCCGATCTGTGTCTCCATCATGGCTTTGAAAATTATTAAAGTGGCAGTAATGATGATTTTTTCTCTATTTCTGGGCCAACTGATTTGGGCATGGAGATAACCAACCCTTTGGTTTGGCAACCCTGTATGGCCAGTGATTGAGGCGCATTCCCACACATGCAATCGTGTATTGCAGCAATGGCGTGGTTGGCTTCTCTTTTGCCTTATCATAACATAAATCTGAGCCTCAATTTGCTAAAGAAAACAGGGGAAAGGGTAAATTTACCCCTTTATATGCATAAGGGGCAATATCTTTTCCATGATTAATATGGGAGATATTGAACCAACGCCCTTCTGATCTGCAGTTTCAATGCTTTTCACTCATAATGTATCGCCATTTTTTTTCTTTTTGGTAAGTAGAATGAGGCATTTGAATGAAATGTTGGATTTCTATGAAGTTGGCTGAAGTTTCTTGTTCGAGGTGTTTCGGTGATGTCTATGATGTTGAATAGATTAGTTTATAATATTACCTTGTGGGTGTCTTGTTTCCTTTATTATCTAGCAGTGTGTTATCCCATTTTTTGGGTGCTTTTTATGTTTTTTTGTTTGTTATACTGTTATCTATCCTAAGCCGGGGGTCTATCGGAAACAACCTCTCTAAGTCATCTGAGGTAGTGGTATGGACTGCGTACACTTTACCCTCCCCAGACCCCACTTTATGGGAATACACTAGGTATGTTGTTGTTGTTGGATTTCTATGAACTCTAGGCGAAAAGAATGAGGCAACAGAGAAGCATTGGGGAGTCTTTAATGGTGGTTTCCCTCTCTCTGTTCTTTCACCTGCACTAAAACCACCATACTTGAATATGGTCTAATCACATTTGATGCCCCTTAAAACTATGAGCGTGTTTGGATTGGCTTATTTGACGTGCTTTTAAGAACACTACTACTACTAATTTTTCACCTCTTCCTCTTCATCAATGAGGCTGTGATGATGACAAATGAAGTTGTCTGGAGTTGGGGTATTGGAGCTGCTCGTATCTTGGCAGGTGACCTGATAAGGCATTCGAATTGTTTTGCAACTGAAGGTCTGCAGCCATGGCTGTTGCTTTGTCTCCTTTTTACCTGATTTTATCCACAGATCTGAGCCTTAAGAGAAAGACCCTTGAGCCATGGTGAATCCCTTTTTGTTAGATTTTCCCAGAATGAGGCAGCAGAGGGAGTAATGGGATTTCTATCAAAGGTGGTTGCCCTTCTCTCTGCTTTGCCTATGATTCTTCCATTCTTTAACAAAACAAACAGCCCTTAGAAAAGAGAAAAGAGGCCAAGATGTTGCCCGTAAACTGTACACTACAGTTTCTGGGCTTTTTTCAGGTCATTTAGGTTCCAGACTCAATGGTGGTCTACAGGAAACAGCCTCTTTACCCCACAAAGGTAGGGGTAACTGATCTTACCTTCCATATGTTGTTGTTGAAACACCTTCTGCTTCTTCACTTGTTGACACCTTCCTCTTCACCTTTGCTAGCTTTTAATTACTGGATAAGTCTGTGATGATGACAAATGAAGTTGTCTGGAGTTGGGTCGGGCATTAGAGCTGCCTGTATCTTGGCGGGGCGATCCGGTAAGGAATCTGCAACAGAGGTCTGCAGCCTCAGAGATCTGAGCCTCAAGAGGACCCTTCAGAAAGAGAAGCCCTATTTCCTTTTTGCGAGCAATTACTGGTGAATCCCTTTTTGTTAGATTAGCTCAGAATGAGGTAGCAGAGAGAGTAATGGGATTTCTATCAAGGGTGGTTGCCCTGCTCTATGCTTTGCCTGTGATTCACCATTTTTTAAACAAACCAACAGCCCTTAGCAAAGAGAAAAAAAAAAGATGATTGTTTACTGGAAAAATGGTACATTTAAATTTGTATTAGGTCAAGGACACGCATTATTAATTTAGCTCGTTAAATATGATTATCTGCAGCCATGGCAGTTGCTTTTTCTCCTTTTGCCTGATTTGTCACAGATCTGAGCCTCAATAGAAAGAATTGGGTGAGAAGACCCTTCAAAAGTCCAGCAAATTATTGTTTGTTGGCTTAGCCCAGAAATGGCGAGAATGAGGCAGCATAGAGAGTATGGGATATCTTTCATGGGCGGTTTCCCTTCTCTCTGCTTTGCCTATGATTCTCCATTTTTAACAAACCAACAGCCCTTAAAAAAGAAAGAGAGTGCATTTGAGTTTCTGGGTTTCGTAGCACTTTTGCACCTTTGATGTATACTCAATGCAGTATACAACTATACTACAACAGTTACACGACCTTCAGATATTCAGTGTGTCTCCGTCATGGCTATGAATATGATTAAAGAGGCAGTGATGATTTTTTTCTCTATTTCTGGGCTAACTAATTCAGGCATGGAGATTTCCCAACCCGTATCTTGGCGTACCAACCCGGTATGGTCTGTGATGGAGACCCATATCTCACCCATGCAATCGTGTGTTGCAGCCATGGCGTGGTTGGCTTCTCTTTTGCCTTACCATGACACAAATCTGAGCCTCAATTTGCCATATCTGTGTATTTGGCCTATCTAAAGTAATAATACAATACAATACAATTGGTAACAACCATCCAAGCAAGTTGTTATTGGTTCATTTGGTTGAGAGACAAGTTATGCCAGCATAATTGACGGTTTGAAAGAGGCAATGATGATTTTATCAACCTTTCATTCCCTTATGAGCTTATTAATCGGACATTGAGATTATCCGTCTCGTATCTTGGCGGGGCATAACCCAGATTTTCTGGTGGTTTTTGCAGCCATGGCGTCGTTGGATCTCTTTTTGCCCGGGATGTAACATAGATCTGAGCCTCAATTTCTGGAGACTCTTCTTAGTTCAAGTCTGAGGTTGCGGTGAAAACAGAGCTGTGTGGGGTGTTTGTGTGGGTGGTTTTGCCCCTTTCTGACATTCTCCGCTGCCAATGATCTCTCAAATGGAAGTTTTCCAATTGCAAAACCACCTTTAGTTGATTGATTTATTACTCCTTTCGTTTCACTTTTAAAGGCTATGAAGATTATTTCTTGTGAAAGATGAATCAGACATTTTCCTCTTGAGCTGAAAAGAACTTTTAGGCGTTTGGACAACATTTGGTTGACATTGGAAAAACCATAATCTAATATTCTTCTTTGTTGCCTTGGCTTCGATATTCTTCCTTAGAAGCTATTGGGGAATGCGATTGATGCTTCTGATCAGCTGAAAGGGGTCGTAATGGTATTTCTAGTTCTTTCTATTCTGTGCTTAATAAATGAATATGCAAACTACCTTCCCGTATCTTGACTTGGCATCCCAGTATGGCCTGTGATTTAGAATCTTCTTTCATACGCTAGCACTGTCTTGCAGCCACATCGTGGGTGACTTCTCTTTGCCTGATGATAACGTAGATTTGAGCCTCAGTATCTATGTCAATGTCAATCCATTGTCCCTCATTCTCAAGTCAGTTAGGATCTGGTTATGTAAATTTATGTATCCAGTCTGCTGTGCCTCATTCCCAAGCCAGTTATGACTGGCTATGTAAATTTCTGCATCCATTCTGCTATGTTTAGGTGCATTTAATTTGAATAGTAAATATCTCTCTTTTTAAGCGAGTATATATAGGGTGTGTTTGGTATGATGGAAAATATTTTCCATGGAAAACATGTTTTTCAGAAAAATAAGTTGGTTTTCTATTTATTTTCTCATATTTGGTTGGTGAGTGGGAAATATTTTATGGTGTTTGGTTGGTGAGTAGAGATTATTTTTTAGAAAAATATTTTCTAGTGTTTGATTGGTGAGTGGAAAAATATTTTTTTAGAAAATACTACTAACTGTTGACTAGTATACCAGTGCCTCTAGCAACTCAACAATTTGTAAGAACTAATTTAAGCATAACAAATAATATCAATATCGAATACTAAAATATTACAATCACTAAATTTAAACAACTATTAATTAGCAAATATAGAAGACACTTTTCAATATTTTGTCGGGACAATCTCAAGATACTACAATCAATAGAAATATAACGGAACGACAAGCTTATTCAACCTCGTGAAACAAGTTACATTGATTACAAAATGAAATATGCAATTAGCAAAAGTAACATAGGTAAGTCTTTCTCTATGCGTATGAAAATAACAGTACGTACATTGAAAATGAAAAAAAATCGGGATTCACTATTTTTTATTTCAAGCAGTGAACAATTGAAGCAAAGTACAGTGAAAAATATTTTCCAGTAATGTAAATTTTTGAGAAATGTGAATTTTTTGAGTCATGTGAATATGAGTGTTGTTGGGGTGGGGAAGAGGGGTGGGGTGGGATCATAAGTTTCATTTGTTATTTTCTGAAAATGACTTCCCTTAACCCATGAGGGAAGTCATTTTCTCTCAAATTGAGGAAAATGAGTTGTTGTAGAAAGTATTTTCCAAACATTTTATTGCAACCAAACAAGGAAAAATAGAAAAATATTTTTCAGAAAACATTTTCCATCATACCAAACTCACCCATAATCGAATTATATAAAAATTATTATTTGATAAGAAAAAACTTATAAAAAGGTACATTTTATAAGAAAAATTTCATCTCGAAAAGGTTATGTACTTGGTTATGTTAAATGACATTTGAGGCTTTGCCTTCATGTCCTCCCCCTTTCATTTTGTTTGATCCTCTTTCTTGTTTTTGTTTCTTTTGTTGACAAATGCTCTTGCCTTATTTCTACATCATAAACAGAAACTGGAATCCTAAACTCAAGCAAGCATGAGTCTGCGCAGGGATTTCTATGGGTGTTGCCTCCCATCTGCATGCCTGTGATATATCTGTGTGTTCTGCTATAGTCAAAGCAGCAGCCCTTCCTTCATGCTTAGCTGGCGCTCTCATGGTTATTCCCAATCTGCTCTATTTCTCACACCAACTATTTGCTTCTTTTTTCTTTTTTCATTAAGTTAAAAAAGTAAGCAGAAAATAGATTGGAGAAGCAGTCAATCCCCGTACCCCTCGCATGCTAAGCAAGCGCTCTACCAACTGAGCTACATCCCCTGTTTTATATGCTTCTTCTTTCTTGGTCATTATCTTTTCCTTTTCACAAATCTCAATCACATGAGCATCATTGGTGTTGCTTATCAGTAGGCTGTGAAGATTCATTGGGTTTGAGCCTTCTGGGCCCGCCGTATCTTGGCGGGGTAAACCAGTAAGGCTTAAGCAGAGCCTTCTCTTTCTAGCATGCTATTCTTGTTTGCAGCCATGGCGGTGTCCCGTTACTTTACCTGATCTTATGACAGATCTGAGCCTGCCTATGTACTCATAACTCAGGATGTTACTTCATAGATAGATATCTAAAAAAGATGGTAATAATCTCTTATAGTTGCCTGGGAAAGAGAAGGACAATGGTGAAAGAAAGTGAATACTACTTCCCCTTGTCACGAAAAAGGAAGGTCATATTCCTAAATGCAATACAAGAGCCTTTCGGTTAAAAGTTCTCTTCTTGGACTAGCCCAGAAACGGCAAGAATGAGGCAAATTAGAGTATGTGATTTCTTTCAAGGATGGTTGCTCCTCTCGGCTTTCTCTATGATTCTCCCCTTTTCCAACAGACTAACAGCCCTTAAGAGCAACATAACACTAAAATTTCCTTTTTAAAAAAAAAATCCATCCAAAAACACTTCAATTCGTCCACTCTCATTGTTAGTGGAACTGGAAAGTGTTTCATTATCATGCATTCTACTGTTAAAGGGGCTATGATGATGCTTATAAATTTTTCAATTTTGGGATGATCATTGAGCACTGCGAATTGGGATGACTTGACCCGTATCTTGGCGTGGCAACCTTGCTCATGCAAACAGTGTTTTGCAGCCATGGCGTGGCTGACTTCTCTTTTGCCTTATCATTATATGCATCTGAGCCTCAATTTGTTGAAGAACAAAAGTAGGCGTTTGGACAATATTAGAGTTGGAAGCCGATAAATTCTCTTAAATGCAGAATTTTGAGGACTCTTCAATTATAAGCTCTCATATAAGCGAATTGCATTTATATTAGGTTAGCCCAGAAATAGAGAGAATGAGGCTGCAGAGAGTATGGGATTTCCTTCAAGGGTGGTTGCCCCTATCTGCTTTGCCTATGATTCTCCCTTTCTCAACAAACCAACAGCCCTTGAGAGAAAGAAAGAGCAACATAGTACATCAGTTTCTGTTCCTGTATGACCATTCATGAAATTTCCCCAATATACGAGTAAACCAAAACAACTACGCAGCCTTCAGATCTTCAGTCTGTCTTCTCATGGCCCTTTGCGCCTTTCTTCCTTTTTACTCTAAATTGTTAGTAAAAATTGGAAAGTTTTACATTATGATGCATTCTGCTACATAAAGGGCTATGATGATGCTTATATATCTTCTAGTTCTGTGCTGATCATGGAGTACTGAGATGAACCAACCTGTATCTTGGCGTGGCAACCTGGTATGGCCGGTGATTGAGAACTTCTCTCCCCCTCATGCAATCGGTGTTTTGCAGCCATGGCAAGACTGGCTTCTCTTTTTGCCATATCATCACATGCATCTGAGCCTCAATTTGCTGAAGAACATAAGTAGGCATTTGGAAATTATTTTCAGTTGAATTTGTGAATTTCTCTTAAATGCAGACTTGTGAGGTCTCTTCAGTTAAAAGCTCTCATTTAAGCAAAATTCCTTAATTTGGCAGAAATGGTGCGAATGAGGCTGCAGAGAGTTTGGGATTTCTTTCAAGGGTGGTTGCGCCTCTCTGCTTTGCCTATGATTCTCCCTTTCTCAACAAAGCAACAGCCCTTAAAAAAGAAAAGAAAAGAAATATATTCAACTTCAGTTTCTTGGTTTCTTTTTGTTATGTTGTTGTAATACATACTCAAAACCTGAATACAAAACTATACCACTTCTGAGAAAGAGATATACCACTTCAGTTTCTTGGTTCTTCGGTCTGTCTCCTTTATGGCTTTGGAAACTCTTAAAGAGGCAATGATGAGAACTTTTTCTAAATCTGAGCACTGATTCGGGCATGGAGACGATCCGATCTGTATCTTGGCGTGGCAACCCGGTGTGGCTGTGAATGCTAAAAGTGTCTACCTGGCATTATGCTACCTGTGATTGAGATTCTTCTCTCATACACGCAACCGATGTTTTGCAGCCATGGCGTGGTTGGCTTCTCTTTTGCCTTATCATCACATATATCTGAGCCTCAATTTGCTAAAGAAAATATATCAAACCCACGCCCTTTTGCTTAAAAATTATGTTGCTTTTCCCTCGTAATGTATTTCCAATCTTTTATCCGTAACAACTCAAGAATGAGGCAAATGTGGGATTTTTGTGATGGTGGTTGCCTTCCTTATCTGGTAAGCATATGATTTGCTTTCCTTTGTTTTGTTTACTTTTATTTCAGTTACCACGTTTGTATTTCCTCGCAGTTATGAATATATGCAATAGATAAATGTTTTTCTGTGTGCAAACCAAACAAATGAACTCCAATTTTCTGTTTTAAATTCTTGCCAGCCTTGCTCTGCCGTGAACTTGCTTGTCTTCATCTATTTTGCTGTGATATCCTCAATTTGCAGTGTTTATACAAGCTGATATAGCTCTTGTATGCTTTCCATATGATAATAGCTGGAAATTGTGATGATATACTAGTTTGTTTGAACAGTATTATCAATTTTCTGGAAGTATAAATGAAACTATTACCCCCCAAAAAAGGAATTTGCTCTTGTCTTGTAATGGCAGGCGGGCACCCTGACCCCGTTTTCTTTGAAGTAAGACCCTCATGGCTTTGGGAACTCTTAAAGAGGGTTTTTTTTTTTTTTTGGTCTTAAAGAGGCAGTGATGATGATGTTCTGTATTTCTGCGCTAACTAATTAGAGCATGGAGATTATGCAACCTGTATCTTGGCATGGCAACTCGGCATGGCTAGTGATTGAGACTTCTCTCTCACATGCAGTCGATGTTTTGCAGCCATCATTGTTGGCTTCTCTTTTGCCTTGTCATAACAACAGAGACAACAACAACACCCAGTGTAATCCCACAAGTGGGATTTGGGGAAGGTGGTGTATATCTCCTTACCCCTACCTTGTGAAGGTAGAAAGAGGTAGTTTCCGATAGACCCTTGCTCTATAACAACAGATCTGAGCCTCAATTTTGTAAAAGAAAATATTTCCCTTCACCCTTTTGATTACAAGTGTAATGCCTCGCAATATATCGCCATTTTCTTATCAGCAATAGCTCGAGTATGTAAAGTGAAATGTGTGGTTTTTTTTAACGACGGTTGCCCTCCTTCCCCGGTAAGCCCAAGATTGTTTTCCTTCCCCCTGTTTTGGCTGTTATGCCAGCTACCGTGTTCATTTTCTCCCACAATTATGAATATGTGCTATAAGATATATTGTTTTCCTGTTAAAAAACAAACAAATGGACTCCAATCTTCTGCCTTAAATTCTTGTCAACCCGACTCTGCCACTGACTTGTTTGTTTCCATCTCTTTCTGTAGCAAACTCTTCAGTTCTCTGTGATTATACAAGTGCTTATACTAGTTTGTGTAAACAATTTATCAATTTTCAGAAAAAATGTAAATGAATATTTACAAAAGGAAGAGAAAAAAACCGCACTTGGAAGCTTCCAATGGTGTTTCCTCCTCCCTTCTGCATGCCCATGATATCTGGATATTCTCCTGCTGCTAAAGCAACAGACCATTAATGCTTAGCTGACGCTCTTATCATCTTATGGGTATTCACCGTCTGACTCATTTCTCTCACTATTGGCTACTTATTTCTTGGTCATCATCATTTCTTTTTTTCACAAATCTCGATTGCTACTATCATTATTGCCGTGCATGTCTGTAGGTTGTGATGGTATAGCTACTTGACATCATTGGGATTGGATCTGCTTGTCTCGTATATAGGCAGGGCAAACCAGGATGGCTCGAGCAAGAGTATTTTCTTGCATGCAATTCTTGTTTGCAGCCGTGATGGTGTCCTCTTCCTTTATCTGATCTTATGATAGATTTTAACCTACTTATGTACTGACTATTGTCGCTAATAGCTATCTGAAAATAGATGGAAAAACCTTAATGGATATATGCCTGGAGAAAGAGAACGAAAATGATGAAGAACTACTTTCCCTTGTGATGACATTTCCCTGTGCCACTCTGAGACCAATAACTCTTATTTATGGAAAGAGTTTTACTTCTATAAACTGATAGTTCCTCTTAATACTACTCTACGTCTCTGCCTTTCCTCTGTGCGTTGTTGGAGTGTTAAAGGAGGGTACATAAAGAGGTGCTGATGATGACGGGCTAAATAATTTGGGCATTGAGGCCACCTAACCCATATCTTGGCTGGTGATTTGAGTTTTTCCCTTTCACATGCACTGGTGTTTTTGCAGCAATGGCATGGTTGCCTTCTCTTTACCTGATCTTTTTTGCAGATCTAAGCCTTGCCTTTTTTTGGCACCTGCAATTTGTTATCCGAAGCACACTTTTTGCACCAATTTTTTTGCTTAAATCTTTCAGTATCCAAATAAAAAATGAGGAAATATAGGGAAATATGAGGATCGTTCTATATGTCTTAGTTTCTAACTTTCCTCTTTCATGCAATAATTAGCTTGAAGGTGGACGAATCATGGCTGAATGGTATCGTCTATAAGTTTGTTTTTGTCGATGACTTTGATGGCTGCTGTGCATATCTTCTTTTCTTTTTCTTTTTTGCCTTGGCTGTGAGATTGTTCCTTGGAAGCAGTTGTAGAAGATGTTCAAATAGCAACTGTTGCTACACGTAAAAGAAGCTGTGATGATACTTTTGGGCGAATCAATGAGCGTGGAGACGATCCAATCTGTATCTTTGCTTTGGCAACTCAATGTAGCATGTGTTAGGTTTCTCTTACATGCAACCTGTGCTTTGCAGCCATGGAGTAATGAGCTTCTCTCTGCAATCTAACGTAAGTTTGAGCCTCGATTTGCTTTTAAAAAAGACAACCTTTTTCTTAGTTCAATGCAGGGATATGATCGATCGAGCATGAGATGATCATGTTGCTAAGTTAGAAGAACAAGGATCTCTCACTTTTCACCATGCCTGTTTGTTGCACTTCTTCCTGTGTGGCTGTCATTTTCAACCAGCATTGATCAGAACCATAAGCATTGGAGTTCCACTCATAACTTCAAGAATGCAGTTCGCAACAAAACCAGTGTAATCTTAATAGCGGGGTCTGGGGAGGTTACAGTGTGGAGGTATAGAGAAGGTTGTTCCGGAAGATCCTCAGTTCAAGTAATTGATCAAGATTTACAGTGATGAGGATTATTGAAGCTCCATTTCTTACTGCTGATATTACATGAAACACATTTAATTAATCTCATCTTTAGCTTTTTCTCCTTGATTCAGAAAGAGATCTAGCTTGCTAGATTGGATGGTATCCATGTGTCAAAATTCATCTTTTATTTCCTAGATACCCCTAGTTTATCCATTAAAGGGTTGTTTGGTAGGAGGGTTAAGGATAACTAATTCTGGGATTAATTTAGAAGAGGAGGAGCTCATCCCATGTTTGGTTGGGACAAAATGCATGGGGTAACTCATCTCGGGATTAGTTATCCCGGGATTGTAGTGTTTTTTTATCCTTCCTTGAGGGTGAGATAACTTGTTTTCCAACCAAACGACCCCTAAGCTTAGAATTTTGAACATTTAGTTTGGTAAATAGGGTTGGATATTACATGTTTCCAAATTTCAAATGCAATTCTTGAGTCTTTTACTAGTATGTTGTTTGGCCATTTCATTTGTTGGCCATTCACTTAACATGTCCAATTACCTCATTCTATTCTGTGATTTAATCTCTTCATATAATGGTTGTATGGTAGCATTTTTGTTATTTTGTATAAAATTCAACAACTCAATATGATTTTTGGTTGTTAGTTTAGGAAATATTTAAATTAGTTTATGTAGGGTCGGACATGGATATTAATAACTAAATATTGAAAACTCTGAGATAAAGGTGAAGTTGTTTCTATGTGATTTATTGGTTATGATTTTTTTATTTTTTATTTAAAAAAAAAAATTGGGGGCAAGGAAAGGGGGGATTACAATGTGGGGAATCGAACCTTCACCAAAAAGGTGGTTATGAATTTGATCGTGGAAGCAGCCAAAAAATATTTATTAGGATAAATTATTTTTATCACAACATTTAACGTGTGGTTTTTTCTCAGATTTTGTTTAACATTTGCATGGGTGGCATTAAATTCGGCATAACTAATTCCTCCTTTAGTATTTTAGTATTCTTTTTAGTGTTTCAATTTGTTTGTTTGTTACTCTTTAATTTGATGCAATATTTAGTATAATTAGTTCCTCCTTATAATTTTGTGATATTAAATTTAAGGGAAAATGATCAAATTTATCCCTCAACTTAGAAAAAGTAGCTAAATATACCCTCGTCATATTTTGGGGTTAATCTACCCTTGTTGTCATATTTTGAGGTTAAATTATACAAATATTATAAGATTTATTTTGAATCATACATTTCTAAAATCCTTTTTTATTTTTTTTATTCTTTTTATCGAACAAATAATATCTTGTAAATTAAAAAATTATGCGAAAGAAAAAAAGGACCTGCCAATCAGAAAATTACCTAACCATATTGAACTGCCACCTCGAAAAATTACCATTTACCTCAAAAGAATCACAACAATATTAATTTTTTCTCAAAGAAATATTTTTCCAGCAAAGAAAAGGTTAGCCCAATAAATAATAAAGAAAATAAGGCAAAACAAAGAGATTTAGTAATTTTGTTTACAAGGGTGGTTGCCCCTCTTTATTTAGTCTATGATTTTTCTACCCAAAAAAATGAAAAAAAAAAAGCAAAAACCCTTGTATTCATGTTTAGCAGCCGTTTGGCCATTAGTATTTTTTTACTTTTTTGAAAAAATATTTTATTTCAATGAAAAAAGTAAAAAAAAATAGTGTTTGGCCATGAAAATTTCAAATATCATTGGAAATTGTATTTGGAAAAGTGAAAACAAGAAAAAATTGTTTTCAATTTTCACTCCTACCTCTCCCACAAAATTTTAAAAGTAATTTTAATTTATATTTATGATCAAACACAACTGCAACTCCAACTTCAAGTCCAAAAAATTATAATTCATCGCCAAGCGGGGCCTTAATTTCTTGGAAATTAATTGGATTATTGGAAAACATACATGCTAGTAATACTATGGCCTCGTTTAGTTATGAAAATTATAATTTTTCGGAGGTGGAGGTGGAGTTGTGTTTGACCATGAATATAAATTAAAACTATTTTTAAAATTTTATGAGTGAAAAAAGTGTCAAATGTAATGAAATATAAAGTAAAAACAACAAGAATAGAGAGAAGAAAGAGTGATTATTATTTCTCTTGATGGGTCAATTACAATGAAGGACAATCCCTTTATTTATAGGGAAAAATTAACTTGGGTTTCTAATTTTTTCATAAATAGACATTCACTATATATAATAAAGTAGACATTCACTATATATGAAAAAAAAAATAGTGAAAGAAAAAAGAGTATGCATCTTTAACAATAGGCATATAGGTTGCCTCGTTAAAAAACTTACAAGAAAAATCTAATGGGCAAAATGGTTCGATGGACCCTTGTACTATGTCCGTTTTGTAATGTGGATACTATTACTTACATACTTGTCATCTGAACCCTTGAACCCACTAAAAAACAACATTTTAAACACTTTTTCGGTGAGTGTAACACACTCGCCCCACGTCAGCTGTCATTTTATCTTCCACGTCATTTTTATATATAACAAATATTAAATATTAAAATAAAAAAAAATAAAAAAGAAAAGAAAAAAATCCCCCCCCCCCTCCTCTTTTCCCTCTCTCTTCCCCTTTTCTTTCTCTTTCCTGTTTCTTATTCTCCTTCTCTCTCTCTTTTTTCTTCTTCTTTTTCTACTCTCTTTCTCTTCCCCTTCTTCTTTTCTTTATAAACCTCAATCAATATATTCTACTTCCAATGAATCAAGAAAGCAGTTAAAATTGTTAGATTTTATATTAAAAAAAAATCATATGAATTCAACATCCATAATACCCATTTTATATATTGATTGTTTTAGTTGTTTGGTGTGAAATTTTAGTTTTTTTTGTTAGCAGGTGATTCCGTGGTAAAGTAATGAACATCTTTGTATGTGTTCTTCTTTTTTAGTTTGTTTGATCAGTCAAATTAAGGGTAACTGATGTTTGAGAATTTGTTAGCAGAATCGGATTCCATGGCAAAATTGAAATGCAATTGAAATTTGAGGTTTTTTATAATTGATTTCATGGTGTTTGGTTTGAATTGATTCTATGGTGTCTTGATCAAATCTTACCCAAAAGTTGAAATTTAACACAAAAATTGCCCAAAGCTGCTAATGGACTTAGAGGAGAATTTTTTTTAGAATGGGGTTTTGTAATGCTGGGGGTTTTGATGGGGTTTTGTAATGTTGTAGTGGGGTAAGGAATGGGCGGAACACTGGTGTGGTGATGGTTGTGTTGCTTGGGGGGGTGGAAGACAGGGTGGTGGACGGGGGAATGGGGTGGGGGACGGGGAGGGTGCTGGATGGGGTGGGGAACGGTGGTGGACTGGTGGATGGGGTGGGGGACTGGCGGATGGGGTGAGGGATGGTGGGGTACTGGACGAGGTTAGGGGAGGGGGAGGGCCTTTTTTTTATTTGTTTGTAAAAAAAATTATTTTTAAAATTTTTAAAAATATTTTTAAATTTAAAAAGCTGAAAAAATGTTGATTTTTTAAAAAATATTATTTTAAAATTTTTAAAAAATATTTTTAAATTAAAAAAGCTGAAAAAATATGCTTCACTCGATCATACATGCGTGACTACACGCGCCTCATCCTAGTGAGTCCTTTTAATGCCACATAGGCCTAGTCAACGGTCAAAGGATTTGAAATATTGATTTTTAGTGGGTTCAGGGATCCAGATGACAAATATGTAAGTAGAAGTGTCCAACTTACAAAACCGACATAGTACAAGGGGCCATCAAACCATTTTGCCAATCCAATGGGACAAAACTTCATAAGGAAAAAAGAGTACAATGCGTACTAACTCCTCCTAATGAGAACATTCATGAATCTTTCCATCCCGATCTTATAAACCATCTTCTTGAAAGTTGCAATAGGAAGAGACTCGGTGAATAAATCAACCACATTATCATTTGAACGAATCTGTTGCACGTTAATATTATAATTTTCTTGGAGGTCGTGTATATAAAAAAACTTTGATAAAGTGTGTTTCGTTCTATCTCTTTTTATGAATCATCCCTTAAGTTGTGTTATGCATGTTGCATTATCTCCGTATAAAATTGTGGGTACATTGTCACATTTCAAATCATATTTTTCTAGTATGAGATGTATCATGGACCTCGATCATACACATTCTCGACTTGTTTCATGAATAATGATTATCTCATCATGGTTCAATAAAGTGGCTAGATAGACTGCTTTGTATATCTCAGAAATATGACAGTATCCCCACATGTGAACACATTGCATGTTTGAGACCGAGATTTATGCAGGTTGAATACATACCCAGCATCAGCATAATCAACAAAATCGGGACTGCAATCTTTAGAATAAATAAGCTCACATGAATGATTTCATTTTAATGTGTCTTAGTAGGAGCAAAACTATTGTCTGAAGCATGCTTAAATATATGTAGAATTCAGATTCTCGTGATCTTTCACAATATTGTGCTAATATTGTATCAAAGATATTGATGATATATCATTTCGTATCGGTTCATAATGTGACATAACATTTTGAGATCTCATCACTTCATTATTTTCAGGTACCTGAACCTCTCATAAGTTTTTATGAAGTGTTATGTCGTAGACTCTTCAAGAGCATATTGTTTTTTTATTATGATTGTTTTCTTCTTATCCCTTTCAAGGATTATTTCATTTGGAGCCGATTGGTCTACCACGCTTCATGCATGCATAGACTTTATCTTTTAGGGACACAAAATAGGAACACTTACAACTTAATATGAGATGTTTTCGACATTTGACTTGAATTATCTTTTGAATAAAGACTTGATGATAATTCCTAACATATTTTACAGCTGCTTATAATCTCCCACTGATGTTAGGAAAACCAACATACATCCTGCATCTTCTTTAAGGAATTCATCGTTATGCATTATGTTATATTCATTAACTATTATCCTTCTACTGGGAACTCAAACTTAAGTGGGTGTCGAAATCTAACTTGTGATCATGATTTCTGGTATTAGAAATGGGATTACAGTCAGGAATAGTTTGTTGATCTCAAAGGACTTTTTGAGCTTGCAATGTAGGTTCGGGTTAGGATAGGATATCATTTAGGAACAACATGGCTACACCCTTCCTTGAACATCTACATCACACTATTTAATTCACCTTTTTTACTATGGGCCACTCCTCTTTGCTTTCTCACTTTTCATACGCCAACATTTTTGCTTCCTTTGTTCACCCATTTTCTTCTATTTCTTTTACTAAGAATTTTCATGCAGTTCTTTCCTTTGTTGGACCTATCACACATCAAAATTATTAGTTGAACAACATGTGGTTCCTGACTCATAACCAACTTTAAAGGGGAATTAATCATAATTTATTGATTTGATATATACAATTACTTTTGTATATAATATTCAAACCAACACATGAAATTTTTATTCTCATCAGCAATGGTTCAGTTATTTATCGAAGGCTTTCAATGCCAAACATCCTCATCAAGATGAATTGTCTTGATTACACAATATGAAAGTTATGCTCTTAACTCAATTTATTAAGCAAACAACTTTATGAATGTCAACTGCAGGTTGACAATGAATGTACATGTAATTATCTTATTGACGCATCTTTTCAACATAGCACATGATAAGTGAACGGATCCATATTCTCTTTTTATAATTTTCATATTTTAAGGGATCCAATCCCAACATTAGTTGGTCCAACCAACTTATCATGAAAACAAACAACATGAATAATTTTTTGAAGAATTTTCTAATTCTTTAATATATGTTTAATACTCAATATACACATCTTTGGAATATCATAATGTTCATGTTAACTTATGAACTTATTTGTACTAGTAAACTCGAAGTTTACCATGATACGTGTCTTTTACTTTAGTAAATTTGAGATTTACTATTGCATGAATAAAGTTCAGATTTACTACTTCAAAAGTAGATTTTAAAATTACTCTTCTCAATTATTCTACCTCTTTCGGAGGTGAGTTATAATACCATCACAATCAAGTGCACGTTTATATTAATAAGCTTTACTAAATATTATCACATTCATTTCAGGGAATGTATATGTACTTAAAACAATCGAAATTCTCATTCCCCAAAGGAATATAATAATGCCTTAAGTCTATCAAATTTTGATAGCTTATAACCTCTTTCATGATATTGCTACTTCAGGAGCAAATCGAGGTGTGCATATAATGTTGAGAATTTTTTCTCTTAACATATCTTTCACAATATATCATATACAGCTACCACATTCACTTCAAGAATCGAGCAACTTGTCATCTTTAAATATTGCTACCACATTTACTTCAAGAATCGAACAACTTGTCATTTTTAAGACTTATCATATATTGCTACCACATCCACTTCATGGAATGAAACATATCTGGGGCATGACTTTTCACCAAATGTATATTATTTTGCCTTAGACATCATAATATCATCAATATGGTGCATTGACATTCAAACTTAACGTCTTATCCGTATAAAAGGCGTCTTGGGCTATAACTTGATGAGACTTGAACCCAAAATCTTTTCATCATGGTGCATTGAAATTTTTAATCCAATGTCTTACCCTCTTAATGAGATGAGACTTAAATTCATCATCATATTTTTTTATGACAATATTGTTTTTCATAAACAAAATTAAAACATAACTGGTTCCAAACTAATTATTTTTCCTCAAATCCAACAATAATTATATCATTATTAACAAAACACAAATAACATAAGGAATTACTATACTTGAAATTACCTGTAGATATTCATAATCTTGCCTTGTTTGACAGCGTCTCGTACTAATAATGTGTTATGAAATATAAAGTAAAACCAACAAGAAGAGAGAGAGAAGAGAGAATGATTATTATTTCTATTGAGAGTTTCTTGATATGTCAATAATTATGGGTGGGCATGATATGGTATATACCGAATATCAGACCGAAATCAATTTTTTTTATACCGCAGTATGGATGTTATGGTATTTGGTAGAAATTTTAAATTATTTTGGTATTTGGTACGGTATTTGGTATTTATGCAATAAATACCGAAATATCATATACCGCACCGAAGTTTTTTAATAACATATAAAACCCATATATATATATATATATATATATATATATATATATATTATATTTAAGATTATTAAATATATTTATATATCATCTATTAGCCAATTGAACACAAAAGTAGCTTTTCTTCAGAAATAATTTTTTTGAGAAACTTATTATTTAGGAGTACTATGCTTAAGTTTAGGTAATGTTGTTCAGAGTTTGCATCTTGGACTATTCAATCGTGATTGAAATATTTTTTTTGTGTAATTGATTAACAAAGATAGTTGTTAGCTTAAGATGATTGATACGTTTTTTAAATTTAAAGTTATAATTTTTTTATATGAATATATGTAATTAGAAATCAAATAAAGCATGGTTACCGAATTACCATACCGTAAAATACCGAAATCGAATTTAAAAATATTAAACCATACCGAACTAATTTGGTATGGTAATGGTATTGTCCTTTTAAATACCAAAAATCGAAGTTATCGTACCGAAGTTTAAAATACCGTACCATACCATACCATGCCTATCCCTATCAATAATAATGAAGGACCTTTATTTATATGAAAAACTAACCCTGGAGTTTCTAATTTTTCTGTAAATAGACATTTACTCACTATATATGGTAAAGTAGACACTAACTATAAATAAAAATATATTCATAACATCAAATATAATTTTAAAATTACATTTAAAAATTTTATGGCCAAACACAAAGTGTTTTCACATTTTTCACTGAACTCAAATAATTTTCCAAAAAAAAAAAATTACTGTAAAAGTTTTGATAGCCAAACGGGGTTTAAGTCAAGAAAGTCCAAAAATCGCTTAGAGTTGAAGCTATTTCCCCAATATATATATATACACACACACACTGCCTTGTCGATCGAAGTTTCGAAATTTGATTTGGTTCCCACTGTTATTTCTTCTCTACATTGAACATAAAGCTTAAGCATCTTTCCAATGTCGATATTCGGTTCCACTGCTTCTGCCAACACAAATCCCAATAAGTCTACAGAGGTATTCCATTCCTTCATCAATATTTCTTACTATTTTCTTCCAATTTTTTTATATGTTGTTTCTCCTTCTTCAATTTTTTTTTTTATTTAGGGAAAAATGTAACAAAAATACCTGTACTTAGTCGAAATTTGCCTTTGCGGGTCTTAGGATCCCTAGACTTTGCGGGGTCCTATCCCTCTTGTCATTTTTTTTTTCCTCACATTGCTTAATGTGCATGAAATACACGTAGTGGCCAAATATATGTTAGTTAAATACGATTAAAAATAGTTTACGGGGTCATTCCCGCAAAGTTCAGGATGCGTAACTGCAAATTTCGGCCAAAGTATAGGTATTTTTTGCATTTTTTTTCTTTTTTGATATCTATTCTTTCGTGTAGTTCGATTTTGTTGATATCTATTGTTTCTTGTAGTTTCTTGTTCTTCCGTTTTGTTGTAGTACGGTTATGCTAATATATATATATTGTTTTATTATTACCTATTGTCTTGAGCGGAAGGTTTATCGGAAACAGCCTCTCTACCTGTGAGGTAGAGGTAATGTCTGTGTATACTCTGCCAACCCTCCCTAGACCCTATTTTGGCTGTGGGAATACAGTGGGTATGTTGTTGTACTACCTATTGTCTTGAGTCGAAGGTCTATCAGAAGCTACCTCTCTAGCTCACAGGTAGAGGTAGGTAACGTCTGTGTACACTCTGCCCTCCCTAACCCTCCCTAGACCTTACTTTGTGGGAATACAGTGGGTATGTTGTTGTTTATTTCAAGTATTTATCTGTTTTTCAAAGTTTCTCTGCCCTAGTTTTTTCGCTTGGGAAGTTTAAGAAGTGTGTCTTTGATTCCTACTCTCAGATTTTTTAAGTATAATTGTTATTTATATTTTTTTTTGGGGTAAAGTGTGTGTGCATATATATTGGGGCAGGGGTAGGCCAAAGAAATATTGGAGAGAGGTGATTAGGCGGGACATGGAGCAGTTACAGCTTACTGAGGACATGACCCTATAGGAAGAGCTGGAGGACGCGTATTAGGATAGAAGGCTAGTGACTATTAGGGTAGGTAGGGTAGGGCATTACCTGTTTGGTGTATTACTCTTGTTAGGCTACCTTGTTGCATGTTGTATTACGAGTGCCTACTATTCTTTGTTTACTTTCCATTGTAGGGGCGTTTTTATGTCTTGCCATCTTGTTCCATGCGTTTTGTACGGTTGTGATTACTTATCTTATCTTGAGCCGGGGGTCTATCGGAAACAACCTTGCTACTTCTCCGGAGGTAGTGGTATGGACTGCGTACATCTTACCCTCCCCAGACCTCACTATGTGGGAATACACTGGGTTTGTTGTTGTTGTTGTTGTTGTTGTTGTTGTCGTCTCTCTCTCTATATATATACATACAGGGGCAGAGCGAACACCCTTCGATGGAAAATATATTATTTATACATGATTAAAATTATTTTTTATGTTTTAAATCCCAATTCTTTTGGGGACGGAAGAAATACAAAGTTTAAGTTGTTGAAGTTAACTGCGAAATCTCCCTGTTAGTTCTTCAGTGTTTAAATTTTGAGGGTATTCTTTTTTTTTTCCTGCTTGAAATTTGTATATAAGATTTTGTGTAATCTACTTGTAAGGTTCAACAACCTCCTGCTGATTCTGTAACAAGCCTCTGCTTCAGTCCGAAAGCTAATCTTCTAGTTGCTACTTCATGGGATAACCAGGTTGGTTTGCTCTCTGTTGGTATTTTCCCCCTCTTTAGAAAATTATAATGGGTCTTTTTACCTTTTTAGTAGGGATAACTGGGAAACTTAGGTAACTCTACTTTTGGATCTAATACGTATGTGATAATTAAGGGTGATAGGAAATCATGGCAAACTCAATATGTAACGTTTTCTAAATAGTATTCTAATTGCTCACTAGTGTAGTTGCTAAAACCGATATTCTAAATGATTAGTTCAATCAAAATATGAGGTAATGGGCTATAAGGTGGAGTAGGGTGTAGTGCAAAGACAGACGTTTAGAAGTTTCTCTTTTCTGTCTGTTGAATGCTTCTAGACATGGAGGGATGGCCAAGGTAGTTAAACTACATATTGGGTTTTATTAGTAATACATATGTTAGTAAGATTTTAGCACTAGGAAGAGTAGGAGCGGGGTGTGAGGTGTGTGTGTGGGGGAGGTACATCCATATGTCTTCTATTTCTACATGGTTTTGTTTGTTATGTGGAACCGTAAATCAATATTATTCTATGAGATTTTCTAGGTACGATGTTGGGAAGTGATGGGAAGTGGAACCAACATTGGAACTGTACCCAAGGCCGCCATATCACATGAACAGCCGGTAATATATGGGCATTTTCTTTGTAAATTTACTCTTCTTGCTGTGAGTTGGATTTATTAGCTATATACAATCTTTTTCTGGCAGGTTTTATGCTCAGCTTGGAAGGATGATGGGACAACTGTCTTCTCTGGAGGTTGTGACAAGCAAGTTAAAATGTGGCCTCTATCTGGTAGTCAACCCGTAACAATAGCCATGCATGACGCTCCTGTCAGGGAATTGGCTTGGATCCCAGAGATGAATCTCTTGGTCACAGGAAGCTGGGATAAGACTCTGAGGTAACTGGACTTTGAAGTTGAGCATATTGCATTTCTCAAAAATATCCATCTTAGGGCCATTTTGTTTTATTAAAATTTAAGAGAGTTGAATAGTAATACACATTTGAGTGTTAAGATGTTGTCTTTATGTAGGACACTGAATGATTAAAAGTGCTTGTTTTTTCAGCATCTGTATGTGTAAATTTATATATTATATAAATATAATAATATACAATTCAAATAAAAAAGTAAATAAATACTATATCAGCAAATATCAAGGAAAATATTAACCTTACAATAAGAAAAAGTTACCATTTGAGATAAATTGTTATATTTAAAGATGTAAATGATATACTATCGCCACTTGAGAACTGCAGTAACCCACATTTGATTTTAGAACATGAACTGTATAAAATCATGAACAGATGAATTTCACTGCTTGAGAAATACAGTATATGTAAAGTACAGATGAATTTAGGCGACCAATGTTGCTCAGTTAATGGTCAATTAACAAAAGTCACATATTACACTGTTAACTGGGACTTAGGAGGGAAGCTTATGCAGCTAAGAACCTGTTTGTATGGGCTTATGGCTTATAAGCTAGGATTTCTAACTTATTTTGTTATTTTGGCTTAAGAACAAGTGTGTCAAAGCACTTTAAATTTTACGCTAACACTATAAAAGTGCTTAAAAATTATTTTGACTTAAAAGCACCTAAAATAAGTCAATCCAAACAGGCTCTAAACCAATTATCCTGATCATATTCACTCCTTACTTACCAGAAAACCTAAGACTTCACAACAAACCCAAAATACTCACAGTTACAATTGCAACGTAGTTGAAACTCGCAAGATATGAGGTGAAGGAAATAACAAACAGTTCTGGAACAGTATATTGGAGAATTGCTTAGCTACCACCACCAGCACCAAAGAAACATCTCAATGAATGCTCAAAGCAAAACTTTTGTCAAACTATTCTCTCGTTGTATTGAAATTAACCCACCCCATCCAAACCCACTATTTTCTTTGAAAATTAAACAGTTTAAGCAAACCATCCAAAACCCACTAAATCGTTGATGAACACCTGCACTAATAAGACGAAGAGCTCAAGGTCAGGAAAGGCAGTATAAGAGGCTAAGGTATTTTTACCGACATCTCATTCCGTTGTAGCCTCTAATCTTCTCAAATCATATTTCAAAAAGGGGTCTTGTTAAAACCTTATCTCAAAAGTGAAACTACCATTAAAAGACAGAATCGAGAGTGGAGAATCCCAAATACCCAGCCAGGATTTGATATCATGCCAGTTTAAGAGGAAAAGATTGGGTTGGCTGGTTGATAGCTGGAACAGAGAGATGGTGATACGTGAGTTTTGCCAAAAGAACAAAAAAATGAGTGCGACTTTGAAACACATGTATTTTTAATGTCTGAATGATGTTAAAACTTTGGTTCATATCTGATGTATTGAGGTCTATTAAGATGTTCTAAGAATTTTTTTTTAAAAAAGCAAATATACTTATTGGGCTGAGACATGAATGATTCAGATTCATATCATTATTAAGTGAAAACAAATGAAGCCTTAGTACAATTAACTTTGTTATTTTTGTGGCGACTGGAGAGTTGGAGTTTCAAACTATTGTTTTGTTGGTCAATAAGATGATTCATGTAGTAAACCTATGCTTTTGGCGTTAATTTACTCAAAATAGTGCATCTTTCTAAGGTGGGACTTGCATTTCACTTCCTGCATACTTGGGTCATCACTGTCAATATGTAGTCTATCAAATGTCTGCTTTCTCAAAGGTTCTTTTTTTGGGGTTCATGTGTTAATATATCCCTTTTTTAAAACAAAAAATATGTTGATCAACGCCAGGATTCTGTAATAACCTTTGTGCTTAGCTTTGTAATTCTATCGGAAACAACCTCTCTACTTCTTTAGAGGTAGTGGTTTGGACTGCGTACATTCTACCCTCCTCAGATCCCACATCGTGGGAATATACTGGGTTTGTTGTTGTTGTTGCTTAGCCTTGTAATTCTGTGCCCCATATTCTTGCAGGTACTGGGATTTGAGACAGCAAAATCCAGTACATATCCAACAACTTCCTGAGCGCTGTTATGCACTCACAGTGAAACATCCTTTGATGGTTGCTGGCACAGCTGATAAAAATCTTATAGTTTTCAATTTGCAAAATCCCCAGGTATTACTCCTCATGATTAATGGAATTATTCAAGTCATGAAATATATTGTAGCAGTTTGATTTCATACCTGCGAGCAGTTAGGTAATCTTTATCTTGGCCAATTGGAATTATTGGCTGGCAATACCAATGTGATGTCATCATTTGTAAATTTATTTTATAGGCAGTGGATATATTTTCTGATGGTATTGCCTTTTTATTTTTGTTCGCAACTCCTAAATAAGCAAGTTGTTGCTTATAAGACAATTTCATTAAGTTTCTCCATAAGAGATTAAATGCTTTTGTGCAACTGTTTTTTGTGCATTAATTCCATGTTTCTTTTGATGCAAAATCAATATTTTATACAAACCGATGCATCCTGAAGGTGCAGTGATAAGAAATCCAAACTTGAAGCTCCTTGCAAAGCTTAAGGAGCTAATCAAATCCAATAGATCATCTATACCATTTACATATATTAATTTACACCAAAAATACATTTATTAAAATTTTGTTGTTCAAAGAGGGATTGGGGTGTAAATTACTTTATCGTAAGATCCCTAATTGTTCTTCAGGGAAGTCCATAGAATACTGCCTTGAGTTTTACATGATACATATTCTTCTAATCGATTTTCTCACCTTGCAACCACACCAACTTACGTATGCATCTCCTATGTGTGTAAGGCATAATCCAAGACATTCTTTGCTACAAGATACAGCGGAAGTAGATTCTTGGAGTCTCATCTCTACTTTACATGTGTAACACCTAATCAACAGAAGACCCCCTTTTTTTAGATTCTCTTTGAGTAAAGAAAGCCCCTGGCAAAGCTGTCCCATTGAAGCAAACTACTTTCAGGGTTTTGTTCCTTCCCAATTCTAAATTAAGTTCTCAGAATTATTCAATTTTGTTGGCAAGCTTGAGCAGTGAAAGAGCCTCTTTTTTTCAATAACCCATCTCATTTTATCAATTGTGGAGTGTGCATTGTTTTTACCTCCTGCAAACTTCGTGACAATTCCATTAATCTTTCCACCTTGCAATCTTGGTAATTCCTCCACAAATCTTCCAGCTTCGACTACTTCAACCTGCAAATGGTAGAATCAGGAAAAGAAGCAAACCGGAAAAGGTCAGGGAAATCATTTTTTAGCGGAGTTTCCCCTATGTGCGAAGATATTAATTGCACTAAAAGTTCCTTCCCGTAGCTGCGGTTTATTGCTAGAGTCATTCGTCTGTTCTTTATGATTTTACCAATGTTATCAAAAGCAAAAAGCGCAAAAAGGCTCTAAGGTTGGTTGGGGGATTTTAGCGCAAAACGTGAATAAAGTGTGGGCTTTAATGAAAAAAAGCGCAAAGGGAGAAAAAGTACAAATATATATGTTTAATCTAAAATTAATAATTATAAGCATGTTTGCAAATATATGAACAAAGAAATTGGAAAAAATTATGATAAAGTAAAATTCAATTGTTCAGTGTCGCCTCTTCAGAAGAGTCTCATTGGCAAGGAAAAGTATGTCTTAGAAAATTGATGACGACACTGAAGCACACATTAAGCGTGACGGAGCGCTCAACACATTTTGAGCTTCGCTTTTAAGGCTTAAGCGCACCTTTGATAACACTGGATTTTACTGGAGAGACTAGTTTGTCAACTCTTGTCCTTCCCTATGTCCTGGTCACTCACTAGTAATGTGTAGTGTAATACTAAATACATTGTTAATATATCCAGATCTGCTGCTTATTAGTACATTATAATCAGCCTATTATTATCTTATCCTCCAATAGTACTAAGGCTGGCAACGGACCGAAACCGGAACGCCGGACCGGTTTAACCGATACCGGAACCGCTTACCGTTTTTGCTGCCGGAACCGGTCTTACCGGTTTTTTTTCGTTGTTCGGACCAGTCCGCTTGCTACCGGTGTAGACCGGAGCGATACCGGAAATAGATGACATAGTGTACAGTAATACAATTTTGTATTAATTTTTTTTTCCATAATTGCTACAGTTTTTGTTTAAGAACTTATATAAATACAGTTTTGTTTTACAATTTTAATTTAAATTATCTATATCTTAACTTAATGACATTAATATATAAGTTTTATATATATAATAACTTATATAATTTATTAATATATCTTAAAAAGTTTAGAATTTTAACGTAAAAAATATAAGTTTAAGTTAATATAATATTTTTAATAAGTTTAAGAAGTTAAAAAATTTGCTAACTTTATAAAGTTTTGTATTAATTTTTTTAACCATAATTGCAACTAACAAAAGACAAATTTTAAAACAAAATTAGGCGAATAACCGTTATATTTATTCAAATTTCGTACGTTGTACATTTATTACAAAGATATTAAATGAAAATCTAATCTACGCAAAGGGTTCTGTTTGAATTAGATTTCTATTGTAGAATCTTATTAATATCTAAATTGTCTATAATTTTTTTGGCGTAACTTTTCTATGTCTTCGGCGGATAAATCTTCCGGAATTGGTCTATTTCCTTGTTCCTCCATTGCTTCCATTCCATCATCACTATTTTCCTCAAAAATTTTATCTATTTCGTCTTCAATATGGAGCGGTAATTTAGGGAGCCCAAAATTTCTTCGTTCGACATTGATCCAATCTCTAAATAATACCAAAATCTCCAAACTTTCCTTTGTTAACGAATACCGATGATCTTCTATTATAAATCTTCCTGCGCTGAAAGCTTGCTCTGAAGAAGCTTGAGTTGATAGCAAATCTCGAACCATCCTTGAAAGTTTTGGAAATTGTCTGATACGGGTCTTCCACCACGATAAAAGTTGTTGTTTTCCAGTTTCATCTCTAATATTTTCCCGATCCTGCGAAAGATACGAATCAAATTCATTACTCCTACAACATTGAAGACCAAGTTCTTCGCCCATCTCGTCATCTAAATCATTATATCTACGTCTAGAAGTAGGAGGTTCGATCGGCCCAATATTTTGTTCCATAAACTTGATATAAGTTATATAAACTCCTAGCCGTAGATACTATGCTAACACAACAAGTTTCAACTGATGGCTTTTCATGACGTCCAATTTCTAAATTGTTGTATAATTTTCTAACCAACATCACTGTACCATGTTCTTTATAAAATGGGTTTAATAAATTAGTTGTTAAAAGAATTTGTGGAATAGGAAAATACTCCCTCCATCCCATTTTATGTGTCATCATTTCCTTTTTAGTCCGTCCCAAAAAGAATGTCATCTTTCTTTATTTGGTAATTATTTAAATATACAATTCCACTTTTATCCTTATTGGTCCCACTTCATTAAAAAAAAAAAGATATTGACACATTTTTTGATAAAGGACAATTTGGTAAACATCAAGTCTTCTCTTATTTCTTAAACTCCGTGCCCAGTTAAATGGCGACACATAAAATGGGACGGAGGGAGTAATATTTTTAAATTTTTTCAATCATAGCTTCAATTGCCTCTTTGTTGGGACATATTTTTTTATATTCAACAAGTACTCTAGAAATAGCAGTAATAGTTACTAAAACAAAAAAAGTAATTGGAGTATATTGAGCAAATACTGTGTTCGTAGCTTGATAAAAAGTTTTCAAAAATTTACAAAGTTCTTCTACTTCAGTCCAATCATCTTCATCTAGCATTAAATTAACATCCTCATTATAAGAATTATAAACTAATTGTATAGGTTTACGATATATAACAACAACTTCAAACATTTGAAATAAAGAATTCCATCTAGTAGGAATTTCTTTTGGAATTTTTCTATATGGAAGGTCTTATTGTTTACATTTACGTTTAAAATCATCCATTACACTCTTTCTTTTATTTTTAAACATATAACTAACTACAAGCAATTCGCACTTTAAGACAACCATTTCCAAACAAATGAACACCATCATGTACTATCAAATTTAAAATATGTGCAGGACATCTAACATGAAAATGATCTTCATACATTAAACATAATCTAGTTTTTAACTCGTCAATAGCTTTCAAATTATTAGAAGCATTATCTAATGTGCATGCCATAGGTTTACCAATAAATCTAAAATATTTCATGCTCTCCGCTATTGTACTAGCTATATACATATCGGTTTTAGACTCGTCAACATATTTATAAGCAATAATTCTTTTTTGCATGTTCCAATCGTGATCAATCCAATGAGCCGTGAGAGTAAAAGAATCATTACTGACAACACTAGTACCCATATCAAAAGTAACAGATATTTTACCATCAAATTTATCAAATAAGCAACGAAGAAAATGACAATGTTTAGCTTGGGATTTAAAAATATCATTTTTAATTGTATTTCGTGAAAAACCTTTAAAAGAGGGATTATATACTCGTTGAATATAATGAATAAAACCGGGATGCGAAGGAAAACTAAAAGACAAACCCATAACAACAACCATTTTCGCTAGTTCTTCTTTATCTACATCTTCACTATATGTCGATGATGAACTTGCTTCAGCCGGGTTAAACATGTCTAAACGCGTTTGAACCATATTACCTCCTACAGATTCATGTACAAATGTTGTACCATCTTTTTTTGCCTTAGCCTCATTTTTTAGACGAATAAATTCTTTATTACATCTCATCAAATGCGTAGTTAGCAACCCTATCCCGCCATTTTTTTCCCCAGTCAAATGTTTAAAAATATTCTTGCATTTATTGCAAGTAGCAATACCTTTTACCCTATCATGCTCCATAAATTTCCAAATTAAAGAGCTTTTAGTACGTTCGGTACCTTTGGCCCTAGTAAATTCCGGTAAAGGGAGAAGTTCTTCACCGTGTTTCGGTAATTCCGTAGCCGGACTAGTAGGGGTAGGGGTATCACCTAACTCTTGTTCTTTTATACCATCTTCCTCCGGTAAGTCTTACTCAAAATTATTATAACACCTACTTAGGGTCTCATTATCTAATTCCATACTGATACTAACATCGAAACCATTAGATTGTGATAAAGAAGTTTCATTAAATGTAGGCGGTAATGAACTAGTACTAGCCTTAATTTTTTATTTCTACGAAAAACCTTATCAAAGCTTGGTTTTTTACCACTACTATTTCTTCCGAAATCCATAATTTAAATTAAAATATTAACACAAGCAATACAAATATTATAAATTATAAAATTAATGTAAGTAAACAAATGTAGATACTAAAAAATAAAAATATACATATTAACGAAAATAAAAAGAGCTTAAAGTTGGAACGATTATACCGAACGTCTGCGTAAAAGCAGACGTATACCAAATGTCGGAATTAAAAGATGATAATTGAAGGTTATAATATCTTCAAAAAATCTTCAACTCTAACTAATATAATAATTGAATCTTCAACTCCAACTAATATAACAATTATAAATATTTAGAGAGAATGTGATATTAAGAGAGATTGTGAGAATTGATAATATTTGTGTGAAAAAACAATCGAAAAAAAGGATATTTATAATGAAAATTTTAAGGGGTGGTGTGGGGTAATTGAGAGGGGGGGGGGCAACGGCTAGAAATCAACGGACAAAAGAGCCGTTGCCAACCAAATCCCACTTTAAAAAAAAAAAACAGAAATTAACTCGTCAACCGTCTGGGATCCGATCAACCGGTACCGGAACCGAAAATACCGGATTTTTTGACGTTCCGCACCGGTAACGTTATCCGGACCATTGGGTACCGGTATACCGGACCAAACCGGAACCGTTGCTTACCGGAACCGGAAACCTAGCGGAACCGGAGTTAGCGGACCGGAACAAAATTTTTCGGTTCCGTTGCCAGCCTTAAATAGTACTACTACTATTGTTATTTTGTTAGTATTGTTCTTCTTTAGTATTTTCATCATAACTTTTACTCTTGTATTTGTCAAGCCTGTTTTTGAAAGTGGTTTTCTTGAACCAAGGGTCTACCGAAAACAACCTTCTACCTCACACAAGCTAGGAGTAAGGTCTACGTACTCCCCACCCTCCCCAGTCCGCACTTGTGGGATCTCACTGTGTATGTTGTTTAAGGCTGGCAACGGAACCGGAAAATTTCGTTTCGGTCCACCGACTTCGGTTCCGCTAGGTTTCCGGTTCCGGTAAGCAACGTTTCTGGTTTGGTCCGGATAACGTTACCGGTGCGGAACGTTGAAAAAATCCGGTATTTCCGATTCCGGTTGATCGGATTCCGGTCCGGTTGACGAGTTAATTTCTATTTTTTTAATTATTTTTTTTAAAGTGGGATTTGGTTGGCAACGACTCTTTTGTCCGTTGATTTTTAGCCGTTGCCCCCCGCCCCTCCGAATTACCCCACACTACCCGTTAAAATTTTCATTATAAATATCCTTCTTTTCGATTCTTTTTTCACACAAATATTATCAATTCTCACAATCTCTCTTAATATCACATTCTCTCTAAATATTTATAATTGTTATATTAGTTGGAGTTGAAGATTCAATTATTATATTAGTTGGAGTTGAAGATTTTTTGAAGATATTATAACCTTCAATTATCATCTTTTAATTCCGACATTGGGTATACGTCTGCTTTTACGCAGACGTTCGGTATAATCGTTCCAACTTTAAGCTCTTTTTATTTTCGTTAATATCTATATTTTTATTTTTTAGTATCTACATTTGTTTACTTACATTAATTTTGTAATTTGTATTGCTTGTGTTAATATTTTAAATTATGGATTTCGGAAAAAATAGTAGTGTTAAAAAACCAAGCTTTGATAAGTTTTTTCGTGGAAATAAAAAAAGTAAGGCCAGTACTAGTTCATTACCGCCTACATTTAATGAAACTTCTTTATCACAATCTAATGGTTTCGATGTTGGTATTGGTATGAAATTAGATAATGAGACCCTAAGTAGGCTTTATAATAATTTTGAGGAAGACTTACTGGAGAAAGATGATATAGAAGAACAAGAGTTAGGTGATACCCCTACTAGTCCGGTTACGGAATTACCGAAACACGGTGAAGAACTTCCTCCTTTACCGGAATTTAGGTACCGAACGTACTAAAAGGTCTTTAGTTTGGAAATTTATGGAGCATGATAGGGTAAAAGGTATTGCTACTTGCAATAAATGCAAGAATATTTTCAAACATTTGACCGGGGGAAAAAATGGCGGGACAGGGTTGCTAACTACGCATTTGATGAGATGTAATAAAGAATTTATTCGTCTAAAAAATGAGGCTAAGGCAAAAAAAAGATGGTACAACATTTGTACATGAATCTGTAGGAGGTAATATGGTTCAAACGCGTTTAGACATGTTTAACCCGGCTGAAGCAAGTTCATCATCGACATATAGTGAAGATGTAGATAGAGAAAAACTAGCGAAAATGGTTGCTGTTATGGGTTTGTCTTTTAGTTTTTCTTCGCATCCCGGTTTTATTCATTATATTCAACGAGTATATAATCCCTCTTTTAAAGGTTTTCTACGAAATACAATTAAAAATGATATTTTTAAATTTCAAGCTGAACATTGTCATTTTCTTCGTTGCTTATTTGGTAAATTTGATGGTAGAATATCTGTTACTTTTGATATGGGTGCTAGTGTTGTCGGTAATGATTCTTTTACTCTCACGGCTCATTGGATTGATCACGATTGGAACATGCAAAAAAGAATTATTGCTTATGAATATGTTGACGAGTCTAAAACCGATATGTATATAGCTAGTACAATAGCGTAGAGCATGAAATATTTTAGATTTATTGGTAAACCTATGGCATGCACATTAGATAATGCTTCTAATAATTTGAAAGCTATTGACGAGTTAAAAACTAGATTATGTTTAATGTATGAAGATCATTTTCATGTTAGATGTTCTGCACATTTTAAATTTGATAGTACATGATGGTGTTCATTTGTTTGGAAATGGTTGTCTTAAAGTGCGAATTGTTTGTAGTTATATGTTTAAAAATAAAAGAAAGAGTTTAATGGATGATTTTAAATGTAAACAATATGACCTTCCATATAGAAAAATTCCTACTAGATGGAATTCTTTATTTCAAATGTTTGAAGTTGCTGTTATATATCGTAAACCTATACAATTAGTTTATAATTCTTATAATGAGGATATTAATTTAATGCTAGATGGAGATGATTGGACTGAAGTAAAGAACTTTGAAAACTTTTTATCAAGCTACGAACACAGTATCTGCTCAATATACTCCAACTATTTCTTTTGTTTTAGTAACTATTACTGCTATTTCTAGAGTACTTGCTGAATATAAAAAAATATGTCTTAACAAAGAGGCAATTGAAGCTATGATTGAAATTTTTTAAAAATATTACTCCCTCCGTCTCATTTTATGTGTCGCCATTTGACTGGGCACGAAGTTTAAGAAATAAGAGAAGACTTGATAATGTTTACCAAATTGTTCTTTATCAAAAAATGTGCCAGTATTTTTTTTAATGAAGTGGGACCAATAAGGGTAAAAGTGGAATTGTATATTTAAATAATTACCAAATAAAGAAAGTTGGGACGGACTAAAAAGGAAATGATGACACATAAAATGGGACGGAGGGAGTATTTTCCTATTTCACAAATTCTTTTAACAACTAATTTATTAAACCCATTTTATAAAGAACATGGTACAGTGATGTTGGTTAGAAAATTATACAACAATTTAGAAATTGGACGTCATGAAAAGCCAACAGTTGAAACTTGTGCTAGCATAGTATCTATAGCTAGAAGTTTATATAACTTGTATCAAGTTTATGGAACAAAATATTGGACCGATCGAACCTCCTACTTCTAGACGTAGATATAATGATTTAGATGACGAGATGGGCGAAGAACTTGGTCTTCAATGTTGTAGGAGTAATGAATTTGATTCGTATTTTTCGCAGGATCGGGAAAATATTAGAGATGAAACTAGAAAACAACAACTTTTATCGTGGTGGAAGACCCGTATTAGACAATTTCCAAAACTTTCAAGGATGGTTTGAGATTTGCTATCAACTCAAGCTTTCAGCCCAGGAAGATTTATAATAGGAGATCATCGGTATTCGTTAGCAAGGGAGATTTTGGTATTATTTAGAGATTGGATCAATGCCGAACGAAGAAATTTTGGGCTCCCTAAATTACCGCCCCATATTAAAGACGAAATAGATGAAATTTTTGAGGAAAATAGTGATGATGGAAGCAATGGAGGAACAAGGAAATAGACCAATTCCGGAAGATTTATCCGCCGAAGACATAGAAAAGTTACGCCAAAAAAATTATAGACAATTTAGATATTAATTAGATTCTACAATAGAGATCTAATTCAAACAGAATCCTTCCTAGATGGTGGCTGCGTAGATTAGATTTTCATTTAATATCTTTGTAATAAATGTACAACGTACGAAATTTGAATAAATATAACGGCTGCCTAATTTTATTTTAAAATTTGTCTTTTATTAGTTGCAATTATGGTTAAAAAAATTAATACAAAACTTTATAAAGTTAGCAAATTTTTTAACTTCTTAAACTTATATTTTTTATGTTAAAATTCTAAACTTTTTAAGATATATTAATAAATTATATAAGTTATTATATATATTAATGCCATTAAGTTAAGATATAGATAATTTAAATTAAAATTGTAAAACAAAAACTGTATTTATATAAGTTCTTAAACAAAAACTATAGCAATTATGGAAAAAAAAATTAATATAAAATTGTATTACTGTACACTATGTCATCTATTTCCGGTATCGCTCCGGTCCACACCGGTAGCAAGCGGACCGGTCCGAACAACGAAAAAAATCCGGTAAGACCGGTTCCGGCAGCAAAAACGGTAAGGAAGTTCCGGTATCGGTTAAACCGGTCCGGCGTTCCGGTCCGTTGCCAGCCTTAATGTTGTTGTTATAAGACCTACATTTGATGAAAGGTTCTCATATTAGTAAACTTTTGACTTCATCAAAAAATGATTAGTAAAACCTTCCAAGAGAGCATTTTTAGTTTAGGAAAACTGAAGTTTAAGCTTGCAATGTTAACTAAAATATACATTTAGAATGTTAATAATATCAATTTCATAGGTTTTGGTCCATGTTTTTCTTTTTATTCTCACTACTCACTAACTAAAAAAAGGAAGGATAGAGAAAACTTAAGGCTACCACATATTTTTTTATTAGATTTTAGAAAGTAGTAAAGCCAAGTTTATACTTTTAAGAATTTTTGTTTTTGGATATTCAAGCATTACTAGCATTTCCTTCTAGTTGCTAAACACTTATATTTCCTTAAAATTGTTACAGACTGAGTTCAAGAGAATACCCTCGCCCTTGAAGTATCAAACTCGGTGTTTAGCTGCCTTCCCTGATCAACAAGGTTTCTTGGTGAGTAGCTATTTTATAGTGTACTTCTGTTGCGGCATGATCTAATAACTTCTTCTGTGTGCTGTATTAAATTATTGTCTCTTATGTTTTGCCCACCTTATTTTGAATGCTAGGGTCCCATACAGAGAGTGGGATTAGTAGGATGATCTTAGAGCTTAGTATTTTGAGCTGATGCTAATTCCTTCTTATATCAAACTAAAGATGAACAAATAAAGAGACACCCTAAAAGAGTGTTATTACCTTTGTTTTGACGAGTCAAGGTCCTTCCTTTATGATGACAGTAGTCTTAGTTTCTTCTGTTGGAGAATGGAATCGATCTGCATAAGACTTAACCTCCTGTTACACGAGAATTATGTGGATTTTGAAAACGAGCTTTTTGTGTTTGCTATGCCGTTATTGGTTCTAAGCCGGGGGTCTATCGGAAACAGCCTAGTGGTATGGTCTGCGTACACTCTACCCTCCTCAGACCCCACTAGGTGGGCATACACTTGGTATGTTGTGGTTGTTGTTGTTGATGATGATGATTACATACTCAAATCGACTGATGCTCAAATCAACAAAATCAGTCTGTTTGTCAAAGTTTTAGGCCACTTGTGCTGCCTCAAGGAGGTAAATCACTCAGTTGTTGTTATCCTAATGGGGAGATGCAAGCTGATATTGCAAAGTCTCTCTCTCTTTGTGATGCTCGCAATATCTTCATCTGCCCAATCACTTCTCCATACATGGGCCGTCTTCTTCCAATAGCTAGCTATCTTATGAGACAGTCCAGCTCTTCAAACTCTTTTGACATCTATCTAATAAACTTTCTTTTTTCCTTTTCACCATTTTTGTCTTCTTCGGTGGGTAGTTTTTTGTAGGGGGAGAGGGTGATGGAGGAAATGATTGGACTTCAATGAATTATTCAGCAGTCTGAGAGAATCAACCAAGAAAGCTTTATATTAACAGTGAACTGAACTCTTGTAGATGTTTTGTTTGTAAAGCATGTTGGATCTTATGTAACAAAGTCCCCAAAAGGAAAGAGTAATAAATGCTACAGGCTGATCCAAGATTGTAATCGAGATAATGGAAAGAGGACCAGTTCCCCTCTTCTTATGCGTTGCAATGCTTAAAGTCTTTTCTGTTGAATCCTCTTCAAGAAAAGACACTTCTACTGTATCTACTTTAGTTATTTTTTGAAAAGTAGTTTTATGGTGCATTTGGGTTTCACTGTCCTAGGCATTCTTGAACGGTCCCCTATGGTTATAGCTTTTTCCATTCTTACATGTGATCTGTAAATAATCCCTGATATTCTGATGTTGTTAATACATTATATCAGATGCATCTAGGTTCTAGATTTGTTGAGACATGTATCATTTTAATATTATACATCCTATATTTAGGTTGGCTCTATTGAAGGACGGGTTGGTGTGCATCATCTTGATGATTCGTTACAAGGTAAAAACTTCACATTCAAATGTCACAGGGAGGGCAACGACATTTACTCAGTCAACTCTCTAAACTTCCACCCCGTAAGATCTCTCTCTTTGTATATTTTTATTCATTTCTGTCCTCCAGACAGCCTCCTCTATAAATTTTGCTCTTCTGTTGTCGCATCATTTGGGAGGTAGGATGTGTAGCTGTCTCTCATCTCCTCTTTTAATATCTGGTGGATATAGTGTTGACCAAGAGAAATTGCTAGTCAATTGCTGTATTGACCATTTTTAGCAAGTATTGTTAGAAGAACCTACATGTGGTGCATGTACATTTCTGGTCTTGGGTAATTAAAATCTAGAAGCTTTATCGTTGTGCCATTTCAGTTGTCCTACCTTTAGACTGGTGTTCTTAGTTTAGGTGGAGTAGGTTTTTACTTTCAAGTGTAAGAGCAACGAGACTTGAAAAAAGTATATAGCAAGCTTGTGTACACAAGATGAACACAAAGTTGATAAATACAACAGTGGACTAGCTTCTTAAAGTTGGTATTCTGGAAGGTTGTCATTGTCATATAGACACCATACTTTTTCTAAATACTACTAATATTGCTACTTCAACTAATTTGTCATGTGTTACATCTACTGCCAAGACACATGGAACGTTTGCAACTGCGGGGTCTGACGGTGCCTTCAACTTTTGGGACAAAGATAGCAAACAGAGGCTTAAGGTAATCTTCATCCTGTTTAAGTGTTAATTTCTATCAATTTTCGGTCATTTCTTTACTTTTTATGATTTCTAACATCTATTCTTTATTAACGGAATTGGCATACATTTAAATGCTTGAAATTGATAAAGGATCTTTCTCCGTTTAGAATATCCTATTTCTGGAAATTAAAAACCAAATATCTCTCTTTGGCTGTTTATTACTGATTCATTTTATTACGACAAAATAAAAACTGTAATGTTGCAAAAGAGGATTGCTCTATGAGACCTCACTTGGTCGAGATATAGCTTTCTGAATATTAGGTTTTTCAATGTAGGAGTTTCTAGGGTTTCTGAAATCTTCCTCTATCATTTGGTACACATCAGCAGTCCCACTTTCTTTAATGCACACCATATTGCAAATTGTAACGTTAAAGTTTGCATCAGGGTGACCCGTAAATTTTAGCAGAAAGTAAGTCATTTGTGAAGTAAATGAAATGCTACTTCTGAAGTTTTATATATGAGAAACCATTATGTTATGTCCTGAGGTACCTTTTATTGCTTAAGATACAAATGGTCTTCCTCTTGAAACCAATGTTATCAAAAGCAAAAAGCACAAAAAAGTTTTTAAGTTCTATTGGGCTTTAAGTGCAAACCACAGGCTTTAGTGAAGAAAGGCACAAAGGGAGAAAAAATATGAATATATATGTTTTGTCCAAGATTAATAATTATAAGCATGAATGATAAATAGATGAACAAAGAAATGGAAAAAAATTACGATAAAGTGAAATATTATTTGATGACGACACTGAAGCGCACATTAAGCGAGGCAAAGCACTCAACACGTTTTGAGCCTCTCCTTCCGGGCCTAAGTGCTCTTTTGACAACACTGCTTGAAACTTTCATGGCTTTCTCCAAATTGGTGATTATGGAGTTACAAGTGGAAAAGAAAAACGTAAAAAATCATTAAAAAACAAGAAGTTAGAACATGTTAGGACAGTTGCTTGTTTGCGACCATATCTTTCTCTCTGCTGCAAGCCTGCAAACTCACTTCTGCTGAGATGAGTTTTCTGGTTGATACTCCATACGACTACAGTAACAACTGTGCCTCAATCGAACTAGTTGGTGTCAGCTATTTGAATTTTCAATATCTGTTCTGCTTCACTTAACCTTTTTCAATCCAATACTTTAGCATTTTATCCTTACAGAATAATCGTCACTTTTTATGACACTTTATTTTAGGACATCCTAAATGTCTCAGCGTTCGACACAATTCTAATCATTTTAAACTTTGAAGAATTCAAATCCATAAAGTATTCACATTATTTACCTTTGGATGTATATTCTCTCTATCAAATAGCTTTTCAATCATTACTATAAATACTTGTCATTATCAAATTTAACAACTTAAATCTGTGTCAATCAAATGCTACTACGCTGGCATGCTTTTTTCAATAGCGCAGCATGTTGTGAGAGTGGCTCATTCTTCATAGCACGTACATTTGTAGACAAGAATATTTGATTATGGAAGTAGACAAGAATATTTTAGATTTAACATTTGTAGCCTGCACTTTTGGCATCTTCCATTATGTTTTTTTCTGTGTGTGTGTTTTCTTTAGGCAATGTCAAGATGCAGCCAGCCCATACCTTGCAGTGCATTCAACAATGATGGATCAATCTATGCATATGCGGTACTGTTTTTGGTTACTTTTGTTCAGTATATAGCCTTTACTATGAATATCTTCTATAGTGCATGCTCACCCTTTTACGAGAACCATTACTAGGAGGATACTTACCCTAGTTCCATCCCCCTTTTGTTTCTCTTTTTCCCCCTAATTCGCGAATCTTCTAATGTCTTGATTGTCGCCCAAGTTTTTTATTCTCTTGGTCGTCTTGCATGCAAATTTGCTTCAGTTTTCAATTTGTCTATCCAATTTTTTGTATAGGTTTGTTATGATTGGAGCAAGGGTGCAGAAAATCATAACCCATCAACTGCAAAAACATACATTTACTTGCACTTCCCACAGGTATGTATATTCCATCAACTGACCTTTGGTTTCTTTAGCGTCTCTTTAACGTTTGAAACATATATGCTCATCAATCCGTATTGTATATTAGTGTTTCCGGCTATAAACGATTTGTATATGCTACTCTTCCATGTAGGAGTCTGACGTTAAGGGCAAGCCACGAATTGGTGGAAGTAGCAGTAGAAAGTGAAGTCAGCAGTAAAGCTTCTTCTCACCATTTTGGAGAAAGTTCGTCTTGTGCTTCATATTTAGGGGTTTTTCCATTTGCAGTTTGCAATTATAATATGTTTGGAGTAGGAGGAAAGGAAGGTTCATAAATTCTAGTTAGTATGTGGTGCTTGCTTGTGACAATACTGGTATATATTTAGATATAATTTCTTAGTCTCCATCTCTGTCTTGAGCCGGGGGTCTATCGGAAACAGGCTCTCTACTTCTTCGGATGTAGTGGTATGGACTGCGTACATTTTATCTTCCCCAGACTCCACTATGTGGGGGAATATACTGGGTTTGTTGTTGTTGTCTCTGCCTGCTTCACTAGCTTGTTAACTGAAACTTCCTGGCGATGATTGATTCTATATCATATAGCGGTAGCTTTAGTGCACCGAACTGTCCTTTTTTTTATGTCGAACGTTTTGCTTTTGAAGTTGATGTCACCCCATGCCTCAAATGTGTCTGTATTTGGACGGACTGAATTTGGGCGGGTTAAAATATTTGTTGCAATTGCTGAATGCTGCCTATAGGTTTCTTAGGTTAGTTGAGCTGAACAATGAGTCACCAACCTGTCCAACTTGCCATAATTTAACACTAAATTTGGCATAACTAATTCCTCCTTTAGTATTTCTTTTGTTTCAATTTATTTACTTGGTTTTAATTTGGCGCAAAATGTAAGAAAGTTAAAAAGAATCTTTTAAAATATTTTTAACCTTGTGGTGTTAACTATGTCATGGAAAAATTTTAAAAAAAAGAAGACATTCCTCTATACTATTCCCCCATTCAACTTATATGTCACTCTTTCTTTTTTAACCTATTCAATTTATATGTCACTTTTTTTTTTAGTCGTCTTGAAGAAAAAATGTTATCTTTTTATTTTTCTAAAAAAGTTGTATTTATAAAATAATTTACAATCATATAGATATTAAGATTTATTTTGAATCATACAATTCTAAAAAATAAGATTAAAAATTTGTGTTAAATTAAATAATATCATGTTATTTATATCTATAATCTATCTATATTTATAATATATTAAAAGTGTGAAGAAAGTGTAAAGATTCTTAGAAAAGTGATTCGAACTTTTTGTCCTTTTTAGATAAAATCATCTTTTCACCTTTTTTTTCTCCAATTAAATTTCTCAAAAATAAAATTACAAATTTCCTACATTACTTCTAATATTTATGTTTTTCATTAATATTTAAATTTTTAATTTATTTATAAGTGTTTGCATTATTTATCTAAAGACTTTTATATGACATGATTTTTTTTATTCATTTATCTAGCTAAATATGATCAATAATATTCACTAAGAAAAATCTCATCTTTTAAATTTTATAACTTAATATTATTCAATAATATTTTATTTTTAATGGACAAGGTACGAATATACCCTCGAACTTTGATTAATGGTACAGATATATCCCTCGTTATACTTTAGGTACATATACCCTCGCCATTAATGAAAATGTACAAATATACTCTTATCACTAACGGAGTGACACGTGTCGATTTCCTATTCGCTAGCCTTTTAAAATTAAATTCAATTAAAATAAATCTCAAATCCAACCCAAATTAAAATCAAACCCGATTCAAATTAAAACCACGCTCGACCCGATTTACTAATTATCCAAACGCGTCTATACTACGTTGTGCGTGCGTGGAAGCACTAAAGTTGTGCCTTCAAAGCTAATTTTTTTATTTTTTTTTTGGTTTAAACCACCCGATGTCTGGTATCCGCTTTTTTAGGAGTCTGACTATATCCATATTCGCCCCGCGTCGGGCCTCATTTGGGGGAAGAGCAACCAATAGAGTGTTTGTCCATACCCAGGATCGAACTCTCGACCTCTGGGTAGATTGGGGCAGCCCCTTTCCACTGCGCCACCACTGTTGTTGGTCAAAGCTAGTTGTTCTGTTGGTGCAATTGTCTGTGCACAGTGGTTTAGTTACACTCTTGACTTGGGCATGCACTGTATTTGGATATGAAATGCAAATAGATGTGTACTCTCTTCTTCTACTAGTACAACACTATACCCCCTACCCTTCTCTTTTTCCTAATTGCTGCATAACTTTTCTTCTTAGAAAATCTCTCCAACTTCTTGGGAATTGAGACTTCGGACTAGAGGTGTGCAAAAATCGGGTGAATTTCAAAAATAGACTCAAATTAGGGTTACTTTTAAATTTTAGTCCCAAATAAAAGAGTTTTTTAAAAATAGCTCTTACCTATTAACTAATATTTTTTTGGATAAAATTGTCCCTGATCAATGGAGTAAATTACATAAATGATCCTCATAATGAATAACAACTCCATATTTATATCTTACAACTTTTCTTTTTTTTTCTTTTTTTAATTTTACTTTAATTTTTATTTTTATTTTTTATTTTAATTTTCTCAACCCTTACTTTTTTTCTCTCAACTTCTTTATTTTTCTTTTTTATTTTATATTATTTTATTTTTTATTTTTCCCTTCCTCTTTTTTTTCGTTCTTTTTAATTTTTTTCAACCCTTACTTTTTTCCTTTACACCTTTCAACGTCTACTTTTATAAAAAAAAATATATATATTTTTCTTTGATTTTTATTTTTTCTTTTTAAATTTTTTTCGACGTTTATTTTTATTTAATCTTTCTTTTTTTTCATCAACCTTTATTTTTTTTCCTATTTTCTCTCAACTTCTACATTTTCTTTGATTTTTATTTTTTTAATATTTTTCTTCATTCTCTTCTTTTTTCACAATTTTTATTTTTTTTGTTCTTTTCTTTGATTTCTTCCATTCAAGTTACATCTCCTGAATAAGAGTTGACACTATGGAAAAATTTACGACTTTCGAACAATAAGCTACGTTTTATGGGTAAGAGTTGACACTACTACATTGTAGAGGCAAAACTTATGACTTTCAAACAACAAGTTATGTTTCATGGGAAAGAGTTGACACTACCACATTGTATTTTGATTTATGAGATGTTCTACAACTATTGCCTTAGAGGCAAGACTTAGCTTAAGGACTTTCAAATAACAAATTATGCACCATGTGCAAGAGTTAACTCTACCACGTTATATTTTCATTTATGATATCTTTTACAAATATTGTCTTAGAGGCAAGACTTGGCTCAAGGACTTTCAAACTACAAATTATGCCCCACAGGCAAGAGTTGACTTTACCACGTTATGTTTTCATTTATGAAATATTCTACAACTATTGCCTCAGAGGCAAGACTTAATTAGCTCAAGGACTTTCAAACTATAAATTATGCCCCACGGACAAGAGTTAACTCTACCACGTTATATTTTCATTTATGAGATGTTCTACAACTATTGCCTTAGAGGCAAGATTTGACTCAAGGACTTTCAAACTACAAATTATGTCCCACGGGCAAGAGTTGACTTTGCCACGTTATATTTTAATTTATGAGATGTTCTACAACTATTGTCTTAGAGGCAAGACTTAATTAGCTCAAAGACTTTCAAACTATAAATTATTCCCCACGGGTAAGAGTTGACTCTACCACGTTATATTTTCATTTATGAGATATTCTACAACTATTGCCTTAGAGGCAAAACTTAGCTCAAGGACTTTCAAACTACAAATTATGTCTCACATGCAAGAGTTGACGCTACCACGCTATGTCTTTATTTATGGGATGTTCTACAACTCTTGCCTTAGAGGCAAGACATAGTTCAAGGACTTTCAAAAAATAAATTATGTCCCACGGGCAAGAGTTGACACTACCACGTTATGTCTTCATTTATGGGATGTTCTACAACGCTTGCCTTAGAGACAAGATTTTGCTCAAGGACTTTCAAATAATATATTATGCCCCACGGACAAGAGTTGATACTACCACATTATGTCTTTATTTATGAGATATTCTACAACTTTCACCTTAGATATACGACTTATCTCAAGAATTTTCAAATAACTTCGTAACAACAATTCATGCCCTTAAATTTGCTTTGATGTCAAAAAAAGAAAATTTCTTTGTGGATTATCTAATTTTTTATTTATTAGCAAAATATAATAGAAGTTGAGAAAACAGAAAAAAACGATCAAACAAAATAGAGAAATAAAAATCCACCTATTCCTATTTTGTTAACGTTCTGAATTCCAGAAATAACCTCTTCCGTGCAACAACGTGGAGACAAGTAAGAAAACAGTTTGTACATTTGAAAAATCCACGTGTCTCCCTTTGTCAACAGATACGCTTGGGCGATTTGGCAAATCAAATTTGTCTAGTTTGAGATGCCTTAATTGCATTAGTCCCCAAAAACAAAATGTCTTTCCTTGGAACCTCAGTCATATGTTGAGGGAACTTATGCCTTTTCGTTAAATTATTCTATCGAATAAACAGATCACAGAAATCAATTCAAGAACACGAGTTACTCTATACCGTCAAACATACCCAATATAAATTGCTACATGAAGGAGGAAAAGTACAACACAATAAGAATTAACAAGCTAGAAGACATTACAACATAAATAAGAGAAAAATAAAAATAAAGTTTGAAAAAAATGAGGGAAAAAAAGAGAACTGAAAAAAGAAAAAAACGATCAAACAAAATAGAGAAATAAAAAAAAGAGTGAGAAAAAAAAAGGTAAGAAAAAAATAAAGATTAAGGAAAAAGCGAAGAATTAAAAAATTGAGAAAATAAAAAATGAGAGGAAAAAATAAAAATAAAGTTTGAAAAAAATGAGAAAAAAAAAAGAGAACTGATAAAAAATAAAAATAAAAGAAAAGTAAAGGTTAAAGACAAATGAATTAAAAAAATAAAAATAAAAAATAGATAATGCTTGAGAAAAAAAAAGTTTGAGACAAATGAATTAAAACATGAAAATAAAATTAAAGAAAAAAATAAAAAGTAAAAATAATAAAATTAAAGAAAAATAAAAAAGTGAATATAATAAAAAATAGAATAATAAATTTAAGGAAAAATAAAAAGTGAAAATAATAAAAATAAAAATTGAGAGACAAATAAGTATGAAAAGTTTTAAAAATATATTTGAGGTGTAGAGGGGTAAAATGATACTTGTATTATATTTAAAAAGTAAGGAATGTTATTCTTTAAAAACATTTCTTATTGGGGTCAAATATCCAAAGTCATCCATATTTGGATCTATGACATGGAATTTCATGGCAAAAATTGAACCGATAAAAATGTTATTGATTATTGTTATTGGGTTAACAGTTTTTAATGGTTTTATAAAAAAAAACTTATTGGGTTATTGGTTGGGTTCGATTTTTTTTATTGGGTAAATCAATAACCCAATAAAATAATATATATATATATATATATATATATATATATAATGACTTATTATATATTTCTCTTAATTTCTCTTTAATTTCTATGAATTAACAAACCTATTATTTCAATTATACAAACTCTTAATTTCTCCTAACAACATTTAGTACAAACTTAAAGATTCTTGTAAATTAAAACACATAATGTAGGATTTTCTGTTGCAACTAAGATTTGATTTTTTTCATGTTAGTTACTATTATTCCTATTTTATAAGTATTTTCTTATCGGTCAAACCGAAAATCGAATCGTTAAGGACTAAAAATCGATAAATTGAAAACTGATAAAAAATATCGTATTGATTTGGTTATTGGTTTAGCATATTTAAAAATCAAAAATCGGTAAACCGAACCGATAATATATAAAATCGAACTGAATCGACCGATGCACACCCTCACTTGGGACTGAGAGAGAGTAAAACATGTGAGAGAAATTGGGATTGAGTATACACGTAGTATAGACGCGTTTGGATAATTAATAAATCGGGTTGAGTGTGGTTTTAATTTGGGATTTATTTTAACTGAATTTAATTTAAAAAGGCTAGTGAATAGGAAATTGACACGTGTCCCTCCATTAATGACAAGGATATATTTGTATTCTTTCATTAACAACGAGAATCTATTTATACCTAAAGTATAATGAAGGATATATCTGTATCATTTATCAAAAAGCACGAATTACTAAACTAGTAAATTAAAAGAAAGTACAAATAAAAATACCTAGCCATATTGAACTGCCACCTCGAAAAATTACCATTTACCTCAAAAGAATCACAACAATATTAATGGGGGACATGCCCATGTGCTCACACAAATGATTTTATAATATTTTTTTTCTCAAAAAATGCCACGTAACTCCTCTAGATTCTTCCATGCAACAGTATTTATCTATACACAATAAATAACAAGAATAGCTCAAAAATTAAAGATGGAAAATTATTTTCCCAGCAAAGAAAAGGTTAGCCCAGTTTTTTTTTATTTAAAAAAAAATGAGGCAAAACAAAGAGATTTAGGAATTTTTTTTACAAGGGTGGTTGCCCCTCTTTGTTTAGCCTATGATTTTAAAAGAAAAAAAAAAAGCAACAACCCTTGTATTCTTTAATTTCTTGGAAATTAATTGGATTATTGGAAAAAAAAATGCTAGTTTTATTATATAGTAATATATATATATATATATTCTCAGCTTCCTAATTTTCCAGATGAACAGCTAGCTAGCTAGTCATATATCTTTCTTGGTTTTTTCTGTGTGTAAGTTGGTTGATTATTTGATTATTGTTTTTCAAATATAATATGATTGAGGCAGTGATGATAATTATATAGTGATGTATTCGGATTCTGGGCTAACCGGGTCGGGCATGGAGACTATCCGACCCGTATCTTGGCTTGGCAATTTTTGCAGCCATGACGTGGTTGATTCTCCTTCGTTTGATCTCTTTGCAGATTTATCTGAGCCTCCATTACATATTTTACTATAGTTGATTTTAATGTTTACTGAATGTGAAAAAAAATAAGATGAATTTAATTGCTGTTCGAAGCAAATAATATGTAAGTACACTCAAAAAAAAGAAAAAAAAAATATTGGTGACCAAATAAAACAATAAAGCATAGATCGTCAATATGTATTTTTGTGTTTTAAACTTTAAAATACGTTTAAATTCTGAATCCGCCTCACGTCTAATCCTAATCAGGAAAGCATATAACCATAGTGAAATGTTAGCTCGAAAGTACCATTCATCTTAAGGGGTCGTTTGATTGGAAAATTATTATTCCAGAATAACTAATTTCGAAATTATCTGGGATAACTTATTCCATCAATATGAGAAAAATGGTGAAATAAATTATTCCACTATGAATTAATCCCTTCATTCAAACAAGAAATTTAAACGATTTTTTATTTTATTTTGGGATAATTTATTCCTTGAATTATTTATATGTCACACCAAATGATTCCTATGAGAAAAATGATGAAATAAGTTATTTCACTATTAATTAATTCCTCCAATCAAATAAAAAATTTAAGTAATTTTTTATTTTATTTTAAAATAACTTATTCCTTGAATTTTGTATATCTAACACCAAATGATCCCTAAAAGAATACTAAAGTGGGACAAGTTCATGTGCTCGAGGTTAATGATTGTGAAGATTAATGGTGGAGTGAAAATTTTAATTAAAAAAAATAAAAAAAAAATAAAAGTAATCATACGAATTACTGAAGAGGTTCAACCTTTATTATGAATATACAAATATGTATAAATAGTACTTTTTTTTTTAAAAAAAGAATGACCTACTTAACTTTTTAATTTATTTAAAAATAATTTTAAATATGTATAAATAGTACTTTTTTTTTTAAAAAAAGAATGATCTATTTTACTTTTTAGTCTGTTTAAAAAAAGAATGACTCATTTCCTTTTTTAGCAATACTTTAATTTCAATTTTTCATATGGTATATTTACGACCACAAGAGCTGTCAATACGGGTTGGCTTAGCCCATTTAGACTAGTCCATACGGGTTTTGAATTTGACGGATCAGGTCGGGCTAGCCCATTTAAATGACGGGTCAAAAAATACCAAGCTCACGCTATTATCCTCTGGGTTGCGGGTCTCATGGGTCAGCCCATTTTTTAAAAATTAATATTTTATAATTTATTTTTACACTGTTAATAAACATAAATATTTATCACACAATAACACATAGTATTAATGTTTGTTAATCAAAAGGGAGCCAAAGCTCGAATCACCCAAAGTAGGAAGAAAACGATGAGGTGACACTACTCAATCGAAAACATCACGGTAGAAAGTCAATGGCGCGTTAAGGGAGATATAGTGAAGAGAAGATGGCTAACTGAACTAAGGAAATTAGGAAAGTGAAGAGTACAATGCACTCTTTATGTATATTTAATTATTTTATTACTTCCTCCGTATCATAATAAATGAATTATTGAATTTTGGCACATAGATTAAGGAAAAAACATTAAAGATATAAATTTAACACAACTTTTTATTTTTACCCAAAAAAAAAAAATTGACCTTGTAGTACTTTTTCAAAAATTAATTGATTGTCAAATTATAAGAATAAATTTGGAAAAAAATTCAATGATTCACTTATTTTGAAACATCAATAAATGCTCTAATAATTCACTTATTTCAAAACAGAGAAAATATTTATTAGATAAGAAAGTAGAAAACTTTTCAGTTAAATTCAATAATTTATATTAAAAAAATGTGTATTAAGTAAATCAAGAAAACATATGCCCAGGTCAATATTAAGGTGCTTCGACACTCTTTAAATTTAATATTTTCTCTGTCTCATTTTATATATTGTCATTTGATCGGACATGAAATTTAAGAAATAAGAAAAGATTTGATAATATTTATCAAATTGTTCTTTATCAAAAAATATATTGCTATCTTTTTTTAATTAAGTGGGCCTAATAAAAATAAAAATAAAAATATAATTATATTTTTAAATATTTATCAAATAAAAAAACATAACGTTCTTTTTAAGATGGATTAAAAAAAAATGATGACACATAAAATAAGACAGAATGAGTAATTTATATAAAAAAAAATGTTAAAATTAAAGTAACTAGACATAGAAAAATATTCAGTAAATTAAGAAAATAAATAAATATTTTAATTTTCAGCAAAATTTTCAAGTTTTAAACTTTACTATATAGTCAGATCTTTTAAATATCCACGACTCTTAAATTCTAAACTTGTGCGATCGCATCTATTCCCTTTATTTCGTTTTAGTTGGTTCTTATTGACTTGACATATTTTAAAAAAAATTAATATTTAATAGAAGTTTATTTTATTAAAATAACTCTATTAATTATGCATTAAAAATATGAATTTAAATAAATATATTTTGTTTAATCATTTAGTATTAAGGATACTATTGGAAGAACATAATAAAATTCTCTTGATTTCATAAAAGGAACAACTAAATTGAAACATAATCTTTTTAAGGGAAAAGATATCGTTTCCACTCCAAACTATACTCGAAAAGTCGAAGTCACACCTAAACTATATAAGTGACCTATTACACACCTAAACTATAAAAAAATGAAACTTTTTACACTCTGTCAGACTACCACCACTTGCATGTGGTGTAGTGTTTTACACGCGCTGTCACGTCAGCACCACGTCAATAAAAAGTATCACTTTATTATAGTTAGGGTGTGTAATAGGTCACTTATATAGTTTAGATGTGGATTCGACTTTTCGACTATAGTTTGGGGTGGAAACAATGTTTTTTCCTTTAATGTTTTTAGCCGTTTACTTTTGTTATTTAATAGGCTGAACGCGCCTAAAATAAGTGTAACACACGCGCCTTAGAATGGAGGTCGCGGGGAGGTAATAATATCACTTTTATGTAGTTAAGGTGTGTAATAGGTCACTTATATAATTTAGATATGACTTAGATTTTTCTTGTATAGTACGAGATAAAAATTATGCATTTTTCCTTTTTTTTTAAAATAAGGTCAATTAAAATAAAACGGAGAGAGTACTACAATGAAGATATTTTTCTTCAAAAATTGCCACGTAACCACCCCTTTTATATCCTTCCATTCCATGCAACAGTTTTTATATATTAATAACATGAAAAAAAACAAAAAGCTAAATGTGAAAATTTATTTTCACCAGCAAAGAAAGGTTAGCCCAACTAAGTAAGAAAATGAGGCAAAACAAAGAGTCTGGGAGTTTTTTTTACAAGGGTGGTTGCTCCTCTTTGTTTAGCCTATGATTTTTCCATCCAAAAAAAAAAAAAAAAAAAGAAAGCAACAACCCTTGAAATTCTATGGAAAAACAAACATATACTATACTTCCAATTTTCCAAATCTACAGCAATTATGGCTTTCTCTGTTTGCTACTCTAAGACTCTTATGTTATTCTGGTTGATTTTCTCATCTTTTTGGTTCCATACATTATAATTGAGGCAGTGATGATGATGATGTATTCGGATTCTGGGCTAACCGGGTCGGGCATGAAGACTATCCGACCCGTATCTTGGCTTGGCAACTTTTTTGCAGCCATGGCGTGGTTGACTCTCTCTGTGCTTCGATCTCTTTGCACATCTGAGCCTTTTAAAAAGTAATTTTACAATATTTTGGAGGCGTTCGGACATGAAAACTGTGAGTATTTGAAAAAACAATATGATTTTTGATTTCGAAGTGAAAAAAATGGAGTTGTGTTTAATCATTATAAATCGGAGTTGTTTTAAATTTTTTTTGTTAGCAGTTTAAAGTGAAAATAGTTTTTCGTTGATTTTCAAGCTTTTTTTTTAATCTATGTTTGTTGATTTTCTCAAATTTGATCCATAAAATTAGAGGCTTATGATGATGATGATCTCGTCTTGTCGAAGCCTCTAAACACTTTAAAGACAGAACTAAAATAATTTCATAATGGGTGGTATTGATTGTTTTTTGACATAATATATAAATATGATATTTAATTGATCTTAACTTACATATATAACCATTCAAAGTGCAACTTTGAATGTGCATAGATAAACATTTAAATTTATGTAAAATTGATTAAGTAAGATACAACATGGAATATATATGTCTACTTATTTAAATTTATATTTATTTGTATATATTTAAAATTGGATATCACAAATGTAATTTGAGGTCAAGGACATGTGCGTGTATTTATTTATTTTTCTCTAAGTTTAGAGTTGACCTTAAAATGAATAGATCTTAATATTTTATCCCTCGTTGAAAAAATCTTATAAAGATACCTCAATAAGGGACGATTTTAGTTTTGGGGAAAGGACATGGGATATCTACAACAACAACAAACTTTGTTTATTTTTACATAGTGAGGTCTGAGAAGGGTAAGATATATGCAGTTCATATCACTACCTTCGAAGAAGTAGCAGGGCTATTTTCGATAGACCCCCGACTCAAGACAGGAAATAGTAATCAACTCCAAACAAAAAGATGATAATACATAAATACATTAATTATAAAAGAATAGTGAACAGAGAAATAGTAAACAAAAGAGTAAGCAATCGTAATACAACATGCAACAAGGTAGCAAAACAGGCTTAATATACCCACAAGTAAAATCCTATCCTACCTACCCAACTTGGCGCTAGCCTTCTAACCAACCTAACACGCGTCCTTCAGATCTTCTTGCCTAGGGTTATCTCCTCATTAAGCTATAACTGCTCCATGTCCCGCCTAATTACCTCTCTTCAGTATTTCTTCGGCCTACTTCTATCCCTCATAAAGTCATTCAAAGCAAGTCTCTCACACCTACGAATCGGTGTATCCATACCTTTCCTCATCACATGATCAAACCATCTCAATCTTTTTTCCCGCATCTTATCCTCCATCGAAGCCACTCCCGCCTTCTCCCGAATAATCTAATTTCGAACTCTATTACCCTTAGTAAGTCCGCACATCCAACGCAACATTCTCATTTTCGTCACATTCACTTTTTTTTATGTGAGAGTTCTTTACTGGTCAATATTCCGCACCATACAGCATGGCCGGACGAACTGTCACCCTGTAGAATTTGCCTTTAAGCTTTAGGAGCACCTTCTTATCACACAATACCCTCGAGGTGAGCTTCCACTTCATTCATCCCGCCCCAATACGGTGAGAGACATCCTCATCAATCTCGCCATTTTTCTAAATCATAGACACAAGATACTTAAAACTATCCCTCTTATAAACTGTCTGAGAATCCAACCTTACCACCTCGTCTTCCTCCTTCGAGCCATTAAATTTACATTCCAAATACTTGATCTTGCTCCTACTCAACTTGAACCCTTTAGACTCAAGGGTCTGTCTCTACACCTCTAATTTATCATTCACTCTCCCTTCGAGTCTCATCAATCAAAACCACGTTATCTGCAAAAAACATACCCCAGGACACCTCTCCTTGGATACGCCGCATCAACACATTCATCACCAAAGCAAACAAAAATGGGCTAATCGTAGATCCCTGATGCGGACATAGGATGGCTATTTTAAAAAAATGACCCACATTTGAAAAGGTGGATATGCTTGGTCAGTCGCTAAAGTAATACCACTTTTTAGCCATTTGATCCAATTGAATACATACAGTCTCTATACTCAATTGATATACTTTTACACCACATTGATACATTTTTATATTATATTGATGCACTTTTTTAAAAATAAAAATAAAAAAATTCTATGCAAGCATATGTAGTCTCTATACCCAATTAATACTCTTTTATATCATATTAATACACTTTTATACAACATTGATACACTTGCAGTGTCTACATATTCAATTGATACTCTCTTATACTAGATTGATACAATTTTTAGAATGCATATAAAAACTATATAGAGTCGTATAAAATATGTATCTAAATAATAATTGTAGTTAAAAATTATATAAAATGTATATAAAAATGTTATAATTATTATATAGAATATGTATATGTATAGAAACTCTATAATTATTATATATAAATATGATAGACAGATTCATAATATTTTCTCAAAGTCACGAAGTTGGAGTACTTTAATTGAAATTTAATTGTCAGCAAGTTGAGTACTGAAAAATCAAAATCTTGGATGACAATAATTTCCTCCAATCCATAGAGTGAAAAGAGTTGTCAGTTTCCTCACTTTCTCAAAGCAAACACAGAATGAAAAAAAGAAGGCAAAAAAATACGGGCCCATTAAAAATAAAAAATTGATCCTGTACATAAAATAAAAGGGCCGAATTGTGATGTCCCCATCCCTTAATGGCTATTTACTGAGTTTTTAAATTTAGGTGTTAGTTTTGTGAAATTATTTTAATTTTAGGTGTTATTTTTGTCATTTACCCTTTAGTTTTTGGCTTACTTAAAATATATTTTCTGTACGACAAATGTTCTAACTCATGTCTACAAGATAGTAAACGATATTTTAGGACAATAAATCTATTTAATTAAGCAAAAGTTCTTTCTTATAGATAAAAAATATTATTTTTTGAATTTAATAAAATTTATATTTTACAATAAGAACTTTAAATACATGTCTAAATTAAAATATAAATAATTAAATGAATTTATAATTTTAAACTTTTAACAATAAGTTCAACCCGACTTATGAACAATCAAAAATGAATATTCAAACTGTCTTTTGAAAAATAGCAAAATTAAATGTTTAGAAAGAGATGAAAATTGAAAGATTTAAGTCCATCGAAATTTATGGTGTGTTTTTAAGAAAATAGTTTCTCTTAAGTATTCGAGGTTATGGAATATATCGTTGCAGGATAAAATGAATCACTTTGACAGAACAACGGTACTTTACACCCTATCGAACTACGAACGCACTCAATGGTAGCAAGTTATGCTCGTGTTTTTCAAGAAAAAGGAGTGTTTTTACTTTAAAATTTTATGTTTGTACCTGAGAAAAAAAATTAAATATTTATAGCTATCAATGTGTTGCTTTATGACCAGAAGCAATGATTCAGAAATATGCACATCTTTATAAAGGTGTAATTCTTAAAAAAATGTGTAGTAAAAAAAGTCACAATTAATTAAAAAGGTTGTGTAACCATCTAAACTAAGAAGGTGTTTATTCAAATTGCATTTTTTTTATTGATGTTGTTTTAAAAAAATATCTACTTATTTTCATTCACACCTCTTAAGAATCTAATAAAAAGTTAGAAGTAAAATATATTGTCCATAACGCAAACATAGCCAATAAGACATACTTTCCGACACTTATTTATAAGATAGACTTTCATGATATTTTGAAACGATAAATCTACTTAATTACTCTAAATTATCTTTCGATTGAACATTAGAACTTATTCCATTCATTTCGTATTAGTTGACTTTTATGAATTTGACATACTCATTAAGAAATCAATAAATACAGATGCATTCTACATATTTATCCTTATATCTCTTTTAAAATGCAATAATCAATGCAACGATTAAACATTAAAATTTGATGACATATTACTCCATCTCGTGTATTACGTTTAGAATATTAAGTATTTATAATTGAAATTAGTAATAATTATTTAATTTAATTTTGAAAATCGAGATCATTTATGCATCATCCAATGATTTTGAAATCTGTGGATATATACTTTCTTTGTTTCGAATTAGTTGACCCCTACGAACTCGACACACTAATTAAGAAATCAATAGATAGAGATACATATTACATATTTATCCTTATATGCTTTTTAAAGTCCAATAATCAATGCAACGATTAAATATTAAAATTTGATACATATTATTTCCTCTCATGTATTACGTCTAGAATATTGAATATTTATAATTAAAATTAATAATAATTCTTTGATTTTGAGAATTGAGATCTCTTATGTATCATTCAATAATTTTAAAAATCATGGATATATTTAGTATTTCTCTTAAGGATAAAATGAAAAAAAATAAAAAAATAAAATAATATATATATATATATATATAAAATACTTTTAATTTTAAAATTTAGATAACTAAATTAAATAAATATTTTAATAAAAAAAGATCAATTAATATGACACCAATAGAGTAATTAGTATTCCTATAAAAAAAAATGAAAAATATATATATAAAATATTCTTAATTTTAAAATTTAAATAATTAAATTAAAATAAATAGTTTTTGTTTTAAAAAACCAACTAAGAAACGAAGAAAATAGTTGGTTGAATTTTGCATAAGAAAAGTCACTTTAGAAAAAAGAGAGTAAATTAATGGGGGACAAGTTCCCATGTCCCAAGTGCTGTTCACAGTTTCTCCAAGTATTCACACAAAATGACTTTGAAATTTGATCCAAATGCATACACAACTAATAAGAGTTTTTCCTCAAAATTTGCCACGTAACCCTCCTCTAAATTCTTCCATGCAACAGTGTCTATGTATTTAATAACAAGAAAAATTCATGAGTTAAAAAAATGGAAAATCATTTGGTTAACAAAGAGAAAATGAGGCAAAACAAAGAGATTCTTTAGGTATTTTGTTAACAAGGGTGGTTGCCCCTCTTTGTTTTAGCCTATGATTTTTCCAACCCACAAGAAAAATAAAGCAACAGCCCTTGAGATTCATGTTTAATTAATTTCTTGGAAATTCTTGAATCATTAAACATGGAAAAAAAAAACATGCATTTTCTACGTACGGTATATTGTAAGCATAAAACAGATTATATAAATTTAAACAATCTTATACATAAATAATTTTATCCATAATCCTTTGTATTATTCATGAACGTTGAACTTAATGATTTTCACATACACATAATAACAATAATTCAATAAAAAATTACTTACCTGAATTCTCCATGATTTTAGCGAAAGCGAAATTCTCCATGGTTTTAGCGGAAGCGAAAGCGTAATAGATAGCAGAAGCACTGAATTGTTTCTCTCTCTTTACCTTACTTTCAGAATAATTGTGATGGAGTTTATTCTTCTTTTGACAGAGAGGAGACCCCCTTTATAATGGGAATAGTCAGTTATGTTTTCACGTTCCATCAACGTGATTGGTGGATACAATCATTATCCTACTAGGAGTCAGTAATTGTGGATACAATCCTACTAGGAGTCAGTAATTATCGTACTAGGTAACTTTCCATATAGATTAAGGATTTAACTTATTCAATTATTATTAAACTAATAAATTAATTAATTATGTGGGCCATAGAAATTTACATTCTCCCACTTGGCACACACAATATTAATTTAATGGTTTAATAGGTACGTCAATCATGTGCACTATTAATGTTAAATCCAACATCATTTTTCATCGTTAAATAAATCAACTAAAATGAGTCATGGCGGTTGTATGTCCCTTTACTTGACATAGTTCCTTCCATGTACTACAATATTAGTCTATTACCTAACATAACCTTTCAAATACATAATGGGTCCAACGATAATACTTAGAATCTTTTATCTAAGTCAGAACCTGTCATCATTATTCACAATATTATGTATACAAGAGAAAACAGGTAATAACAAAAACATATATAATTTGAGCTCAAAGTGTTAATTTCATAAACATAATAAAGTCTTTACATAAAATCATTCATTGCTATCAATAAGACTCATCCTTTCAACATATTCAATAAATGTTTTGGGCGGTAATCCTTTCGTCAAAGGATCAACAATCATAAGCTTAGTGTTAATATGTTCAATTGACACTTTATGTTTCTGGACTTCTTCTTTAACCGAAAAGTATTTCAATTCCATATGTTTATCGCCTTTTGAATACTTATCGTTTTTAGAGAAGAAAATTGTGGCGGTATTATCACAATAAATTTTCAGCGGTCTGACTATATTGTCGACTAGTCCAAGTCCTGAAATAAAATTTCGTAGCCAATTAGCCTGGACTGTGGCCTCAAAGCATGCCACAAACTCGGCTTCCATAGTGGATGCAACTATAACAGACTGCTTCACACTCTTCCATGATATTGCTCATCCACCAAACAGAAACAAATATCCAAATGTGGATTTTCTTGTATCCACACAACTAGCATAATCTGAATCTGAATATCCAACCACATCTAGATGATCAGATCTTCTATAAGTGAGCATATGATCTTTCGTTCCTTGTAAGTATCGTAATACTTTCTTTGCAGCCTTCCAGTGATCCATTTCAGGATTACTTTGATATCGGCCCAGCATTCCAACAACAAAACTGATGTCTGGTCTTGTACATGTTTGGGCATACATAAGACTCCCAACTATTAATGCATAAGAAATATCTTTCATTTACTTTCGTTCCAAGTCATTCTTTGGACATTGATTGAGACTAAACTTATCTCCTTTCTGAATTGGAACGGGACTTGATGAGTATTTTTTCATTCTAAATCTCTCTAATAATTTATTAATATAGGTTTTCTGAGACAATCCCAACAATCCTTGTGATCTATCTTGAAATATTTCTATTCCAATCACATAGCATATCTTTCATTTCAAAGTTGTTAGAGAGATATTTCTTGGTATCTGATAACGCTCAATCTACAGTTCTCGTAGGAGTGTAAAGCGGTCGTTAGCAAATATAGAACCCAACAGGGTTGGGTGTCGATCCCACAGGGAATAGCTTGGCCAACAAGTAAGCAAAATTACTAAACTTTTGGTGCAAGTCTCGTAAAAAATGGGGGATTGTAATGTGTCACCAAAATAATTAAATAAAAGCTGAAAATAGCAAAGTAAAAGAGAAATATTGTTACGTAAGTTCTAAACAATGAGAATTGAGGCGTTGGGGTTATGTCCACCTTCTGAGGTATACGTCTCTATTGGCTATGAGTGTGTAGAATTCTGACATGCAACTGCTTATAGAGAATTGTATTCGATGGTAAATCCAGGCGTCTTTCGACCTATTCGAGGATTATTTCACTTTAAATCTTTCGAGCTTAAAGCGTGTCTAACGGTACGAATTCTCCAAAAGGTTAGTCCAGTTACGGCACTAGCTTTTTAGTAGGGAATTTTAGGGGGTGACCCTACTACCTTGACATTATCTCTTTTCCAGACAGATAACCTTTCTTTCGAACAAGTTAAATGTTATACTGGAGTATTCTTGCGTTTGCAACCACAAAGAATGTAGACTAAGATGAAGAGAATAATGATATAAGCACTATACGTGTCGCGAACTCACAAACTCACAGCAATAGATAGTATCTCATACGGCTTCCATAACCCTAACAGAGAAGTTTAGTTACTCATGAATGCGAAGGAGATCACGTTTGACATTGTTGTTATACCAAAAGATTGAGTAATTTCGTGTAGCTTAGGTGGTAGGCGTGAGGCGTGAATTCCTAGGCAAAGTAACGATTCTCTTGTTGTGGAATTTAAGAATAGAAGAGTAGAAGAAGAAAAATAGAATTAATGGAAAGATTAGAAGAGTTGTAGAGTAATAGAATTGAATTGTAAGATGTGTGTTCTAAAATCTCTAGCATGATAGGGTATTTATAATACCCATATCCTAATCCTACTAGATAAATAAAATATCTAACCAAATCCTACTAGGCTAATGTAATACTTAACCCAATTGTACTAGGTTAATGTAACATTATCATAATCCAAATAAACTAATGAAATACATAACCCAACTGTACTAGGTTAATGTATCATTGTCCAAATCCAACTAAGTTACTGCAGATCCCCAAAGTCTTCAGAAATGTTGTTTTAGCCCGGGACAGATTTTCCATGCAGCAGTTTTGGTCCTTAGGCGTGTAAACTCCCTTCCCTTCCTTCGTGAGCTTTCTTTTGCGTCAAGTAAGCCATAAAATGCTGAATTCTGCATCATTTATACCTGAAACTTTACTAATCATGTTCGTTAGCTCATTTACAGGAATAAGGACTAAAAGTGCATGAAATATATACTTTGTTCTCAAAACTAGGCTAAAATATGGGCAAAATATATTGATATAGGCGTGTAAATTCGCCTATCATCAACACCCCACACTTGAAGCTTTGTTCATCCTCGAACGAAATACCATGTCCTTCTAAACATCAACTTAGGGTTTCACAGCAACAACACAAAACATTTGTCAAGACAAGCACAACAATTATCAACAAAGAGTAGCTTTTCGATTATAGGTAGAAACAATTTAACCTCTAGCATAGACTCGTGATGGTGATCAACTCGCATGCAAACGTTAAGGTACAAGGAATCATATATAACTACCCAAAACTCATCAACCATGTGTGTCTCACACTATAGTACCCATAATCACTCACAAGTATAGCATATTTTTCAAACATGGGTATCAAAATGTCCTTGCTCTCGCTCTCACAAAGAATTCATATGTAGCAACTGATGACCATAGGCTTGCCCTTAATGTAATACTCTACTAAATGCCAGAATGCTAAGCTTAGGATCAAGTAGGTCTTTTGATGATTGTAATGTAGGCTAAGGGACGGGTAGGACTATTTTGGCCAGGAATAATGACTAAGTTCCTAAGCTCTTTAATACATCACTTTGTATCATTGACACTTTTTTTTTCTTTCAACCTTTCTTTCTTTTATTCTACCACCCTTGTTCTCCTCTTTTGTTTTTCAATTTTAAGCACAACTCGTTTTTCAGCTTTCTTTTCCTTTTTCTTTTCACAACATACCTCTTATGATAGCACTTTCTTTTTCATAACACATTCAAGCACCATTACAATTTATAGCATCATACTCACCCAATTTCCTCTTATGTTGTCACATGACTTTTTCACTTTAAAGCACTTAGGAGTTTGGATCAAATTACGGTCTTGAAAAAATGGATTAGGCTTACATACAAGGTTGTCAAAGAAAATAGGCTAAAGGCTCAAAAGGATTTAACTAGGATGATGTTCATGGGTAGGTAAAACTGAAGGTAAACAAATATAGGTTGCCAAAGAAATGCCTAAATCATATCCTAAACTTACACTCCTTATTTTCGCTTTGCATACATACCAGGCAAGTTCTAGCATCAGCCACACACATAGAATATACGATTATCTCACACACACAAGGCACATGGTCGACTTGCTTGGAAGTAATATAGACTCTCGACCCAACAAGTGAAGGAATTTAATCACACAATATCACATAATGAGTCACAACTGGAGCCTAAACGTCTCAATGGTCACAATTGTAGCACATACTCTTGTTATAATCTCATGCTGCCTATCAAAATAATTTCATGCGAAGCTAGAAAAAACAACAAAAACAAAAAACTAAAACACGAAAAAAAATCAACAAAAAAACAACAACAAAATAAACAGATATAGATGTGATAGAGAAGTATAGCATACGATACCGCCACCCCACACTTAAACGGGACACTGCCCTCAGTGGAAAATAAATACGAGGAACCTGGTTAGTCGAACTCTTCCTCATTGTCGGGGGTCATACCCCCTTCGTCGAAATCATCATAAGAGTCGTCGTCAGAGTTCTCCTCCTCGTCAGAGTCTGGCAAGCGTCGATCGTCATCAGTCGGCACATCATCATCTAGAGGTTCCTCAAAGTATACGCCCACTCCACACATCTCCCGTGCATGCATGTTCATGGGATAGTCGTGGTCCAACTGTTGGAGCTCTGCAACAGTTGGAACACGACCTCCGCTCATCATTGTAAACCTCATCATGCCGTACATATGGCGGGAGAAACTCTCATCCCGAGCATGTCTCTCTGCCGTAGTAAGGTTGATGCCATGTGTTGATTCAGCATCTTTGACCTTTGTGAGGTCAACCTTCTTCGGATTATGTGGGAGTTTATGATCAGCTGGTTCCTCTTCGATATCCTCCTTCCGCAAGATTGCTGTCAACAGATTTCCAAACGTGAAGTGTGACCTTTTGTGGAGTCTGGCCTTCCTCATGGTAGAGCGAATGATTGCCCCAAAGTTGATAGGGACATTCGTCATCAAAGCATAGACCAAACACACTCTATCTCTTGATATCTTGGTGTATTGAGTCCCAGGAATAAGGCATGAGTTGACAATACGCATCCAGATTCTTGCTTCCCTATTCAGTGAAGCATAGGGGAAGGTGTTGTGTCGTCCTGTGTCTTTATGTCTGCCCAACCTTGCCATCGATCTACTTCCACAAAGTGTGTGTCTAATTGCTCTATAAGGAGGCCTGCTGTACAGCTCTTTGAATGGTGGTGGGTCGACCGAAGGTAAGCCAAGAAAAGAGTTGATCCAGTCCGCGTTGAGCTGTAACACTTGGCCCCGAATTTTAACTTCGTTGCCTGTTGTTTTCGGCGACCAGTTGGCGTAAAACTCTTTTGTCAAATCAAGATTACATTCTCCCATATCGCGGAAGATAAAATCCAGCTTCAATGCCATGATTTTCGCCAACATACGCGGCTCCTTCTTCGCTAAGGTGTCCTTGTTGATCAGGTCGACGTGAACATATCTTCTTTCTTTGTTGTTCCTGTACCATTCTTTGGCTTCCTCTTCAAGATCCTATTTTATTCCAAATATTCTGCGGGGTGGTTGTGTTGAGGATGATTCTCCTTGGTCCTTTCTACCTCTCTTCTTGCCCTTTTGGGAAGTGGTAGCCTTCTCCTTGCCTTGCCTCGCTTTAGGTGCCATTGTACCTGAGACTAGAAATAGTGTTAATGGCAGCACAATCTCAGTTGATACAATCTATAAACAAGCAGTAGGGGTACCACCCCACACTTAGTTTTGTTGACACAAATCAGTGAAGTGAAAGTGGTCGATTACTCAGATTTCGTCGACATACGTTTAAGGATTATATTCCGACAAGAAAATCAGTAATGTATTACTACTTGCAGCCATTGCACTACTTTCATTTTAGATATAACAACACTACTACATAGGGGTTGTAACTTGGTATGGATGTTTTCAACAATCGCAACCTCCTAAGTCGGTAGGCCACTATAAGGCTTATCCCGATGAACGGGATAGTCTAGCATGTAAGTATCCAAGTAACAATATCATAACATGATAGTCAATGTTCATTACCATAGCAATTCCGCAAATCGTATAACGATGCTATTAAAACCAAGTTCAAGTCGGAAACAAGTCAAGATTTTCCTACGTATATGTTTACTCACATGATTTTGTATCAACGATCAAAACACATGAACATCACCAATCAATCTTATATGATGTAGAAATTTATAATAGACATAGCAACGTAGTACTTACGAGAAATAAATGAAGAATAAGAGAGTACTTACTTGCTTGAAGCTTTTGGAGATGGTTTTGTGAATTGGAAGAGCAAAAAGAAAATTTTTGGGATGGTTTGGAGAGGGAATGCGGCGCCTTTAGGTTAATTTCTAGTGTGGTTATGTTTCAATACTAAGTCCCCTTTATATAGGAAGAGAATGGGTCGGGTTTTGACCCATTTACAATCGGTTTTGGAGATAAAAATGCTACATATGTGGCGCATAATGCTTGGCATAGTCATGGTATATGCGGCGCATAGTCTATGGCATTTAGGGACATATGCGCCGCATAGTCTATGACATTTAGGGACATATGTGCCGCATAGTCTATGGCATATGAAATCCTGAGACCTAATGCTATAGCATAGGCGACGCATAGTCAAAAGCACACTTAGGACTGGGCGGCGCATAGTGTATAGCACACTAGATTCCGAGACCTTAGGCTATAGGATAGGTTGTGCATCGTTCGTGGCCTAGTTTTACCTAGGCCTAGCCTTCCTTGATGCCTAGTTTGGCATGAGCAATGCTCAATCCATAGCCTTGTGCATCACTATTCCTAACTTACCAACTTTACCATACAATGCATCCAAATCGTCAATTGAAATCAATCTCCTCGTTGAATACCTCTTGCACCTATTTTTGCTTAAAACCAAATGAAAACGATTAGTACGATGGGTTGCCTCCCACCAAGCGTTTTTTTTTATTGTCGTGGCTCGATATAGTTACCTCGAGTACTTAAACTTCGTCGAGATAAGTGATGGCCATAGAATTCATCGAGTCAAGAGGACCGATATAAGGCTTAACACGTTGACCATTCACCTTGAAGACAACACCATTATTATCTTCCAATTCAACTACTCCAGACGAGTAGACTTGGATAACTTTGTATGGACCACACCACTTGGATTTTAACTTACCTGGGAAGAGCTTCAATCTGGAGTTGAAGAGAAGTACCATATCACCCCTTTGGAAGTTTCGTCGAACAATCCGCTGATCATGATACTTTTTCATCCGCTCCTTGTATAGGTCTGACCTTTCATATGCATGGAGACGGAATTCATCCATCTCGTTCAGTTGCCCCATCCTCAGCTTCATTGCATCATCCCAATTCAAGTTCAATCGCTTCAGCGCCCACAATGCCTTGTGTTCGAGCTCGATGGGTAGATGACAAGCCTTCCCATAGACTAGTTGATAAGGAGACATGCCAATGGGTGTCTTGAATGCAGTCCTATACGCCCATAGTGCCTCATCTAGCTTTCGAGACCAATCTTTTCTATTCGCATTAACCGTCTTTGCAAGGATTTGCTTGATCTCGCGATTGGAAACTTCTACTTGTCCACTAGTTTGGGGATGATAAGGCGTAGCTACCTTATGTTGCTTGACACCATACTTGGCCAAAACTGATTTGAATAGCTTGTTGCAGAAGTGAGATCCTCCATCACTTATGATAGTACGTGGTACTCCAAAGCGAGCGAAGATATTCTTCTTTAAGAACGCTACAACACGTTTTCCTTCGTTGTCGGCCAATGCTACAGCTTCTACCCATTTCGAAACATAATCCACAGCAACCAAGATGTACTTCATTCCAAACGAATTCACGAATGGACCCATGAAATCAATACCCCACACATCAAAGAGTTCTACCTCAAGAATTTTGGTCATGGGCATTTCATGGTGTTTTGAAATCACACCTTGACGCTGGCATTGGTCACACCTTCTAACATAGTCGTAGGCATCTCTGAATATCGAAGGCCAATAATAACCACTTTGCAATACTTTTTTGGCCGTCCGATTGCCTGCGTGATGTCCTCCAACTTGCGAAGTGTGGCATGCTTCCAAGATATTAGGCACCTCTTCATGGGATATACATCGTCGAATGATACCATCCGCACATCGTCGAAACAAATAAGGCTCATCCCAATAGTAGTGTTGTACGTCATGCATAAACTTCCTCCTTTGGTGGTAAGATAAATTGGCAGGTATCACATTACTCACCACAAAATTTGCAAAGTCGGCATACCATGGTAATTTTTCCATTGTTGTCGCTAATATCTCTTCGTCCGGGAATGCATCATCAATCTGAATTTCAGGTTGCGCCACATGCTCATTCTCAAGTCGAGATAGGTGATCAGCCACTTGGTTCTCGCAACCTCGTCTATCTTTGACTTCGAAATCAAACTCTTGCAGCAGCAATACCCATCTAATCAACCTTGGTTTTGCATCCTTCTTTGTCATTAGATACCTAAGAGCTGCATGGTTTGTATGAACTATCACCTTAGTACCCAATAGATAGGCACGAAACTTCTCAAATGCATACACAACCGCTAGGAGCTCTTGTTCAGTAACAGTGTAGTTCCTTTGGGCTTCATTTAGGACCTTACTCGCATAGTAGATAGGATGAAATAATTTCTCCTTTCTCTGACCAAGAACAGCACCAACGGCTACACCACTAGCATCACACATGACTTTAAACGGGAGAGTCCAATCTGGTGCTACCATAATAGGGGCTTCAATGAGTTTTCCTTTAAGGCATTTGAATGCCTTTAAGCAATCGTCATTGAAGTCAAACTTTGCATCTTTCTCCAATAGTTTGCACAATGGACTCGCAATTTTGGAGAAGTCTTTGATGAACCTACGATAGAAACCAGCATGGCCAAGAAAACTACGAACTCCTTTCACCGAAATTGGAGGCGGTAACTTCTCAATAACCTCAATTTTTGCTCGGTCAACCTCTATTCCTCTTTTAGAGATTTTGTGCCCAAGAACGATTCCTTCTTTTACCATGAAGTGACACTTCTCCCAATTCAGCACAAGGTTGAACTCTACACATCTTTGTAATGCCATGCTCAAGATTGCCAGGCATGCTTCAAAAGACTCACCAACAACTGAAAAGTCGTCCATAAATACCTCCAAAGTGTCTTCAACCATATCAGAGAAAATAGACATCATATAACGTTGAAAGGTGGCTGGTGCGTTACATAACCCGAATGGCATACGTTTGAAGGCAAACGTACCATATGGGCATGTAAACGTTGTCTTCTCTTGGTCTTCGGGTGCAATACAAATCTGATTATAGCCTGAATAACCATCCAAGAAGCAAAACCATCCTTTCCCCACTAATCGATCTAGCATTTGGTCCATAAATGGCATTGGGAAGTGATCCTTGAGTGTCCAAGAATTCAGCTTGCGGTAGTCCATGCATACTCTTCATCCAGTGACGGGCCTGAGTGGAATAAGTTCATTCTTTGCATTCGCAACCACCGTCATACCTCCTTTCTTGGGAACACATTGTACAGGGCTTACCCATGTACTATCAGAAATAGGATACACAACTCCTGCGTCTAACCACTTGATGATCTCTTTCTTCACCACTTCTTGCATAGGTGGGTTTAGACGCCTTTGATGCTCAATGGTGGGTGTGCAATTTTCTTGAAGCTGAATTTTATGTGTACAAATCCCAGGTGGAATACCAATAATATCCGCAATGATCCATCCAATAGCTCTAATATACTTGGGTAGAATAGCAGTAAGAGCTGCAACTTGTCGCTCACCCAAATCGGCTGCCACAATGACTGGAAGAGTGTTTCCGCTTTCTAAGAATGCGTACTTCAAATGACTTGGCATCTCCTTCAATTCTAACGTGGGTGGCTCTTCTATAGATGGCTTATCTGGTGGCGTAGGCCGATTCTTGAGATCAAGATCCAGCTTCTTGGGAGTATAGCGATATGTTCCTAATCCTGATAGAGCACAAATGGCTTCTTCAGAATTTTCAGCATCTTCACTCTCTCCATTCATGAGCACAACCTCCAAGGGATCATCAATAATTTGCTCTTCTTCAAGTAGTTCTTTCTCATCATCAAAGAAAACATCAGCCACCGAAAATACACTAAGATCTTTGGGTTGCTTCATTGTTTTGCAAACATCAAAACGAACCACTTCGTCATTTATTCGGAATGAAAGTTCATTAGCTCTCAAATCAATGAGCACACTTCCTGTAGCAAGGAAAGGGCGCCCCAAGATTATGTGAACCTCAGAATCTACTTCACAATCCAAGATGACAAAGTCTGCAGGAAAGATAAATGAAGAAACTTTTACCAAGACATCGCATAGAATACCAACAGATCGTTTTACCGACCTATCTGCCATGACGAGCCTCATATTGGTTGGAGTAGGATCTCCTAACCCCAACTTCTTGTAGATCGATAATGGCATCAAATTGATGCTGGCTCCTAAGTCACATAATGATTTGGCAAAGTTCAAAGATCCGACGGTGCAAAGAATAGTGAAAGCTCCGGGGTCGGACTTCTTCTGAACTATCGATCGGGTAACAATTGCACTACAATGATGCACATCGTCTTTCAGCTCATAACTTACTGCCCTCTTCTTTGTCAAAAGATCCTTCATAAACTTCGCATACCCAGACATTTGTTCAAGTGCCTCCACCAATGGAACATTAATGGTCAGCTGCTTTAACATAGTCATGAATTTACTGAACTTAGTGTCATCCGCCACCTTCTTCAGTCTTTGGAGAAAAGGTGGTGGTGGGTATGGAAGTGTTCTCTCCACGGTTTTCTTCTCCTCTTACTTCCGTTTTTCCATTTTTTCAGGCTGCACGTCACTGGGCGTGACGTCCTTGACGTCAGGACTGGTTGTTGCGGCATCTTCTCCTTTTGCGTTATCATCCATGTCCGCAACTTCGTCAGCCACTTGCTTGCCTTTTGCTGAAGGTTCCAGCACCTTACCACTTCTGGTAGTGATGGCCATGCATGACCCATCATTCCTTGGGTTTTGCACAATATCGCTAGGTAAAGTGCCAGCCTTTCTTTGATTGAGTGCTGCTGAAAGTTGGCTCAATTGCTGCTCTATTTGCTTGATTGAAGTGGAATGAGAATCAACTAGTTGTTTCATGGAGGACAAATCATTAATTACCTCAGTAACTCCCGCGCTCGTTGCTTCCACTCCTTTCAATAATTTAGCCATCATGTCTTCCATACTTCCAGAATTAGATGTGGTGGTATCACGTCTACCAGGGGGAACATATACACCACTCTTTTCATTGTTTTTTCTCCAACTACCTTGGTCCTTGTTTTCAGAATTATCATAATAGTTCCGACCTTGCTTTCCTTGGGTATTACCTCGGAAACCCCCCTGATTGTTCAAGTGGTTGGCCTCCTCTTCCGAATCAGATTCGTCCCTTCCTTTTAGCGCCACAGCTTTCACTTTTTCGGTTTTCCCTGATAATAAATGCTTTGTCATAAGATCCACTTGCGTTTTCATGTGCGCTAAATCTTGATCACGTTCTTCTTGTCTTCTTCTTTGGTCTGCAGTCATGCCTATAGATAAAGTGGGGCTTGCTACCTCGGAATCCCTGGTATGCCAAGCTCTACTTTGTTTCGTCATGCGATCTAGCATATTGCTTGCTTGACCAAAGGTGAGGTCCATAAAAGATCCTCCAGCTGCGTTGTCCACCACTGGCTTAGTTATTGAATTAAAGGCTCTATACAATATCTCCATGAGGTGAACATTAGTCATGTGATGGTTTGGGCATCTCGCTAGCTTTGTCTTGAACCTCTCCCATGTTTCATGAAGAGCTTCAGTGGGAAGCTGACGAAAGTTGCTGATTTCATCTCTCAATTGTGCCCTTTTGGAAGGCGGAAAGAATCTTTCTAGGAAAGCGTCTCTCAATTGCCTCCAAATTTGTAATTGAATCAGGAGTCAGCCCATTCAACCATAGTGTTTCCTCCCCAGACAGAGACAATGGAAATAGACGTAATCGAATTGCATTCTGACCAACACCAGGATTGTCAAAAGACTTGCATGTAGAAATAAAGTTGATGAGATGCATATTCGAATCATCGCCTGCTAGTCCACCAAACAATCCCTTGAGTTGCAATAACTGAATCATGGTGCTTGTGATGTTGAACTTGGCTCCGGGCGCTAATGGTGGTGGAATTATAGCTCCAGTGGCTCCGGCACCATCAAGATCATCATCATCATCGTCGAAAGCTGGCTGCATAGGTTGGCGATCATGTCTATACCGAGCTTGTCGACCTCTTCTGTTGGCAGGTGTTGCGATTTCAGCATCATGCCTTGGGTTTTGTAACTCGTCATCACCTAAATCCTCATCGTCAGGATTTGTTGCTCGTGCAGGGTTATCAATGTTCTGCTGTTGAACCTGGGCTGCGACAAGGGCAGCCAATCTTGCTTGTTCCTGTTGAGCAGCCATCCTTGCGATTTCAGCTTGTGCTTCCATTCTACCAATGCGTTGTGGTTCAGGATTGATTGGTAATAACGGTTGACCAGAACTTTGAGTATGGGGCATGCATTGAATAAAAACCTGCAGTAAACAAAACCAAAAACTAAAAGTAAAAGTACGAGAATCTTTGACCAAAGGGTCTAGTAATTATCACGAACTTGCTTGACACTTGTATTCCCCGGCAGCGGCGCCAATTTTTGATAACGCTCAATCTACAGCTCTTGTGGGAGTGTAAAGCGGTCGTTAGCAAATATAGAACCCAACAGGGTTGGGTGTCGATCCCACAGGGAATAGCTTGGCCAACAAGTAAGCAAAATTACTAAACTTTTGGTGCAAGTCTCGTAAAAAAGGGGGGATTGTAATGTGTCACCAAAACAATTAAATAAAAGCTGAAAATAGCAAAGTAAAAGAGAAATATTGTTACGTAAGTTGTAAACAATGAGAATTGAGGCGTTGGGGTTATGTCCACCTTCTGAGGTATACGTCTCTATTGGCTATGAGTGTGTAAAATTCTGACATGCAACTGCTTATAGAGAATTGTATTCGATGGTAAATCCAGGCGTCTTTCGACTTATTCGAGGATTATTTCACTTTAACTCTTTCGAGCTTAAAGCGTGTCTAACGGTACGAATTTTCCAAGAGGTTAGTCCAGTTACGGCACTAGCTTTTTAGTAGGGAATTTTAGGGGGTGACCCTACTACCTTGACATTATCTCTTTTCCAGACAGATAACCTTTCTTTCGAACAAGTTAAATGTTATACTGGAGTATTCTTGCGTTTGCAACCACAAAGAATGTAGACTAAGATGAAGAGAATAATGATATAAGCACTATACGTGTCGCGAACTCACAAACTCACAGCAATAGATAGTATCTCATACGGCTTCCATAACCCTAACAGAGAAGTTTAGTTACTCATGAATGCGAAGGAGATCACGTTTGACATTGTTGTTATACCACAAGATTGAGTAATTTCGTGTAGCTTAGGTGGTAGGCGTGAGGCGTGAATTCCTAGGCAAAGTAACGATTCTCTTGTTGTGGAATTTAAGAATAGAAGAGTAGAAGAAGAAAAATAGAATTAATGGAAAGATTAGAAGAGTTGTAGAGTAATAGAATTGAATTGTAAGATGTGTGTTCTAAAATCTCTAGCATGATAGGGTATTTATAATACCCATATCCTAATCCTACTAGATAAATAAAATATCTAATCAAATCCTACTAGGCTAATGTAATACTTAACCCAATTGTACTAGGTTAATGTAACATTATCATAATCCAAATAAACTAATGAAATACATAGCCCAATTGTACTAGGTTAATGTATCATTGTCCAAATCCAACTAAGTTACTGCAGATCCCCAAAGTCTTCAGAAATATTGTTTTAGCCCGGGACAGATTTTCCATGCAGCAGTTTTGGTCCTTAGGCGTGTAAACTCCCTTCCCTTCCTTCGTGAGCTTTCTTTTGCGTCAAGTAAGCCATAAAATGCTGAATTCTGCATCATTTATACCTGAAACTTTACTAATCATGTTCGTTAGCTCATTTACAGGAATAAGGACTAAAAGTGCATGAAATATATACTTTGTTCTCAAAACTAGACTAAAATATGGGCAAAATATATTGATATAGGCGTGTAAATTCGCCTATCATCAGTATCATGTAACAAACCAAGATCATTAGTAGTCAACAAGATGTCATCAACATACAAGACTAACATAATAAACTTACTCCCACTGACCTTCAGATATATACACCAATCAACAGTGTTTTCTTTAAATCCAAAGGCGACAATCGTTTCATTAAACTTAAGTTACCATTGTCGGGAAGCTTGTTTAAGTCCATATATTGACTTCTTAAGTTTACACACCATGTGTTCCTTTCCTTAAATAGAAAACCCCTCAGGTTGATTCATATAAACTTCTTCCTCTAAATTTTCATTCAGAAAGGCTGTTTTCACGTCCATTTGATGTAGCTCTAAGTCATTATGAGCTACCAAGGCCATTATAATTCTGAGTGAACCTTTTCTAGAGACGGGTGAAAATGTCTCTTTATAGTCAATGCCATCATTTTGAGTGAAACCTTTGACAACAAGTCTGACCTTGTGACGTTCGATGTTGCCAGTTGAGTCGCGTTTGGTCTTAAAGACCCATTTACACCCAACTCTTTTGCAACCTTTGGGTAATTCAATAAGGTCCCAAACTGCATTCTGTTCCATAGATTTTAACTCATCTTTCATAGCATTTATCCATTTATCAGAATTATTGCTTTCAATGGCTTATGAAAATGAAACTGGATCATCATCAATTCCCAAGTCAGTTTCTGACTCATGTAGATATACCAAATAATCATCAGAAATAGCAGATTTCCTTTGTCTTTGAGATCTTCTTGATGCTACTTCTTGTGGTTCATCTACTACAAGTTCATCAATTATGGCTTCATGAATAGGAATATTAATTTGTTGTTCTTGTTGATTACTTTGTTGTACAATATCTTCAGGAACAATAAATTTAAAAGATGTACAGGGTAGAGGAATTCGTACTCTAACTTTTTTAATTTCCACATTACGTGGTTCTGCACTCCCACTAACTTCGTCATTCTCAATGAATCCAGCGTTTCCAGTTTCAACTATTCTCGTACTATGATTAGGACAGTAAAATCTATACCCCTTTAATTTTTCTGGATACCAATGAAGAAACCACTGATTGTTTTTGAATCTAGTTTCTTTTCTTGTGGATTATAAACTCTAACTTCTGTCGGGCAACCCCAAACATGCAGGTGCCTCAAATTAGGTTTCCTACCAGTCCACAGTTCAAAAGGTGTCTTTGGGACTATTTTACTGGGAACCCTATTTAGCAAGTAAACGACAATCCTTAAAGCATACATCCATAAAGAAGAAGGTAAAGATAAATTACTTAACATACTCCTAACCATATCCATTAATGTACGATTACGCCTTTCTGCCACACCATTTTATTGTGGTGTGCCAGGCATTGTGTATTGAGCACATATGCCATGCTTTTCGAGAAATTTAGCAAATGGACCTGGGTGTTGTCCACTTTCATCATATCTTCCATAATATTCACCACTTCTATCAGACCTGATTATTTTTACCTTTCTATCTAATTGTCTTTCAACCTCAGTAATAAATACCTCTAAGGCATTAATCGCTTGAGATTTTTCATGCAACAAATAGATATATCCATAACGTGAAAAGTCATCAATAAAAGTGATAAAATATTTTTCTTTATTGAAAGATGTGATATCAAAAGGACCACATATATCGGTATGTATAATTTCAAGAAGTTGTGTGCTTCTTGTGGCTCCTTTCTTTGTGTGTTTTGTTTGTTTTCCTTTAATACAATCAACACAAATATTAAGGTCAGTAAAATCTAAATCTGGAAGAATTTCATTCTTAATTAATCTTTCCAGCCTTTCTTTAGATATGTGACCTAAACGTTTATGCCACAAGTAAGCAAATTGTTCATTCACAAAACTTTGTTTGGTTCCAACATTATGATGCAGAGTTAAGAGTGTTTCGGCAAACAAATGATCAAGATTCAATTTGTATAAATTATCACAAAGAGTACCAGTACCAATGAGATAATTATGTTTAAACAAACTAAAACATCCATTACCAAAATTAAAGGAATATCCAGTCTTATCCAACTTAGACAATGAAACTAAATTTCTCGAAAGAGAAGGAACATAATAAGTTTCAACTAAATCTAAGTGACGTCCGGTATCGAGAATAAGACGATAAATCCCGACATCTTCAATTGGAGCCTTCACTCTATTCCCCATGTAAACAAGTCTTTCATTCTTGTTTATGGTTTGGATTGTAAGGAATTCCTGCATAGTATTAGAAACATGAACAGTACAACCAGAGTCAATCCACCAAGTATTATAAGGAACTTCAGTTAAATTTGATTCGAGACATGTAAAAGCACAAGGCTTACTTTTCTTCTCAAACCATGCCTTACGTGTCAGGCAATCTTTCTAAAAGTGTCCAGATTTTCCACAGAAATGACACTTTCCATTCTTGTCTCCTTGCTTATGTACTTGAGATGAGGACTGATTAACATTAAGTTGTTTCTATTGTCCCTTACCATGCTTCTTTCCTTTATTTTCAGCTCCTTGATGATTTACATAATTAATGGAGTGGGTTCCTTGATTCTTTAGCCTCGTTTCCTCTTGAACCAACATATCATGCACGTTTCATTTGTCTTTCATGGTGTTTTAGTTCATTTGGAAAGGATCATACTTAGATGATAATGAGTTGATAATGAACTGCACAAGAAAATTCTGTTCCACTTCCATTCCCAATGACTTAAGTCTTGCTGCTATATTTGTCATTTCAATGACATGCTCATGTATATTACGTGAACAATCAAACTTCATGGTGGTCAAAGTACCCATTAGTGTCCCAGCAAGAGACTTATCAATAATTTGGGAAGACTCTTCCACAAGTTTCAGAAGTTCTTTCGCACTTTCAGTTTTTGGAAGAGTAGTCTTAATGTTGCCCGCAATATTCATTCGCATGAACATTAGGCCTAATCTGTTAGATCGATCCCAGTGCTTATAATAGGACTTTTCTTCATCACTGCTAGCTTCAGTAATAGCAGTTGGCTTTTTAGATTAAAGTGCAACATCAAGATCTAAAACCCTAAGATGAAATTTAATCTGTTCGCACCAATCTGAAAAGTTAAGTCCATTAAAAGTCGTAACAGAAACGAAGTGTGAATGAAGGGCAAGTGCTGAAATAGAACATGCTCATTTGTTAATACTTTGAGTTACGAGTTTAAACACATTATCAAATTCAGAAATAACTTACTTAAATGTATATTGATGTTCTCCTTTGGGCGAAACATCAAAATATAACTTTAAACATAATGATGCTTAAAATATATTTAACACAAAACGATAATATTTAATGCATCAATTAATAATATTTATCATTTTTGGATAAATAAAGAAAACTAACGATACATCAAAATTATCTCTTTAATATTTATTGGTCATACGAACAAACAATCAACCTTTGGGTGATCCACAAATGTCTTATGACCAAAATTTTAATTTACCCATAATTATTAGATCAATTATAAGCATCAAGATTAATGGATAATTAATTTAAACTTTAACCTTTATTTTGGAATTAATTTCATAAAGATTAACCACTTTGGTGATTAACGAATCTTACATATATGATTTCAAGTTATATTAAGAAACAATAAATTTTATTATTGCATACTACAATGTTCTAACAACAAAGAGTTGTTTCTTTAATATTTAAAATAACAAAGATTAAACTCATGTTATTTTAAATAGAATCAATTATAATAATATCAATATTTCAAATTTCGTTATTCAATAATTGTGAAATTTCTAACAAACATAATTAAAATTCACAAGATCTGGAGAAACATTAATTTTAATGGAAAACCACTTGTTCTGAAAACCAGGCTTTGATACCACATGTAAGCATAAAACGGATTATATAAACTTAAACAATCTTATACATAAATAATCCTATCCATAATCCTTTGTATTATTCAGGAACGTTGAACTTAATGATTTTCACATACACATAATAACAGTAATTCAATAAAAAATTATTTACCTGAATTCTCCATGATTTTAGCGGAAGCGAAAGCGTAATAACAGAAGCACTGAATTGTTTCTCTCTCTTTACCTTACTGTCAGAATAATTGTGATGGAGTTTATTCTTCTTTTGGCAGAGAGGAGACCCCATTTATAATGGGAATAGTCAGTTATGTTTTCACGTTCCATCAACGTGATTGGTGGATACAATCATTATCCTACTAGGAGTCAGTAATTGTGGATACAATCCTACTAGGAGTCAGTAATTATCCTACTAGGTAACTCTTCATATAGATTAAGGATTTAACTTATTCAATTATAATTAAACCAATAAATAAATTAATTATGTGGGCCATAGAAATTTACATATATACCATGTTCCTTAACATCTATGGTCTTTTGCTTTTCTGTTCATTCATGTTGGTTGATTGTTTCATGATTTTTCTTTTTTTTTATGCGTATAATTAAAGGCGATGATAATGATAATGATTTATTCGGATTCTGGGCTAATCGGGTCGGGCATGAAGACTATTCGACCCGTATCTTGGCTTGGCAATTTTGCAGCCATGGCGTGGTTGCTTCTCTTTGTGCCTCGATCTCTTTGCAAATCTGAGCCTTTAATAAAGAAGACTTGTGAATCTTATGGTTTAAAACTAAAGTTGTGTCAAATGTATCAAAATGTCCTTTAATTTTAGGGAAAAAATATCGTTTCCACCCCAAACTATATTCGAAGAGTCGATGCCACACTTAAGCTATACTAGTGACCTATTACACACCTAAACTATAAAAAAGTGAAACTATTTACACCTTGTCAGGCTACCACCACTTGCATGTGGTGTAGTGTTTTACACGCGCTGTCACGTCAGTAAAAGTGAGTGTTTTACACGCGTTGTCACGTCAGTAAAAAGTATCACTTTCTTATAGTTAAGGTGTGTAATAGGTCACTTATATAGTTTAGGTGTGGATTCGACTTTTCGACTATAGTTTGGGGTGGAAACGATGACTTTTTCCTTAATGTTTTTAGCCGTTTACTTTTGTTATTTAATAGGTTGGACGCGCCTAAAATAAGTGTAACACGCACGCCTTAGAATGGGGTCGCGGGAAGGTAATAATATCACTTTTTTATAGTTAAGGTGTGTAGTAGGTCACTAGTATAGTTTAAGTGTGGCTTAGACTTTTCGGATATAGTTTAGGGTGGAAACGTTGTCTTTTTCCTTAATCTTATTGTTCTAAACATGTCATGTGAAAAATGGACCATAACATGTAATGTGAAAAATTAAAATTAAATTATTATCAAAAAAGAAAAGGAATCATTCTTTTTTAAATAAACTAAAAAGAAAAGTAATTCGCTTATTTTAAACGGAGGAAATAGTATTTAACAATCTTTGGATAATTCGCATGCAAATGTACTTTTGTTTGTTCCCTTGTATGTGTGTTGTCATAGTCTGATGTTTATTGTGTTTATTATAATTTTTTATTTTTTTTTGGTTATTATTCTCATTTGGTTATTACAGTACAGCCTTTGTTAATTTTATTTTTTTTCTTGTACTTGCATTATTGTACTTGAGCTAATAGTAGTTCGAAAATAATCTTTTTAAAATTGACATAAGACATAGAAACAGTTGAAACTTTAAAGTTCGAAACGTTAAATATGTGTTCATACCTTTTGAACAGCCACGACTGCTAAATTCTGAGACTACCACTGCATTGTAGTGTGCTGTTCACTGTTTGAGCATTCAGACAAATGGCCTAGAAATTTGATCCAAAATACAAATAGCAACTACTACTATTATTATAATATTTTTTTAATTTTATAATAAGTAAATTATTAAATTTTAGCATATAAATTAAGAAAAAAATATTAAAGATATAAATTTAACATAATTTTTTATTTTTATCTAAATAAAAATAAAAATTGACCATATAATATTTTTTTAAAAGTTAATTGGTTGTTAAATCATAAGGATAAATTTGAAAGAAAAATTCAATGATTCACTTATTTTGAATCACTAATAAATATCCTTAGAATTCACTTATTTCGAGACGGAGGAAATATATGAAGATATTTTTCCTCAAAAATTGCCACGTAACCCCTTTAGATTCCTCCATTCCATGCAACAGTTTTTGTATATATTAATATATAACATGAAAAAATCATAAGCTAAATGTGGAAATTTATTTTCCCTAGCAAAGAAAAGGTTAGCCCAGTTAAGCAAGAAAATGAGGCAAAACAAAGAGTTTTGGTATTTTCTTTACAAGGGTGGTTGCCCCTCTTTGTTTGGCCTATGATTTTTCCACAATTTTTTTTTTTTGAAAAAGCAACAACCCTTGAATTCTTTAATTTCCTGGAAATTATTGAACTATGGAAAAACATATACTATACTTGCAATTTTCCAAATCTACAATAATTATGGTTTTCTCTGGTTGTTTCTATAATCTCTATGTATGTATGTATGTTGGTTGGTTTTCTCATTTTTGGATGTGTATAATTAAAGGCGATGATGATGATGTATTCGGATTCTGGGCTAACCGGGTCGGGCATGAAGACTATCCGACCCGTATCTTGGCTTGGCAACTTTTTTGCAGCCATGGCGTGGTTGACTCTCTCTGTGCTTTGATCTCTTTGCACATCTGAGCCTTTTAAAAAGTAATTTTACAATATTTTGGAGGCGTTCGGACATGAAAATTGTGAGTATTTGAAAAACAATATGATTTTTGATTTCGAAGTGAAAAAAATGGAGTTGTGTTTAATCATTATAAATTGGAGTTTTTTTTTTTTATCTTTTTGTGAGTAATTTAAAGTAAAAATAATTTTTTTTTTGTTTTTCAAGCTCTGCTTCAAGTTTACGGAGGACATGATCCTTGATAAGAAGCTGTGAAGGACGCGAATTAGGGTATAGGCTTAGGAGGTGGGAGTGCGCCGGTAATAGTAGGTTGTGTCTAGAGTTTCTTGTTCGTGGTGTTGTGGCTATAGTATTATCTTGTAGCTAGCGGTGTTAATTTATTTTGTATACCGTACTAGTTTATATGCATATTTTTTATGTTTGTTATACTGTTATCGGTCTTAAGTCGGGTTTTTCGAAAACAATCTTTCTACTTTATCTGAGATAGTGGTATGATCTGACACTTTATCCTCTCTATACCCTACCGTGTGAAAATACACTGGTATGTTGTTGATGCTCGAACTCATGATCTCTTGTTCTCGTGGTCACTCAAAGCTATAATTTCTGACCTTTAGATTAGAAATGAAGTGTGTTTAAAATATGATCAATCCACTTTTTTTTGTCGAAGCCTCTGAACACTTGAAAACAAGACCTAAATAATTTTTATAGTGGTTTTGATTTATTTTTTTTAAGTTTAATTGGCCGTAAAATGAATAGATCTTAACGGGTGGTATGGAGAATCAAAGTCATTCCCTGAGAATAAGATATGGATTGAGCAAAATAATATGTATAAGGTAAAAATTTGCACGCACTCGATGTATACATCAAGTTAATATTTTTTATCATGATTATGTAATTAAATTAAGTAAAATACATATTGATTAATCATAATTAAGTAACATGAATTTTAAATTCAAACACATGACATATATTTTCTTCGTTTCATAATAAGTTAATTATTGAATTTTGGTACACATATTAAGAAAAAAAAGTAAAGACATAAACTTATCATGTTTTTTTATTTTTATTCTCTTCAAAAAGTAAAGACACATGATACATCACTCTTAATGCACATTTAATGGAGGATAAATTTGAAAAAAAAATCAACATTTGTCTTGAATTGTGAATCATTTACTTATTTTGAAACACTAAAATTGCTTCAATAATTTACTTATTGTGAAACGAAGAAAATATATATTAGCTTGATATATATATCGAATGCGAGTAAATTTTACCCTCAATGTATTCATTTGATTGTTTACTGATTTTATCAATCACGTTAAATTAATGCACAAGATTGATTCTATAGGAACATTAATGCTACTGATCTCTATAAATTTAGTCAATCTTTTTGGCACCAAGCTGAAAAGATTTGTGTATTAATAAACTAGTTTAGATGCACGTGTTTTTCACGTGTAATCTTTAATTATTTAACATTTAATGATTTAATTTATTACGAAAGTTTTTAATGAAGTGCAAAAAATTTAAAACATACTTCCTCCATCTCATTTTATCTGTCCCAAATTGGGATGACACAACTATTAAGAAAAATAATAAATAACATGACTAGTTTACCATAGTACTCCTATTAAATAATGTTTATATTTTAATTAAAAAAAAATTAATGCAAAGGGTCAAATATGGAAAAAAAATTGTCTTGTCTTGATAAGTAAAAATGGACAAATAAAATGGGATACCAAATTAAAAAATTTAGGACGGATAAAATTGAACGGAGGAAGTATATTTTGTTGTAAATACATATATATATTTTATGATCATAAATTTCAAGTAGTTAATGGATTTAATATATTGTAGATGTAGATTTATAGATTTTTTAAATCTTCTTAAAATCAAATTTAATTTATTTTAAATTCTTAAACTAGTATAAAAAATATTAGTTGTTATTAACTTTGATGACTTCTAATAAAAAAAAAATTATCATAAATATATTTAATTAATTTTTAATTCTTAAATATTAAAAAAAAATAGTGAAAAAATAATTTTATCTAAAACAATTTTTTTTAATGAAGTTCAAAATGATCAAACAACATTTCTATGATCCTTCACACTTTTAATATATTAAAGATACATATACAGATACCTGTAAATTAATGTATTAGTACCATCTGGAAGAGCCGTCAATATGGGTCTGGTCCGTTGGACCGGCCTGACCCGATCTGTAATTTGATGGAGTTGGACTTTAGTTTTTGCAGTTCAATTAAGAACAAGAATTTTTAGTCCGACTCGAATAAGCCTGTGGTTCGTGGGGCTTGAGCAATGTGGGTTGGGTTAGCCCGTGAGTCGGTCCGTAAGTCAAATACATGGAACTATTTAGATTGCTTAGTAGTGTTTTTATTTGGTTCGAAGGATATCATGTCAAAAATTATTTAATTTCGCTATTAGGAGTATTTTTTTTGGGTGTTAGAGACTTGATTAACAAGTATTAATACTATCTTGTCTGGTAATATTTATGTTTGTTAACAATCTAAAATTAAATTATAAAATAATATTTTTTAAAAAAGTGAGTTGGCCCGTGAGGCCCGCAGTCCACAAAGTAATTGTATCGACTTCGTGTTTTGTGGTCCATTGTTTGGATGGGTCAATCCGACCTCTGATCCGTCAAACTCAAAGCTCGTGTGAGCTAGCTCCGATGGGTTGGGCCGATCCATATTGACAGCTCTACATCTGATATGTAGAATATTGTAGGAAAGTAATTTTCTCTCTCTATATATATTTTTAAATAATTAATACTAAAAATAAAATAGAATTTTTTTTATCTTTCTCTTGTCAACAAAGATTAATAAAAGTAAAATTCAATCTAATTGAGAGGGAGTATTTAGTATAAAAAAATTCAGCTAACTAGTTGATTGAAGTGTGAACAAGAAAAGTCACTTTGTGGTGAATGAAGAAAATTCTATAGCCAGTTTTTTATCGCTTAATATGCAGATAGTAAAATAAAAGATTAATCTCACGACTGTTAATTGTGGGAATATCTTAAAAAAAAAAAAAAAAAAAAAAAGGTCACTTTAGAAAGACGACAGTAAATTAATGGGGGACAAGTTCCCATGTCCCACTACGTGCGTATTCACACAAATGAGTTTGAAATTTGGTCCAAATGCACACACAACTAATGGAGTAAATAATTAATTTCTATATAATTTATTTTATTATTATAGTGTAAATAGTGAGATAAGTAATTTCGATATTAATTAATACTTCACATTAAATATGAAATAAAATAATTCTTTATTTTATTTCGAGACTATTTATCTTTTTCATTTGATTGAGAAATAATTATTTCGGAATTAGTTATTCGAGATTACTCAGAATAACTTATCCCACCATATATACGGAATAATTTATCCCATAACTATGGTGTAAGGAGTCTTTTGGTTGAGAAATTGTTATCCCGAGATAACTAGTACCAGGATTAGTTTTTCCGAGATTATCTGAAATAACTTATCCCATCATGTATATGAGATAAGTTATCCCATCATGATTAATTCCTTCAACCAAACACTCGTTCAATTGATCTTTATATTTTATCCCGAAATTACTTACCCCTTGAATTACTTATACCTCAAACCAAACGACCCCTTAAATAATGGAATAAATTATTCCGATATTAAAAAATACAACCAACCAAAGATAAAATAAAATGATACTTCATTTTATTCTGAAACTACTTACTCCTTACGCCCCTTAGAGTGTTTTCCTCAAAATTTGCCACATAACCCTCCCCTAGATTCTTCCGTGCAACAGTGTCTACATATTTAACAAGAAAAAATCAGAGAGTTAAAAAAATGGAAAATCATGTGGCTCTACCAAATAATTTTCCCAGTAAAGAAAAGGTTAGTCCAGTATAATAGAAAATGAGGCAAGACAGAGAGATTAGGAATTTTCTTTACAAGGGTGGTTGCCCCTCTTCGTTTAGCCTATGATTTTTCCATCCAAAAATAAAAAGCAACAGCCCTTGAGATTCATGTTTAATTAATTTCTTGGAAATTCTTGAATCATTAAACATGGAAAAAAAAACATGCATTTTCTACGTACTGTATATACCATGTTCCTTAACATATCTATGGTCTTTTGCTTTTCTGTTCATGCATGTTCGTTGATTTGCTTCATGATTTTTCTCTTTTTTGATGCGTATAATTAAAGGCGATGCGATGATGATGCATTCGGATTCTGGGCTAACCGGGTCGGGCATGAAGACTATCCGACCCGTATCTTGGCTTGGCAATTTTGCAGCCATGGCGTGGTTGTCTATCTTTGTGCCTTGATCTCTTTGCGAATCTGAGCCTTTAAATCATAATTAACAATTATCTTTGGATAATTCTCATGAAAATATTCTGGAAATGAATGCATCATTGAACATGGAAAATGTACTCTCTGTTTGATCTGATGTTTATTGTGTTCGCACTTTTTTTTTTGTTTTGTTTTTGTTTTCTTGTAGGCTTTACTTGTTAATTGTTAGGGGTCATTTGGTAGGGTTGGGTGTCTAAGAACAACAATAATATACCTAGTGTATTTTCACCTAGTGGGTCTGAGAGGGTAGAGTGAAGGCAGATCATTACTACTACCTCAAGAGAAGTAGAGAGATTGTTTTCGATAGACTTTCGGTGCAGAGTGTATAAGAACAATGTAGAATATAATGTATTAGTAATGCTTGTATTAATAATATTTTGTATTCCCTTCGTTTTATTTTATCCGTCTTAAATTTTTTAATTTGATGTTCTATTTTACTTGTTCTTTTTTATTTATCAACACAAGACAAATTTTTTTACCATTATACTCTTAGTGTAATTGATTACTCCTTATTATTAGTCATCCATCAATATTGAACTAATAATAAGATACAATTAAGAAGGACAAAATGATAAATTTACATTACCAATCATTGTTTTCTTAACAGGTGTGTTATCTCAATTTGGAACGGATAAAATGGGACGGAGGAGTATTAATTATACTTGTATTAATTATGCATGTATTATTTTTTATACATTATTTGGTTTAATGTATAAAAAATAATATATCTTATATAAGTTCTATAAAAGAAGTGTTTGTTTACAAAAACATTTTTCTTTAATTTTGTACGTTCTCTTGTAATCTTAAAAATAATTAGCATTGTGAATTAGTATACAGAGATTTAGAATTAATTGCAAGACTTTTGTCTTTGCGCACGAAATAATATGCTAATGGATTAACATAGTCTAAATAAAAATAAAATACAAGATGTAAAATTCAGTCTCAAGATTTTTTTAAATTTCTATTTAAAAACCCTTGAAACAAAGCAAAAATATGTTACATTATTTAAATCAACTATTCATTATTGTAAATTGAAACAAAGCAAAAATATGTTACAGTTATTTAAATGAAATTAAAATGGTAGGAAAAGAAATTGTGAAATATTTTGAGAAGTTTTAGTGTTGCAAATTAAAATGACGGGAAAAGAAATTGTAAAATATTTTGAGAGGAAAATTGAGAGGTATTAAGATCATTTAATAAGTTGATGCATGCGTTTAAATTCTTTGTATTACTAATACATAGGAAATGAAGTGTATTACTAATACACACTTCAATACACAATAAAGCATCAGCTATACACAAAAAAGGCGTACCAAATAAGATATTAGTAATATACATTAACTAATGCATGCATTATATTTTTCAATACACTTTACCAAACAACCCCTTAGGGGTCATTTGGTAAGGTGTATATGAATAATGCAAAATATGATGTGTTAGTAATGCTTGTATAGGGTTGTTTGATAGAATGTATATGAATAATGCAAAATATGGTGTGTTAGTAATACTTGTGTTAGCTATGCTTGTATTTTTCTTATGCAGTGTTCGATTTGATGTATTAAAAATAACATGAATTGAATAATTTCTAAAGTTTTTTTTTTTTTTTACAAAAATATCCTCCATATATATGTTTGAAAGAATGTGATTTGTTTTTAGAGATAATAGTGTCTTTAACATGTTAATGCATGTATTGAATTTATTGCATTGTTAATACCATGAATTTTGAGATATTGATAATACACACCTCAATACACAATATAGTGTATAACTAATGCAAACATTAGTTATACATAGGGTGCAAAAGTATACCAAATAAGAAATTAATAATAATACATATTAAATTAATGCATGCATTAGTTTTTCAATGCATTTTACCAAACGACCCCTTAGTGTATTATGTTTTCGTTTCTTTGTACTTGGGTTGTTGTGCTTAAACCAATGGTTCTTTGAAAACGACCTCTTCTATCTTGTAAAATTTGAATACACCTTATCCTCTGCAAACTTTACTTGTGGATTTTCGCTTTTGGATCCATAAATTTAAAGGCAATAATGATGATTTTTTGGGTTAATCGACCTAACCCGTATTCTAGCTTGGCAAATCGACCTGACCCATAAATTTGCATGCAATTGTGATTGTGCAGTTATAGTATTCAAACTCATAATCTTAAAGTTAAAAGTAGAGGAATTGAACCTACAATCTCCTCCGATTAAATAACTAATTTCATAATAAATTATTTTATCTATTTTCAGGGGCTGGGCCGGTCATCGTCGGGGAAATTGGTGGTAGAATGAAGAAGTTAAGAAGAAAGTGGAGACTCAGAAGGGGGTGTATGCTAAGTTGGTTGAGAGTAAGGATGGAGAGGAAAATAGATAAATAAGGAGGAGTACAAGTTAGCTAGGAAGGAGCCTAAGTTAGCAGTTACGGCTGCTAAGACGACAACGTTTGAGAGCTTGTATGCGAGGTTAGAGAAGAAAGGAGGAAAAATAGGTTGTTTAGACTTGCTACGGCTGGGGAGAGAAAATATCGTGACCTCGACCAGGTGAAGTGCATTAAGGGAGAGGATGGTGGAGTGTTGGTGAAGGACGGTCACATTAAGAAAAGATAGCAGTCGTGTTTTCATAGGCTCTTGAATGATGAAGGGGATAGAGTTAGTGTGTTAAGGGAGCTGGAGCACTCGGAGGAGTATCGTGATTTTAGTTGTTGTAGACGTTTTAAGGTGGAGAAGGTCAGAGAGGCTGTTCGTAGGATGCGAAAGGGTAGGGCGACGGGGCTTGATGAGATTCTTGTAGATTTTTGAAAGTTTTCTGGTGAAGTCGGTTTAAGTAGTTGACTGAATTGTTTAACGACATTTTCAAGACGGCGAAAATACCCGAGGCTTGGAGATGAAGTACTATGATCCCTCTATTTAAAAACAAGGGTGGCATTCAGAGTTAGAACAACTATAGGGGTATTAAGTTATTGAGTCACACTATGAAGATCTGAGAAAGTATGGTCGAGTTGAGGTTAAGGAGGATAGTGTCTATTTCAGATAATCAGTTTGGCTTTATGCCCGGGCGCTCAACGACGGAGGCAATTCACCTGGTGCGAAGACTGGTGGAACAGTATAAGGAAAGGAAGAAGGATCTGCACATGGTGTTTATCGACTTGGAGAAGGCGTAGGACAAAGTCCCTAGGGAGGTTCTTTGGAGATGCTTGGAAGTGAGTGGGGTTCCGGTGGCGTATCTCAAAGCAATCAAGGACATGTATGATGGAGCTAGGACCCAGATGAGGACGGCGGGAGGAGATTCAGAGCATTTTTCTGTCTTGACAAGGTTGCATCAGAGATCTACTCTTAGCCTGTTTTTGTTTTCTTTGGTGATGGATGTGTTGACGCAGCGTATTCAAGGAGAGATGCCTTGGTGTATGCTTTTGACAGATGATGTAGTTTTGATTAATGAGATGCAGGGGGAGGGGTGTGTGAATGATATATTAGATGTGTGGAGACAGACCCTTGAGTCTAAAGAGTTCAGGTTGAGTAGGAGTAAGACAAAATATTTTGAATGCAAGTTTAATGATTTGAGGCAGGAGAACGAGGTGGTAGTAAGGTTGGATTTCCAGGTTGTGTGTAAGAGGGATAGTTAAGTATCTTGGATCCATGATTCAGGAAAATGGTGAGATTGATGAGGATATCTCCCACCGTATTAGGGTAGGATTGATGAAGTGGAAACTCGCCTCGGTGGTGTTGTGTGATAAGAAGGTGTCACCCAAGCTTAAAGGCAAATTCTACAGGGTGACAGTCCGTCCAATCATATTGTATGGAGTGGAGTGTTGGTCAATCAAGAACTTCTACATTAAAAAATTAAAGGTGGTAGAAATGCGGATGTTGCGCTGGATGTATAGGCTTACTAGTGGTGATAGAGTTCGGAATGAGACTATCCGGGAGAAAATTAGAGTGGCTTCGGTGGAAGACAAGATGTGGAAAGTCCGATTGAGATGGTTCAGACACGTGATGATGAGGGAAACAGATGCCCCGGTTCGTAGGTGAGAGAGACTTGCTTTAGATGGTTTCAGACGGGGTAGGGATAAGCCGAAGAAATACTGGAGAGAGGTGATTATGCGGGACATAAAACAATTACAACTTACTGAGGACATGACCCTAGATTAAAAAATTTGGAGGACGCAGATTAGGATAGAAGGCTAAAACCAGTTTGGGTCGTTAATATAGGGTATTACTTGGTGGGTATGTTATTACTTGGTGGGTATGTTATTCTTGTTATGTCATCTTGTTTCATGCTTTATTATCAATTTGTTTACTATTTTTGTTTACTATATCTTGTGGATGTTGTATTTATGTTATGTCATCTTATTTCATGCTTTATTACGAATTTGTTTATTATTTCTTGTCTTGAGTCGAGGTTCTATCGAAAATAATCTTTCTACTTCTTCGGAGGTAATGGTATGAATTGCGTACATCTTATCCTCCTCAGACCCCACTATGTTGGAATACATTAAATTTGTTGTTGTTGTATTTTAACTCTAACTAAACATAAAATGAGTTCATTATTCCTTATTCTTATCTATGGTACCAAACATTCCATTAGAATATTAATGGTGGACAAGTTCCATTGTCCCACACGCTGTTCACTGTTTCTCCGAGTATCCAAACAAATGACTTAGAAATTTGTTCCAAATACACATACATCCAACATATTTTTTTCTCAGTGAAAGCCACATAACCCCTCTAGATTCTTCCAGTGTACATATAATAACAAGAAAACACATGACATGTGAAGGGTGGAAAATAATTTTCCCTAGCAAAGAAAAGGTTAGCCCAGTAAGTAAGAAAATGAGGCAAAACAAAGAAACTCTTTAGGTATTTTTCTTAACAAGGGTGGTTGCCCCTCTTTGTTTTAGCCTATGATTTTTCCATCCAAAAATAAAGTTAAGCAACAACCCTTGTGATTCATGTTTAATTAATTTCTTGGAAATTCTTGAATCATTCAACAGGGAAAACATGCATATACTAGTATACAACCATATTACTCAACTTCCAATTTTCTACGTTCAACAACTTTAATTTGCCAAATGCATGTTTGCTGATTTTCTATTCTTTTTTCTTTTTGGATGCCTATGATTAGAGGCGATGATGATGATGATAATGATAACGATGTATTCGGATTCTGGGCTAACCGGGTCGGGCATGAAGACTATCCGACCCGTATCTTGGCTTGGCAACTTTTGCAGCCATGGCGTGGTTGTCTCTCTTTGTGCCTCCATCTCTTTGCACATCTGAGCCTCAACAATATATTTGGGGGCGTGCGTTTGGCCATGGAAATTGTGGTATTTGTTTGAAAGTGTGTTGATGTGTTATTGTTAAAGTTCATGTTTCAATCAATTTTGAAACAAATGCATTGGTTAAAATTTTTTCAATTTATGTTTCAATTAGTTTTGAAACAAATACAAATACTTAAAAGATTTTGAGTTATAAAAAATGATTGTGACAATTCATTCATTAAATTTTACGTTTTAGGTTGTTAGGTTGTTGAAAGAAAGAAATTTATTATTTTAAAATATTCATAAATCTATTAATTACTCTCTTCGTTTTATTTTATGTGTTTTTTTTAATCGGATACGAAATTGAAGAAATGAGTGGTGACTTTGTAAAGTTTATAAAATTATTCTTGTTAAAGTTTATTTTTAGTTGTCTTTTCTTAATTAAATAAGACTCAATGAGAATAAAATGAGATGTTGCCATTAAATAGTTATCAAATATTTTTATTTTTTTTGAGGAACGAACTGAAAAGAAAATAATGACACATAAAATGACGGATAAAATATTATTTAATTAATACTATTCTCTTATATGAAACATTTATCTATAAATAGTGTTTATTTTGTTTGAAAAACAAAACATTTAAAAATACTTTTTTCGTGAAAATTATTTGAGAGACATTGGTCAAATATTGAAATCAATTCAAGAATAAAAAATAAAATATTAGAGTTATTATTAATTCTTTCGTTTGTTTGTGGAAGAGATTCTAACTATCTTCAAGAAGCGTATAATTGTATCTTTTAAGTCAAGCAAATTTTATTTTAAATTTTTTATACAATTAAAATTATTGATCTAACAATTTGAAGATAGTTGTCTTTATGAATTCTATATTACTAGTATCAAATAATATTTTATCTTTGTCTAATTCTAATTTTGAAATATTTGATGACAGATTTTTCTAGGTGACGTGGAAAGATGAAATTCTTTTTAAGACGATGTCCTATGTTTCTGATTTTGAGAAGTATTTGACGAGGCTACTTTGATTAAAGAATAAATTACCAAGTGGTAATATAATGATTATTTATGGAAGAATTATATTCTTGGAGGGATGTTCAACAAATAATATGAACAATATTATGTTAAATGTAAATTTGCTAAGAAAATCTGGGACATGCTTCAAGCAATTTATTTATCAGAAAAGGCGAGTTTTAAGAAATTTCTTATTTAAAATTATATGAAGTTCAAAATGGTTGATGACAAGTCAATCACTGAACATGTATAAGAATTTTAACTTATAACTAATAAAATTGCTAGATTTGAAATTGTTCTTGGTGAAAACTTTCATATTGGTGCTATTGTATCAAAACTTTTATCTTGAAAAAAGTATCGAAGCAAACTCTTACACAAAAAGAAAAATTTGGCTCTTGAACACTTACCGCAACACTTGCAAATTGAACAAGAGACATGAAATAGTGAGAATAATATTTTGAAGTAAGCTATCATGAAAACTCATATGGTTGAAGAAAAATCAACCAAGAAGGAATTTGAAAATAATTTTTTTTCAAAAGCAAAGAAGATTATAAATTCCAAACATAATTTTGTCAATTTTAAATTTGATGAATGTTATCATTGATACAAAATTGATCAATATACGTGTAATTGTAGAATTTTCAAAGTCGAAAAGAAGAAGGAAAAAATAAATAATAATAAAAAAAATGGTCTTGTGGCAATGGTCCCAGAAGTATTTGTAGCGAAAAATCAAATGAAACGACGGATTGATACCGACGCAACTCATCACATATCAGGCAATCGAAATTCTTTCAAGACCGATGAATAATAGAATTTTCATATGAGAAATTCGTTCTCTGCTAAAGTTGTGGGAAGAGAAATTGTTGAACTGAAATTTACTTTCAGAATGATAGTTACATTAATGGACGTATTATATGTTCCTGATATTTGAAAGAACTTGGTGTTAGGTGCGCTTTTTTCGAAGCATGATTTTAAAATATTTTTTGAGACAGACAAATTTATTTAATTTAAAAATGACAAGTTTATTAAAAAAATGTTATGTTGCAAATGAAATGCTTAAACTCAATATTAAAAATAAAAATATTTTTGCTTATCTTGTGGAGTCTCAAAACTTATGACATAAACGTCTTGGTCATGTAAATTTTAGATCCATTCAATTTATGGTGAATAATAAATTAATAAAAAACTGTGAAAAGAATTATACTACTAAGTATCTTACTTGTAGTAAATGCAAGATAACAAAGAAGCCTTTTAAGATAGCTGAAAGGACTTCCACACTTTTGCAATTAATTTATATTGATATTTGTGATATAAATTATTTATTACGTCATAAAAAGAGGCTTGTAGTCTTTTCTCTCTTCTTTTCGCTCTTCCGTTTTCTTCTGTCTTGATAAGCCTTGAAGTTCTGGTACTCATAGGCATCCGCGGATTTCAAAATCAATCTTCAAACATTTTGAAGAATCCTTTAGTTTGTCGGGTACACTTTGTACGCCCCATAGTCACATGACTAAGTTTCCTCTTTAATTAATATCCGTTCATATGTTCTCCACTTGGCACCAATTATTTATTTCTCGCGTCATTGCTTACGTTTATAGTCTTGTCTTTGTGGGTATCGTCATTGCTCACGTATCTAAATTGTGTAAAGTTTTTGCTATTATCTCATTAACCTATTTATTTATCTTTTTCTTATCCTATTTATATATTATCTTATCTGTTGTTTATTATTGTTGTTCATATTTGGTATCAGAACCCTAAGATTTTAGGAGATGTCATTATTTATGCTATTAGCCTTCTCAAGAGTACATAAAAATCCCGAAGGATTATCAAGTCATAGCAACAAGGAAAAACACTCTATCATCATAAAAAAAAAAAATACCATGATACTTTTACTATTAGAACTTAATAAAAACCTAAAAAAATTATACAACGAAAAAGTAGAACTTAATAAAAACCTGAAAAAATTAATTAAAGAAAAAGTTCAATTAGAAAAACAAGCTAGTCAAGACAAAAGTATAGAAGAGTTAATTGAAAGATTAAAACGAGTAGAATTAACTCTTCAGAAAGAAAAATTAAAAACTAAAATTAAACAACAATTATGGATCTTTTTTCAACATCTACAAGTAAGCCAAGGTCAAATTTTACCCAAGATAGATTAACAAATAACATGTTATCTAAAATAGTAACTAAACCGAAAAAGACTTCAAGACAACAGTTGGAAGAAGTAATAGATGTAGATAAAGATATGCAATTATTCCAACAAAATAAATTAAAATTATTAAGTGCCAAGACACTGTATAATGAAGGAATGTTTTCAAAGGCACAATTATATAGATATTATAGAGAAGAACAAATGTGTGTTATTGAAGAAAATAGTGTAAACACCTAATTTTTTTACCAAACCTAAGTGGTTTTTCACCATTTTATTGTTCAATTTTTTTTTTAGGGTCTAAATTAGATATCTTAAGTTTATCTTATTTTTATTAAATTTGTTTTAAAAATTTTGAAAACTTCAAAAATAGAGTCAAATTTTTAAATAAGTTTTTATTTTATTGTTTATTTATTTATTTATTTTAAGTAAAAAGAAAATTTTCTAAATTATATTTGTTTTCTTCTTTTTAACGTTTAATAAATAATTTAGTGATATTAATATTTCGTAAATACTCTTTTAACTTAATTGTATTTTATTAATTTTAAATAAATTTTATCTTCTTTTTATTATGTATTTTTATTTTTATTTTAAACATTAATTTGAAAAAAAAAAAGACCCTAAACTACTCCCACACTTCACGTTCTCTCCCACTCTCTCCACACACACACGTCTCTCAACCTCTCCCAAATTCAACTCCCTCGGGTTCAGCACACAACAAACGTACATACATAGACTAATATATAAACACACACACAACAGAAAAAGAGGAAAAAAAAAAGATAGAGAGGGTGAGGGAAACAACGAGGCACATCTGCACAAAGAAAAAGAAGAAAACAAGTCCAACACTTTTTGTTCCAAACACACACGGGCAAAACCCAAAATCAAGATTAAAAAAAGTAAAAGAAAGAAAAAGTAGTGAATCCAAAGGCAAATAAAAAAGAAAAAAAAAAAGAAAATCGAGAGAACAAAGGGGACAATAAGTTGGAGATTGAGGTTTGGTTCGTGATTTCGAGTTCGTGGCTTCTTTCTTTTTTTTTTGAAATTATTTTGCACAAGAGGTTGTCACACCCCTTTTTTCGACTCCAAAAAAGATATCTATTTTAAGGTTTGAAAGGTTTTTTTATTAAAGTGACAAAATGAAGATTGGTTCCGAAAAAAGATTGTTTTTACATTCAAAATCAGAGTCGCCACTTGGCATAATCTGGTGTGCCAAGTCACCATTGGAAAATCCTTTTCGAAACCATTTGACTCTTTAAACCGGTTTACGAACAGAGATTCCGGCTAAGGAATTCTGTTGACCGAGGGGAAGGTGTTAGGCACCCCTCAATCCCGTGGTTCGACCACGGTCGCTTGGTGGAGCGTATCGGCTAATTTGACATTACAAATGTACAAACCACATAAACACACAAAACAAGCAAACAAATAAATCACACAAAATTCAAAACAAACAAAAATAATGTTCAGTCCAAATTATACAATCCAAAATAAAAGAGGTGCTGAAATATAAAACCTATTCTATTCTTAACTAATCCTAAACTAAACTCCACCCGACGTTTCGGGCCTTGATCACGAGCCTCCTTTGCGTACATGCTACTTCAGGGCATTCCCCGGATAAATCAATACAAATCCTTCGGGGCATTCCCCGGCCAAATGAGTACAATTTAAACTTTTCGTGCAATAAAGTAGAAAGTACCATTCACGCACATATTCAAACACCAATAAATCGTTATTCCTAAATTTGCCTAACCGGCCTACGTTTGCCTACCAAGTTCAATATATCATAATTCTATGATGTTTAACATTATCAATACATCAAAATTAATCAATATTCATTTTCCTCCATTTTTTAACTCGCGCCCCGAATTCCCTTTAAACCACATGATTAGTACATGATTAGTGCATGCTTCGATTTTCCAATCACATCTCATAATTCGAAACCAACATCAAACACAACACAAACAACGAAGATTCAAACTAAACACACAACAAATAAATCATCCACACCACAACATCAATAAAAAGTCAAAATAAATTAAAGTTTCGGTTAGAAGAAATGGACCTCGATGAAACTAATCCTTGTCGATAATAAAGAAATCTGAAGACCAAAATACTCGATCGGAGAACCTCACAACGAACAACTCCAAACTCGATATTGAATTCAACCGGACAGATCGAAAACCACGACAAAACCTCACGATGAATAACCCACAAATCCGCATAAACTTCAAAAAACAACCCAAGATCCCAGATTCGAAACTCCAAACCAAACAATTTCCAACTAACCTTGCAAGAACCAAACCAACTCGGATGGATTTAAAAACCTTAAGAAAGAAGAAATATCAAACGAATCGAGACTGAAATTATGAAAAATCGAGAAGACCCATACGCAAAATTTCATCGGAATCGGTGGAAAAACGGACGGGGTGTCGTTGTCGATCACCAGCGTCACTATTTCCGGTGCCTGCTGCCGTCGTTGGTCGGACGGAGAGGCAGAGAACGGAGGAAGCTGTGGCTGTAGCCGCGTTATCGCCGCCGTCGTTGGAGAGGCAAAAAACGGAGCAGCTCAGGTGGGCTCTCGGAACGCTGACTGGTGGACGACTGACGGTGACGACGACGGTATTGCTGTCGTCGTCGGTTGGACGGAGAGACGGCGAACGGAGGCCTTTTTTTTAGTTTTTAGAGAGAGAGTAGAGAGAGGGAGAGATCGTGGACCGTGAGAGAATGCGGCGCCGGCGCCGACATCGGCGAGATCTGTTGAGAGAGAGTGAAAGTCTAGAGAGAAGGTCTAGAGAGATGGAGGCTGATTTTTCTTTTTTCTTTGTTACTGTTCATTCCCTTTGTTTCTTGAGAGTATGTGTGTATATTTTGTGTTTATCCTTTTTTCAGTCCTTTCTTCTTGGACAAGAAAAAAAAGAGGGGAGGTGACGTGGGGTAGGGTTAGGTAGGGGTAGGGAGGTGGGGTATGATGTGTTGTCCAAAATTGATAGGAAGGGTGGTTAATTTTGTTACAAAAAAATATTTGGGGGATTAGGTTTGTTAGTGGGTTTGTTATTTTTTATATTTTTAGGGGATATAATCATACAGGTGAAGGCACGTGGTAAAACAAGGGATAAAAATGTGTAACTTTGGTCTTCGGGAGGGACAGAATTAGGTGTCTACATCATGCCCCCTTTGAATGTAAACACGTAGTGTTTTCAGACAAAGAAGTAGACAACGAGACAAATTTTTGTCCCGACCATTATTCAAAGGAAGAAACAGAAGAAAGAAGGACTACCGGGTCCTGAATTAGGACATCCTACCCACCCAAGTAATGAGGGGATCAAGTGACAAGTATCTCCAAGGATTGGACGGGGATGGACTATACCGAGTTGGAGAGTCGAGTGAGGTTCCGTCGAGGTTCCGGTCCGCGACTCTGTTATTACATCAAAAATGAGAATTACAAGTTAAAACATAAATAAAATTACAAAAATCCTATCTATACAACTTCTATTGGCTCTTGACTTGACTTTTATCACCCTATTCTTCAGGCCGGCTCCTGACTTGCTATTTCATCAACTTGTTGCCATGCTTTCAACTTCTGCACCCTGTTCTGTAGGCGGGCTCGTGACTTGCTATTTTTATCAACTTGTTGCTATGTTTTTAATTTCTTCACCCTGTTCTGCAGGCGGGCTCCTGACTTGCTATTTCATCAACTTGTTGCTATGCTTTCAATTTCTTCACCCTGTTCTGCAGGCGGGCTCCTGACTTGCTATTTTTCAATCTGTTTAACTTTCAATATCTTTACCTTGTTGCTTCGTTTTCCATTTATTCGCCTTGTGCTTCAGGCATGCTCCTGAAATCACATCAAAACTGAAAAGAAAATTATCCCAAAAAAAAGAAATGCAATTTCTATGAGTTAATTGGAATGACTCGACTAAAAGGTACGTCTTATAGGAATCCAGGGGGATGACTCGACTATAAGGTACGTCTTCTAGGAATCAAGGGAAATGACTCGACTAAAAGGTACTTCTTCTAGGAATCAAGGGAAATGACTCGACTAAAAGGTACGTCTTATAGGAATCAAGGGAAATAACTCGACTAAAAGGTACGTCTTCTAGGAATCAAAGGGGATGAATCGACTAAAAGGTACATCTTATAGGAATCAAAGGGGATGACTCGACTAAAAGGTATGTCTTATAGGAATCAAGGAAAATGACTCGACAAAAAGGTACGTCTTCTAGGGGTCAAAGGGGATAACTCGACTAAAAGGTACGTCTTATAGGAATCAAAGAGGATGACTCGACTAAAAGGTACGTCTTATAGGAATCAAAACGGATGACTCGACTAAAAGGTACGTCTTATAGGAATCAAGGGATGACTCGACTAAAAGGTACGTCTTATAGAAATTCAAGGGGAATGACTCGACTAAAAAGGTACGTCTTATAGGAATCAATGGGGATGACTCGACTAAAAGGTACGTCTTATAGGAATCAAAGGGGATGACTTGACTAAAAGGTGCATCTTCTAGGAATCAAAGGGGATGACTCGACTAAAAGGTACGTCTTATAGGAATCAACGGGGATGACTCGACTAAAAGGTACGTCTTATAGGAATCAACGGGGATGACTCGACTAAAAGGTACGTCTTATAGGAATCAAAAGGGATGACTCGACTAAAAGGTACGTCTTATAGGAATCAAAGGGGATGACTCGACTAAAAGGTACGTCTTCTAGGGGTCAAAGGGGATGACTCGACTAAAAGGTACGTCTTATAGGAATCAAAGGGGATGACTCGACTAAAAGGTACGTCTTATAGGAATCCAAGGGAAATGACTCGACTAAAAGGTACGTCTTATAGGAATCAACGGGGATGACTCGACTAAAAGGTACGTCTTATAGGAATCAATAGGGATGACTCGACTAAAAGGTACGTCTTATAGGAATCAATAGGGATGACTCGACTAAAAGGTACGTCTTATAGGAATCAAAAGGGATGACTCGACTAAAAGGTACGTCTTCTAGGAATCAAAGGGGATGACTCGACTAAAAGGTACGTCTTCTAGGGGTCAAAAGGGATAACTAGACTAAAAGGTACGTCTTATAGGAATCAAAGGGTATGACTCGACTAAAAGGTACGTCTTATAGGAATCAAAGGGGATGACTCGACTAAAAGGTACGTCTTATAGGTATCAAGGGAAATGACTCGACTAAAAGGTACGTCTTCTAGGGGTCAAAAGGGAAATGCATTACCTAAGAAGAAAAATTTAAATTACCCAATCAAGGAAGTGTGTTTCCTTACCAATGTTGTTTTGAATTATCAAAACAATGAAGTGCTTCTCCTTACCAAAGCTGCTTGAATTACAAACTTGTGCAGCAACCTTGCCTCTTGCATTTGTTGAGGTGAGAAATTACGGCCTTTGATGTTTAGGCTCTGAAATCCTTGATCTGAATGCAACATGTATTCCTATTACATACAAAGAAAACTTGTGAGTTTAAAACAAAAATGGTGGCTAGTTTGTGGCTTTGGATTTTGAGGCAATTGCTCCTGCCCCCGTCACATTTAGCTTTGCTTCCAACCATTAGCATATGTCATTGACTTGCTGTACCATTGACTTAAACTCATCTTATTAAGAGTGACTCTGAAACAAACACAGTATTTCTGCTTTGTCGTGTTTCTCAAGTAAACCCTTTGAACCTTGGTATTTTTATGAGTTCCCCGACTTCTCTGTTGACAAAACTTCCTGCATGCCTTTTTGGGCTCACAATCATGTCTCTTTCATGTGCTAGATTTTTCTTGCTTTGTGCAATTAAAGAAGCTGGTAGCCAGTTTTGAAATCTTTTCTCACTTGTTTTGACACGGACTTGACTCAAAGACAAGAAACAAAAAAAAATGACAATTTTTATTTTGATAACTGACTTAAGAAAGATAAAATTAAAATAAAGAGAAGAAAAAAAGACGATGAATATCCCCTTTTAAAACAAAGAAACGAAAAATTCATCTAAAAATGACAGTCAACACTAATGATTATGCCATGCATTTTGGATTAAGCAGCTTGATCTTTTCATCCAAACTTTCTACCCATTGTTGTTGAGTTAATGATCTTGAAACTGAGTTGCTTTCTTAGGTCAATTGCATTTAAGACCCCATTCGACTAGTGGCGCCTTGAAGGGTTTTATCCAACAAGCTTCTTTCATTTTATCTCGGCTCACTATCGTCTTATGGTGCCCATGAGGGTTTTCACCAATAAGACTCTCTCATTTTTATTTCTCTCAACTTACCATCGCCTTATGATGCCCGTAAGAGTTTTCACCAATAAGACTCTCTCATTATTATTTCTCTCTTGATTCCCTATGCTGAGGAAGACAAATAGTTCCCAAATGTATCATCATATCCCTTGCATGCTTAGCCTCAAAGATTGATCTGAAGGTCTTTCTTTGGTTGTAGCTTGGCTTTTGGATAGGGTTAGAAAGAAAGAATGGCATAAGGCCCAATCGACACTTGAAGTGGGGTGGGACTTACAACTTTTGAAATCGACTCAAACAATGAGGATTAACTCATGCCCCAGTTTTTTTTGACTGGGTGACACTAAATTGTTTATTTGGTTGGACCGAGCCCTAAGTAGGGCAGCCTACGTATCTCACCCTCGAGAGAGGAGAATCAGGTCATGCATAGTTCTGGCAACTTATTTTGCTTGATTCTGATTTCTTTTTTTTTCTTTTGGGGATTTTTCTGACTCTATTTTTCTTCACACTCTTTTTTCTCTTTTTTTGACACATTTTTTTTTTTGAACTTTTCTGACTATTGTTTTGCTCGACATTGTTCTTTCGAGCTTTGCTGACTATATTGATTCCAAAAGAGGTGTATGAAAGAAAATAAGACTAAAGCTCAAATGGGGTATACAAAGGATGACACGATGTTTGGATGGCAGAATGAAATGCCTTCGTCATATCAATCTTTGAAAATGCAAGTACATATCATGCAATATGAAAGTGAAATATGAAGATCTTTTGACATCTTTTACAACATTAACTTTGACTGAGTCTGTGCATCATTATTTCTTCTGCGTTTATATGGCATACAACTCCACTTTTGTTGCACATTCCTCACGTTGAATGACTCATGATTTTGTGAAGCTGATTTTCTTTTTGTTTATCTTGATATAGCGATCACACATCCATTATTTGACCTAATTGGGACTTGCCTTTCGATCGATGACCAAGTTGTTCTTGTGATTCTCAAAATAATTGCCTTAACTTGTCACCAAATGTCTCAGCACTCTATCTATTTTCTCATATGCTCTCTTTTTCTAACTTTAACCCTTTGATTCAATGTTCATGCTTAAATTGGATTTTAAGATCTGGCTGAAAATTTTACTAGCATGCCATATCACTAGTGTCAACACAAAATGTACTATGTAAAGAAAACAAACAAACAACACATATTTAAACACAAAGGAAAATGAGACACTTCATTTAGTCAAAACAAAAGATAGAAGAGTTTGGACATAAACAACAAAAGGACAAAACAAGACAGATCCCGAACTACAATCCTGAAATAATTCGGAGAACAGAAAATAAAATAAAACAAGCTTCCAAACCCCTTCCTGGTAAGGAGAGGGGTGACTTCTCCATTGCTCAGCCTGACATCTTAGCCACTGGTTTGCATATCAACATGACTAGAGTTTCCGTCACTATCAATGTTCTGCACCATAATTGATCCATCATGAATCATCTTTTCAATTTCTCTTTTCAAATCTCGACAATCTTCAATACTATGACCCTGAGCCTCAGAATGATACACACATCGTGCGTTAGGATCAAAATTTCTTGAACACCGATTAAGGGTGTGCCCAAGGAGAGGAGTGATCATTCCTTCTTGTACCAATTTCTGAAATAAACTGGCATATGACTCTCCAATTGGTGTGAAGCTATCTCTTGACTTCTGCCTCATTTCATTGTTTGGCTTGGATAGAGAATCTGGCTTAGAAGGGTTTCGGTATGTTTGTGGATTTAGAGAATGACTCTGGGGCGTTGGGGTATGCCATTGTAGGAAGGATGAGGGTTGATCATGTGGTTGTGCATTATACACTGGATATGGATGTGGAGGAACAGAGTACAATGGATTTTGGGAGTGATTATGTGGAGCCTGGGCATAAACTTGAGCTTGAGCCTGAGATCGACGACGACGTGGTCTTCTTGACCTTTCTTGCTATCCAACTATAATTCCAGATGCATCTTCCTCATTCTTTTCCTCCCCAACACTTCCTGAACCCTTTTGAATTACTTGATCAGTCGCTTTCAATGTTTCAAAACTCACAATGCGACCAGTCTTAATTTTCTCTCCTATCATCTCCCCCATTTTAAGGACCTCAATGAACGACTTGCCTAATGGAGGTAACAAGTGTTGATAATATGTTTCGTCCTATGCTTGAATAAACACCTCCACTATTTTGCTTTCTTTCATTGGCGGTTTTACTCTAGCAGCTTGTTCGCGCCATCTAATTGCATACTCTCTGAAACTCTCAGTATTTTTCTTTGTTATACTAGTTAGGGATTTTTTGTCAGGGATCAACTCCACATTGTATTGAAATTTTTGCACAAATTTGTTAGCTAGGTCATCCCAACTAATCCATTTGTCAATGTCTTGGTCAACAAACCATTCTGAAGCTAGACCTGAAAGACTCTCACCGAAATATGCCTTGAGTAATTCTTTCTTCCCTCCAGAACCCCTTAGCTGGTTGCAGTAGCGTCTCAAATGTGCTACAGGATCTCCATGTCCATCATACTTCTCAAACTTCGGCATTTTAAAACCAAGAGAAAGATGTACACCAGGAAACATGCACAGATCTTTATATGAGACACTTTTGTACCCCCCAAGTCCTTGCAAGTTTTTCATAGTCAGTTCCAAACTTCTCAATTTTCTGGCTATTTCCTCTTGTTCTTCAGTCATAACAGGCTTCTCAATGTTAGGAGGAAATTCAGGCGGTTGAGGGAAATCGTAAGGACCAGTCGACTTAAATGTAGGCTCGAGAGCATAATGTTGATCACTAAAAATATTCAATGCAGGCTCTCTTGTAGAGTAGGGAGACACAACTTGTGGATGAACATCAAAAGTAGGAGGTGGGGGTGGCGCCGCAAAAGCATGAACAACAGCTGGAGCCGAGTATGTGGTAGCCTTGGATTGGGGAGTGAGGAAATGAACATTGGAAGTGGTTGGATATTGTTGCCCCGGAGTCGATCCTGATGCATGTTGTGCCATATCAACAAAAATGGGAAATTGTGCATGTGACACGGAAGGCAAGCAAGAAAGATATTCTAGATTATCCGTGGGAACTGGAGGAGGCGGCAACCCATTAGCCCAAGCTCGATGCATTTCTATTATTTGCCACCTTAATTTCCGAATCTCTTCATTATCTCCTACATTCTCATTCCCCGAACTCCCTATTTGATTAGTGACAACTAACTCGGTATCCTTGTTGGACATAACTTCCTCTGTGACCTGGAACAATATGGAGGACCAGCCAGAATGCCACAAACCAACCACCTTAAACTAACTGGACAAGAAATAACAAATGGTCAGAGTTCAACAGTTTTTCAAAACCTCTTTTTTTTTTCTTGAAAAGATCACCGAACCCAAGAAGGGCGCCTACGTATCTCACCCTCGAGAGAGGAGAATCAGGTGTGGTTCACTAACAAGGCTGTTCGGGGGAGCGTATGGTCGATAGTGGCTGCTTTGCTTTCCACCTACTCCATAACACCGATGGCCCCCTCCCTAAAATAAGGGTGACTCAATTAGAGGTCGTGTACAACACGTGTACTACGGACTTGTTGCAGAAAGAAGGCCTGGGGTAGACACATGATGACAGATATAAAAACGGTAACACATAGGATAAATACTATAAACAAAGAGCACGAAAAACGCACAAAAGTGAAAACAATAACACAAACAAAATCACAAACAATGTTTATACACTCATAATGCCAAACAAAGCCGATACGACTCCAACAATAAGCTCGAATTCTGAAATAGTCCCCAACAGAGTCGCCAGAGCTGTCACACCCCTTTTTTCGACTCCAAAAAAGATATGTATTTTAAGGTTTGAAAGGGTTTTTTATTAAAGTGACAAAATGAAGATTGGTTCCGAAAAAAGATTGTTTTTACATTCAAAATTAGAGTCTCCACTTGGCATAATCTGGTGTGCCAAGTCACCATTGGAAAATCCTTTTCGAAACCATTTGACTCTTTAAACCGGTTTACGAACAGAGATTCCAGCTAAGGAATTCTGTTGACCGAGGGGAAGGTGTTAGGCACCCATCGATCCCGTGGTTCGACCACGATCGCTTGGTGGAGCGTATCGGCTAATTTGACATTACAAATGTACAAACCACATAAACACACAAAACAAGCAAATAAATCACACAAAATTCAAAACAAACAAAAATAATGTTCAGTCCAAATTATACAATCCAAAATAAAAGAGGTGCTGAAATATAAAACCTATTCTATTCTTAACTAATCCTAAACTAAACTCCACCCGACGTTTCGGGCCTTGATCACGAGCCTCCTTTGCGTACATGCTACTTCAGGGCATTCCCCGGATAAATCAATACAAATCCTTCGGGGCATTCCCCGGCCAAATGAGTACAATTTAAACTTTTCGTGCAATAAAGTAGAAAGTACCATTCACGCACATATTCAAACACTCCAATAAATCGTTATTCCTAAATTTGCCTAACCGGCCTACGTTTGCCTACCAAGTTCAACATATCATAATTCTATCATGTTTAACATTATCAATACATCAAAATTAATCAATATTCATTTTTCTCCATTTTTTAACTCGCGCCCCGAATTCCCTTTAAACCACATGATTAGTGCATGCTTCGATTTTCCAATCACATCTCATAATTCGAAACCAACATCAAACACAACACAAACAACGAAGATTCAAACTAAACACACAACAAATAAATCATCCACACCCACAACATCAATAAAAAGTCAAAATAAATTAAAGATTCGGTTAGAAGAAATGGACCTCGATGAAACTAATCCTTGTCGATAATAAAGAAATTCGAAGACCAAAATACTCGATCGGAGAACCTCACAACGAACAACTCCAAACTCGATATTGAATTCAACCGGACAGATCAAAAAACCACGACAAAACCTCACGATGAATAACCTACAAATCCGCATAAACTTCAAAAAATAACCCAAGATCCCAGATTCGAAACCCCAAACCAAACAATTTCCAACTAACCTTGCACGAACCAAACCAACTCGGATGGATTTAAAAACCTTAAGAAATAAGAAATATCAAACGAACTGAGACTGAAATTAAGAAAAATCGAGAAGACCCATACGCAAAATTTCATCGGAATCGGTGGAAAAACGGATGGGGTGTCGTTGCCGGTCACCGGCGTCACTATTTCTGGTGTCTGCTGCCGTCGTTGGTTGGACGGAGAGGCGGAGAACGGAGGAAGCTGCGGCTGTAGCCACGTTATCGCCGCCGTCGTTGGAGAGGCGGCGAATGGAGCAGCTCGGGTGGGCTCGCGGAACGCTGACCGGTGGACGGCTGACGGTGACGACGGTGGTATTGCTTCCGTCGTCGGTCGGACGGAGAGGCGGCGAACGGAGGCCTTTTTCTTTTCAATTTTTGGAGAGAGAGAGTAAAGAGGGAGTAGAGAGAGGGAGAGATCGTGGACCGTGAAAGAAGGCGGCGCCGACTCTGGCGAGATCTGTTGAGAGAGAGTAAAAGTCTAGAGAGAAGGTCTAGAGAGATGGAGGCTGATTTTTCTTTTTTCTTTGTTACTGTTCATTCCCTTTGTTTTTTGAGAGTATGTGTGTATATATTGTGTTTATCCTTTTTTGAGTCCTTTCTTCTTGGACAAGAAAAAAAGAGGCCGGGGGGGGGGGTGACGTGGGGTAGGGTTAGGTAGGGGTAGGGAGGTGGGGTATGATGTGTTGTCCAAAATTGATAGGAGGGGTGGTTAATTTTGTTATAAAAAAATATTTGGGGGATTAGGTTTGTTAGTGGGTTTGTTATTTTTGTATTTTTATGGGATATAATCATACAGGTGAAGGCACGTGGTAAAACAAGGGATAAAAATGTGTAACTTGGGTCTTCGGGAGGGACAAAATTAGGTGTCTACAGAGGTAACCCTCAATCTTCTCCTGTAATTCAATTTCATATTTATATGAAACTTGATTCTAATATAATGAAGTTGCTCAAGTGTCATGTGCTTAACTGTTAATATTTATAGCATATGTATTCTCATAATTTTATATAGTCATATTCATATTAAAGTGGACGAAACAAATGATATGTTTTTGCATGCTTAAGTTAAATCACTTGTCCGTAAGTTGATAAGAAAAATTATTATTTTTAATGTTGGTACTAACACACACTGTGTAATTTGTAATAGTGAGCAAAAGTTAGTTCATGTATTAAATTTAATAAAGGATATACAGTAATATGAAATAATTTGTAAAGAAATCTTCTGTTTAAGGTCCATTCTTTCCCTTCATACATTTTTTTTCCGAATTTACATTGATTAGTTGTTGAGTTAATGCATTTTATTTGATTCATCTGATTTTATGTTCAGTACTGAAATATATTGTTACTTTCATATAATATAATGACCATCGAGTTTTAAGTCATTATAATTGAGTTTATTTAAAACTTAAAGATTAGATTTTAAGTTGAGTACAAACAGTAAAGAGAAGTTGAACTAAAACGTGAATAAATAGTTGAATAATTTGTTTTTATTTAATCTCTCTGCTGATTTAAGTGAATAAAAAATCAGGCAAAACATTAACGCTTCATTGATTGTTAAGATTCCGTTTGGGAATGAAATACTATCAAAAGAGCGTAGCGAATAATTCGTAAAAGAATGAATTTAGGTTCTTCACCTTTAGTAAACTAAAAGTTCAATATATAAGTGATAATTAACGATGATGTCGGAAAGCACTGCTATCGACCATTCGTTATAATAAAATAAACATACCATTTGAAGCCGATTGAATTGGGTTGGGTAGATTTTAAACCTATTAGGTGCTTATTTAAACTATAAAAATGGAGACGACTCATAAATGCCTCAAAGGCACGAGAAATGTATCAAAACTTGTGGTATGACCGGAAAGCACTGCTACTGGCAAGCCACGCATTAATGTAATTAAATAATTTAAAATAAATAAAAGTGGGTTGTAAGTAACTTTTAGGCCAAAAAATATTATGTATCCAAGAGATTAATTTAAGCCAGAAATAAGTCACTAAAGCGACCGTGCTAGAACCGCGGGACTCGAGGGATGCCTCACACCTTCCCCTCGGTCAATAAAATTTCTTATCCGGATTTCTAGATCGCAGACCAAAAGTTAAGAGTCATTTCCTTTTGAATAGGGCTTCAATAAGGTGACTTGGAACACCCAAACTCAATTTCAAGTGACGACTGTCTAAAATAATTAATTCTTTTCAAAACGTCACTTTAATTGAAAAAATTCATTTTCTCAAAACCAACGTCTTAGCGGGGTTGGATGCGGTAAAAATAGGGGTGTGACAAATAGTAGTAGCATAAATCTAATAAGCTCAGACTCTTTAAAATAAATTAGAGAAAATGCTCTATTTCAATCCTGAACTATAGGCGAAAAGGTTGAGACACACCCGAACTTTAGGAGGGTCCCATTACCTCCTGAACTAATTAAAATTATATTTTTGACAATCTTAGTGCCTACGTGGCACAACACACTGAAGGATCCACGGAGGCACACATGTGTGTCACGTATGTGTCACGTATGCATTAAAGTTGTCAAAAATACGATTTTAACTAGTTCGGGGGTAATAGGAACCTCCTAAAGTTCGGGTGTGTTTCAACCTTTTCGTGTATAATTCAAGGTGAAAATAAAGTATTTTTTCAAGAAATTATAAAATCAAACATGAATCCCATGCATATAGAACTAATAGTAATAAATTTAAAAGGACTATCTAGAAAGAATCTAGAAACAAAAGTACCCATTTCAATATATGATAATAGATGGTTAGACTAAAAAAGATCTATAATAGGAATAATAGAAGTAGACATGTCCTGTAATGGAGGACTTTTATACCGTAATTCAGATTATATGATAAATTCTTTAGAATTTAAAAAATACATTAAAATAGATATTCAGACTAAAGGTTATGAAGAGATGAATGATGAAAATAATTTACTAATATGTGTAAAATTTATAGGAAAACTTGTCACTAATAGTGATACGAAATTTAGAGCTAATGGCTACACTTTCCATTAGTTTTTTATGCTTTCTATTTCATCTATACTATAATTTGTTTTCAAATCCTCGTCTTTTTGTATTTCGTTAAGTGTCTCTTTCAAATTTCTATACCCATAAGCTCCTTATAATATTCAAGATAATTACATTCTTTAAAGGATGAAGGAAGTCCGATAGGGTGAAGAGTACTTAAAGTCGGATTTTAAAATTTATTTTTGTGAAAAAGAAGGCATTGAAAAATAATTGACCATGTTCTATACATCATAGCAAAACGGTGTAGCAGAAAGAAAAAATAAGACTTTCATAGAAATGGTTTATTCTATGCTTTATGGATCTGATATATCTGAAAATTTGTGGATTGAAGTTTTACTTTTAGCATGTCTATTTTGAATAGAATTACTTCCACGAATCATGATGCATCTCCATATGAACTTTGAAATAATCAAAAGTCAAATATAAATTATTTTAAAGTATGAGATTGTTTGGCTCATGTTCTATTATTCAGATCAATATTTAATTAAGATTGCCTATAGAGAAGTAGATTGTGCGTTTACTGATTATTTACAAATCAATCAGGCTCATAAATTTTTAAATTTTGAGACCCCAAGCCCTAAAATAATTATTGAATCTTTACATGCTAATTTTTTGAGCATATGTTTTTCAAGAAAAAAAATTCTTTTGAACAAGATGGAAGTTCTTCTATTTCTCCTCTTAAAAGAAAAATAGTTGAGCCATTGAAAGAAAGTCAACCAAGACGTAGTTCAAGATCAACCAAACTAACGAACTTTGGATCTGATTTTCAAGCTTATTTGGTTGAAAAATATCCTACTGAAGCTATGTCTTCACGTGATGCTCCTTTTTGGCATAAATCTGTTGATGATGAAATGCATTCTAATCTGTCAACTAATACCTGAATTTTATCAGATCTTCCTCCTGAATGTAAATCAATTGGTTGGTGATGAATTTTTAGGAAGAAAATGAAATCCGATGGTACTTTGGATAAGTATAAAACTCGCTTAGCAGCTAAAGGTTTTACTCAATTGAAAGATATTGATTATTTTGATACTTTTGTACCTGTATCTTGGATGACCTTTATTCGTCTATTGATTACTTTAGCAGCAATTCATGATCTTGTGATTCATCAGATGGATGTGAAGACTGTATTCTTAAACGGAGATCTAGACAAAGAAGTCTGCAATGAAACAAGCAAAAGGATTTGTCATTTCTGATAAAAAATGTAAAGTTTGTAAGCTTCTTAAATCTCTTTATGGATTAAAACAAGCTCAAAAGTAATGACACGAGAAATTTAGAAAAGTTATGATTTCTAATGTCTACTTAATCAAAGATGGAGATAGCTGCATATTTAGTATTTTTTTTTTTTAGAAAAATAGGTAATATAATATGTCTTTATGTAGATGACATGTTAATCTTTGAAACTGATATTGCTTCTCAGTTTGAAATGAAAGATCTTGGAGAAGCTTATTTAATTTTAGGCATCAAAATTATAAGATCAACAAATGGTTTGACGCTTACTCAATCAAGTTATATTGAGAAGGTTCTGAAGAGGTTTGGTCATTTTGACGACAAGTCTGCTGCTACACCATTTGATCCTAGCATCAAACTAGTGAGAAACTGTGGTAATATTCTTGATCAATTACATATTCTCAAATTGTTGGGAGTTTTATTTATGTCATGTGTTGTACCGGGTCAGATATTGATTATACGGTAGAAACTTTGAGCAAGTTTACTGGTAGCTCTGGAGTTGAGCATTGAAATGTTTCAATTCGTGTTTTAAGGTATCTGAAGGATATAATTAATGTTGTCCTGTATTATTATACCTTTTCAGTAGTTCTTAAAGGCTATAGTGATGTTACTTGAAATTCTTATCCTAGTGACTCTAAATCTATTATCGTTTGAATTTTCACTTTGGCTGGAGCAGCAATATCTCGGAGATCAAACAAGTAGAGCTCACTCAACAATGGAGTCAAAATTTATTGTTGTGTCTTCTGCTGGAGAAGAAGCAGATTGGCTGCGGAGTATGCTGATAGATATTCCATTATGGGGTAAAGTTAATACCATCTTTAACTATCTATTGTGATAGCAAATTTGCTATATTTCGGACTTCAAGTGATTGTTACAATGGCAAGACAAGACAAGTTCATCTCAAATACAATCATGTGAGATGATTATCGGAGGATGGCATAATATCGTTTCAATATGTGAAGTCCAGACTCAATTTAACAGATTTTTGTCTAAAGGGTTAGGCAAGGAATTAGTGATGCAAACTTATAATGGGATGGAAATAAAACTTGTTGTAGATTCATTGTACTTTATGGTAATCCTACCTAATGATGTAATTTTGGGTTCAAAGAGAAAAACAAGTAAAGTTACAATTGTGAAACACGTCAATAAAATTTTCTTTCTTCCCTAGAGAGTGAGTCGATATGTATAAGTTGAGATTCTTTTTCCGTGATAAATCTACAAGACTGATCTCAATTGGAGTAAATAATAACTCTTAATAGATTTGACAGTATTCCTATAAAAGAGAAGGATGAGATTATAGTATCTTAATAAGTCTATACACTGATCTCGATTGAAGTGTGTAAAAATACTCTTGATAAATTTATCGATACTTTGTTATAAAGAAGGATGAGATTAATTTTTCTTCATGAAATTCATAGACTCTTTGATCAGAGTATGCAAAGTTACTCTTGATGAACTCAACGCACTAAGTGCGAAGTGAAAGCCGCTTCAATAAGATTTTAACAGGAAAATCTTAAAGCACTTAGTTAAAAGAATTCAGGACACATGATTGCAAGATTTGTCAAAAGATTAAAATTTCACCGAAACATAGTAATATGCGGGGAGTATTTTTTTGCTTCATTCAACGAACCACTTAGTTTAAGATTTGTTCACCAAGTAGTCAATGATTTAGAAAGTCTTCACTAGCTAATGGTTCAAGTCCAAAAGACACCATTATTGAGGCATGTTGCTAGATTAATGTCTCAAAAGAATTTTGTTTCTTAAAGAGGAAATTTCTTGAAATAGGTGGGGGATTGTTATTGTTAAAGTTTATGTTTCAATCAATTTTGAAACAAATTCATCGATTAATTTTTATTTTTTTTATGTTTCAATTAATTTTGAAATAAATGCATCATTTAAAAGATTGAATTACAAAGAAAAAAAATGTGAATTTTACAATTCATTCATTAAGTTTTATGTTTTAGGTCTTGAAAGAAAGATATCTTTTATTTTAAAATATTCATGAACCTATTAACTATTGCTTAATTAATATTCTTCTCTTACATGAAATTTTTATCCTATAAATAGTGTTTCTTTTATTTGAAAAGACAAGTACTTAAAAATACTTTTCCCTTGAAAATCATTTGAGAGACATTGATCAAATGCTGAGATAACCAATTCAAGAATAGAAAAGCAACAATTTTGAATACTACTTGTTTTGTGGCTTAGTTGAATCCCAAAGATAGAGTTGTTATTAATTCTTTTGTTTGCTCGTGGGAGAGACTCCAACTATCTTCAAGAAGCGTATTATCGTGCCTCTAAGCCAAGTAAGTTTTATTTTGAATTGGGAAAAGACATGTTTTCTCCCCTAAAGTTGTAACGAAAACTCACTTTAGCCATTAAACTTAACCTGTAATTGTTTACCCCTTTAACAACTTTCAAGTGAATTAAATACATTCTGAAAAATAACAATCTCACTCTCACAACGGAGAGTGCACTACACATGCGTCATGTCATTGCCAAATCAGTACCATGTCATTGCCACATAAGAAATTATAATTTTTTTTAAACAAAAAATTCCACACACATACTATTTATATATATTTTTTAAAAAAAGTAAAAATTATATATGTACTATATATATATATATATAAATATATATTTTTAAAAATATATATATAAATTTATATGTTTTCTTCTTCAACCCCACCCACCCCCACCCCTCACCCGAGCTTTCTTCTTGACCACCACCACAACTCAAATTTCACAATTTTTCAAAACCCAAATGACAATTCACAATCAGATTTCAATAAATGGCATTCCCAAAGTAAGAATTCAGGGTTTAGAGATCACCAGAATTTCATCGTTGAAGTTTCTTTTTTTTGTTTGTTGAGATGACGAAATTAGGGCGGCAAACGGTGGATTTCTCAACTTTGGTAAGCCAAGCGGCGGAGGAATAATACGTGACGTTAAAGGAGTTGGTGGAGAAGTGTAAGTCATCGGACTTATCTGACTCTAAGAAGAAAATTGGGATTCTGAAATATGTTGTCAAGACTCAGCAATGTATACTCCGTCTCAATCTCCTTTCCAAATGGTGCCAACAGATTGATTCTTTTTTATTTTTTTACAATTCAATTCTTGGCTCTTTAATTCTTTCAGTCGATGCATTGATGATTTAAGACTAGGGACCTATTTTTGTTTAAATATAAGACATGCCCTATTTTACTGCTCTTTTATTATTGTGTATTTGATTGAAAATTTTTTACGGATAAGAGTGAAAAAAGAAAAGAAACTTTTGATTGAAGACTTTTGATGCCCCATGATTGAATACATGGGGGTGGTGGGTGTGAGGAAGAAGAAGAAATAGGGGTGATGGGGCGTGAGGAAAAAGGAAAAAAAAATAATGGTTAAATTTTTTAAAGTTCACCCCACTTAATTTTTTTTTTTTATACTTCTTTATTATTAAAACGTGCTTTGATTTTTTTATTTTTTTTTTAGCCATGTCAGCCGTTAAGGGAACAAAATAATACACTTTAAAGTTTATAAGAGGATAAATAATTAAACGTCAAGTTTAATGGCTAAAGTGAGTTTTCGTTACAACTTTAGGGGGAAACATGTCTTTTTCCTTTTGAATTTCTTGTTCAATCAACATTATTGTTCTAACATGATGGACATAAGTCTTTAGGTGTGAAAAAATTGTCTTTTATTGTCCCACCAGTTTAAAAAATAAGAACCTCTTCAGATTTTTGAATAGCAAAATAAACATTGAAGGTGCATTAAAGAAAATAAGTCTTTCTTCAAAATGTAAAATATTCACTAAGGCTCACGACTATAGGAGTACCTTTAGAGTAAATTTATTTAACGCGCAGTTTATTTTTTAACGTGAAAATAACACACTGAAGGTGATTCATTGTTCATGTGTTTTCACCATTTTGATCGTAAAAATTATGACAAATCATTTATTGAATTCGTCCCTCATTCAACACTATTTTAATTCAAAAATTTGAATCTAATTCACAACCTTAAGTTGTTAAAGGTGATGGACTTGAAGCTACAATCTCCTCTTGTCAAAATCTCTTAGTCGTTCATAGTGAATCCAACTAACAATTATAGTAAATCAAACTCACAACCTTAAATAGTTAAACGTAAAGGACTTAGTCTACAGTCTCCTTTTCTCGATTTGAGAGTTTAAATACTTGATAACAACACTAAAACTACTTCATTTGAAATTTAGGATCGTTTGATTTCAAACAAGTTATTTTAAAATTAATTATTCCAAAATTAGTTATTCCTTCCTCAGGATGGGATTAGAAACATTAAAATTTCAAAATTATTAATTTTAAAATGAATTATTCCATACATTTTACTCAAATCAAACATGAAATAAATTTATTTTAAAATTATAAATATCAAGTTATCTTTTATTCCTATACCAAAATGCACCCTTAGGGGTCGTTTGATATGGGGTATAAGAGATAAATAATTTCAGAATAAAAGAAAAGATTAATTTATCCCATTTTAATTTGAAGTATTTGTTAGTATTGGATTACTTATCCCACCATTTACTTCATAGTGATGCGATAAGTTATCCCACATGCATGGTGGGATAACTAATTTTGAATTATCCTATAATAATTAATCCCAAAATTACTTATCTCGAGATAACTCTTTCCCAATCAAAAGAATCCTCAGTCTACTACCTAATCCTCCATTAGAATTTTAAGAGATAATACATCGAAACACCCCTGAACTTGTTAGCAAAACTTACTTTAGACCCTAAACTAATCGAATAATTATTTACCCCCTTATGAACTTTAAAATGTACTCCCTTCGTTTCATAATAAATGAATTGTTGAATTTTGACACATATATTAAGAAAATAACATTAAAGATATAAATTTAACACAACTTTTCATTTTACCTCCCCCCCCCCCCAAAAAAAAAAAGTTGACCTTGTAATGCCTTTTCAAAATTAATTGATTGTCAAATCATAAGGAAAATTTGGAAAAAAATTTAATGATTCACTTATTTTGAAACACCAATAAATACCTCAACAATTCACTTATTTCGGAACTGAGGGAGTATTATTTTGCCCCCTTAAGAGCTGACGTGACAAGAAATAAATAAAGGCGCGTTTTAGTGAAAAAAAATATAATTTTTTTTTAGTGAAGCCCACTTTAATATTTTTAAACATTATTTTTTCCCCTTCTTCCTCACACCCCACCACCCCCATTACTTGTTCTTGTTCACATCCCACCACCCCCATTTCTTCTTCTTCTTTTATTTCTTTCTTTTTTTTCTACTTCTATTCACCAAAATTTTCAATCAAATACACAATAATAAAATAAATAAATTATACAAAAATAAACTTTCATATAAAAATCAAGAATCAACAAAATAAACTCAAAAAATACATAAAAGTCATTGTGTAAAGCACAACACATGCCGTTAGTCTTTATCACTTCCTTCTTCTTCTACTTTCCAAACTGAAACTTTTTTTTCCCCAGTTTATAGGCTTCTCTCTTCGTCATTTTCAACACGAATCGACTATCCGTACCATTGAATTTTCGATCACCGCTACTAATTTTCAACTATAAACAGTTAATCAAACGAGTCTCCACTATATATATTGTTTTTATTTTTGAGTTCGTTTTTCTTGATTTGGGTATGTTTTGTTATGTGTTTTTCAGTTAGATTCTGAATTTTTTTTTGTTTTGTTGAGTATTGATTTATTTTGTTGTTTTGGGTGATCGTTGGAGTGTTCAAGATAGAATTTTGATTGATTTTCTTGATGTGGGTATGGATGGTTTTCTTGGTTCAAGATCTGTAGATTGTCGATTTGTGTTGGAGGGGGGAGGGGGTTGTGAAGAAGAAAGAAAGAGGGGGTGGCATATATATATATATATATATATATATATATAAAAATAGTATATATTTTACTTTTTTTAAAAAAAAATATATAAATAGTATGTGTGTGGAGTTATTTTTTTTTACTTTTAAATTTTAATTTCTTACGTGACAATGACATAGCACTGATGTGACACTGATTTGACAATGACATAACACGTGTGTGGTGCACTCTTCGTTGTGAGAGTGAGATTTTAATTTTGAGATTGCAATTAATTCATTTGAAACTAATAATTATCTGATTAGTTTAAGTCTAAAGTAAATTTTACTCACAAGTTAAGAGGTGTTTTGCTGTATTATCTCAAATTTTAACTCGGGACAAACTCAAATGTCCCACATGGAGTCCACTGAGTATTCAAACAAATGACTTAGAAATTTGTTCCAAATTCACATATAACCAAGTTATCTTTTCTCTGTAAAAGCCACATAATGACTCTAGATTCTACTAGGCTACATATAATAACAAAGAAAAAAAATCACTAAGTGAAAGGTGGAAAATCATTTTTCCTAGCAAAGAAAAGGTTAGCCCAGGAAAGAAAATGAGGCAAAATAAAGAGTTTTTGATATTTTCTTAACAAGGGTGGTTGCCCCTCTTTGTTTAGCCTATGATTTTTTCAACAAAAATTTAAAAAGCGAAGCAACAACCCTTGTGATTCAAGTTTATTTAATTTCTTGGAAATTCTTGAATCATTAAACATGGAAGAACATGCATATGCTACAACTTCCAATTTTCCGCATCAACAGCAACAACTCTGGCTTTCTTTTGTTTCTCTAATCTCTATGTATGTTGGTTGATTTTCTCTTTCTTTTCTGGATATATATTAGAGGCAGTGATGATAATGATGTATTCGGATTCTGGGCTAACCGGATCGGGCATAGAGACTATCCGACCTGTATCTTGGCTTGGTAAAATCACCGGAGGGCATGCGATCATCAATGCAACCGGTGATTTTGCAGCCATGGCATGGTCATCTATCTTTGTGTTCTGACCTCTTTGCACATCTGAGCCTCTAAATGATCACTCTCTTCATTCAGAGTTGTAACAACTAGAGAAGTATTAAATTGTTGAGTCAAGGTTTGGGAATAGGGTGGTAGAGTTGAGGATGAGGATGATCGTGACGATCTCTGAGAATCAGTTCGGTTTCATGCCTGGTCGCTCAACCACTGAGGTCATTTACTTTGTGAGGAAATTAGTGGAGCAGTTTCGAGAGAGAAAGAAGACTTGCACATGGTGTTTATTGATCTAGAGAAGTCTTATGACAGAGTTTCTAGAGAGATTCTATGGAGGTGCTTGGAGGCTAGAGGGGGTATCCGTGGCGTACACTAGGTCGATTCGGGATATGTATGATGGTGCGAAGTCTCGTGTTAGGACGGTAGGGGAGATTCGGAGCACTTCACAGTTTTGATAGGATTGCACCAATGATCGACTCTTAGCCTGTTTCTATTTGTTTTGGTGATGGATGTTTTGACGTAACATATTCAAGGGGAGGTGCCTTGGTGTATGTTATTTGCAGATGATGTGGTTCTGATCGACGAGACTCGGGGTGAAGTTAATGATAAGTTGAAAATTTGAAGACAGACACTTAAATCTTAAAGTTTTCGGTTAAGTAGAACCAAGCTGGAGTACTTGGAATGTAAGTTCAGTGATATGTCGCAAGAAGATAGAATGGTTGTAAAACTAGACTCTCAGGCCCTTCAGAAGAGGGAGAGTTTCAAGTATCTAGGGTCTATAATTCAGGGTAATGGTGAGATTGACGAGGATGTCACGCATCGTATTAAGGCAGGGTGGTTGAAGTGGAGGCTCGCTTTGGGAGTCCTTTGTGATAAGAAGGTGCCCCCGAAGCTTAGAGATAAGTTCTACAGAGTGGTAGTCCGGAAGGCTATTTTTTTGGAGTGAAGTGCTGGCCAGTTAAGAACTCCCACATCTAAAAGGTGAAGGTGGAGGAGATGTGAATATTACGATGGATGTGTGAATATATCAGGAAAAATAGGATGAGAAATGAGATTATTCAGGAGAAGGTGGGAGTTGCCTCGGTGGAGGATAAGTTGCGAGAAGTTGGCTCGGGCATGTGCTGAGGAGGGGGGCTCTGATGGTCCAGTGTGGAGGTGTGAGACTGGCTAGGGATGATTTTAGGCGGACTAGAGATAGACCGAAGAAATATTGGAGGGAGGTGATTAAACATGATATGGAGCAATTACAACTTAGAGAGGACATGACCCTTAATAGGAAGATGTGGAGGATGCGGATTACGGTAGATGATTAGGGGGTGGGAGCGCGGAGGTAGTAATAGGGGAGTGCTCCTTTGGGTCTGGAGTTTTTTTGATAAAAAAAAGAACATAGAATATGTATTAATAGATTTTTACTATTAAATCGTTTTTAACTTTTAAGTATAACTAAGGAGCTCTTGAAGTCTATTTGTTCCGGATGAGAAAGTTAGCTCACCAACTGCTAACCCTAAGAGGGTATTTGGATTAAATTATAATTTGATCAAAATGGCTTAAAAGTTTTTTTTGAATTTTAGGAGTGTCTGGTAATTTTAAAAATTATTTAAAGTAAGTTAATTTTGACTTTTAGAAGTTGGTCATTACTACTTATTTTTTTTTTTGCTTATAATCTTTTGAAAGTTGACCAAGTAAATAACTTTTGTATCCATAATAATTTAAACTTATTTCAAAATTACCTTCTTGAAGTCCATTTGATTTTTTTAGTTTATAATTCATTAATACTTGTATTAATTAAATATTTTCACTTTTTATTTTTATGGCGAACTTAACTCTAGCCATATTAGCACCTCTTTTTTGTGAAACTTCTAATTTATGAAATATGATTTTTATGTATTATTCTCCTTCTTTAATATATTTTTTTAAATTTAAACAATTATTATTATACACCATATGAATTTCTCTAAGAAAAAAAACTTACCAACCAAGATATATGGAGAACACTCATCAAAGATATACAACTTCATGAACGATTAGTGAACGATTTATGTATATTTGACGATGCAACGTTCGTATTTGATAATGTTTTAATAGTGATATAGTTATTAATCAACCAACGAGTAATATATTTTTTAATTAAGAATCATTTTAGCAAAAAAATAGTATCATTTGTGATCAATTATTTATCTATTAATGTAATTATAATGATTAGTAACATATATATATTGTTTGACAATTTAAACTCTTTTAATCAAGATTTTTTTTCTTTTAGCATACAAATTTTATAGTCATTCATATATATATATGAATTTACAACTGTATTGATAAACATCTCCTAGTCATTAATTATGAAATTACATCACTATGTACAATATTATTAAAAGTGGGAAAAAAAATTAAGGCTGCATAAAATTTATCTTTAAAATAAAAATTAATTTCTATATAATAGAAGCACTAGTTTCGACCAGTGCTTCATTAATTATTATACTATCCCTAATTATTCCGTGATTTACTATATTACCCCTAATTAATTATTATAATTCATTTATATATTAGAATTAATAATATTTTTTTATTACATTACCCCTAATTAATTATTATAAGTCATTGATATATTAGAATTAATAATATTTAATTAAAAAAAGATATTTATAACGTTTGGTTCAGCTACTTTAATTGTGATTTTACTATATCATCCCTAATTAATTATTATAAGTCATTTATGTATTAAAAAATTAATAATATTTAATTAAAAAAATGGATGACATGATTGCCTATATTACCCCTAATTGCTCCATGATTTATTATATCACCCCTAATTAATTATTATAAGTCATTTATATATAAGAATTAATAATATTCAATTAAAAAAATAGATATTTATGACGTTTGTTTCAGCTGCTTTAAACGCGATTTTACTATATCATCCCTGATTAATTATTATAAGTCATTTATATATTAAAAAATTAATAATATTTAATTAAAAAAATCAGCTGCTTCGTCATTTACTATATTATCCCTAATTGCTTCGTGATTTACTATATTACCCCTAAATAATTATTATAAGTCATTTATATATTAGAATTAATAATATTTTTTATTATATTACCACTAATTAATTATTATAAATCATTTATATATTAGAATTAATATTATTTAATTAAAAAAATAGATATTTATGATGTTTGTTTCAACTATTTTAACCGCGATTTTACTATATCATTCCTAACTAATTATTATAAGTCATTTATGTATTAAAAAATTAATAGTATTTAATTAAAAAAATAGATGACATGTCTGTCTATGGTTTCGACCAGTGCTTCGTCTATATTACCCCTAATTAATTATTATAAAGTCATTTATATATTAGAATTAAAGATATTTTTATTATATTACCCCTAATTAATTATTATAGGTCATTTATATATTAAAATAAATAATATTTAATTAAAAAATAGATATTTATGACGTTTGTTTCAGCTGTTTTAACCGTGATTTTACTATATCATCCCTAATTAATTATTATAAGTCATTTAGGTATTAAAAAATTAATAATATTTAATTAAAAAATGGATGACATGTCTGCCTATATTACCCCTAATTGCTCCGTGATTTATTATATTATCCCTAATTAATTATTATAAGTCATTTATATATTAGAATTAATAATATTTTTATTATATTACCCCTAATTAATTATTATAGGTCATTTATATATTAAAATAAATAATATTTAATTAAAAAATAGATATTTATGACGTTTGTTTCAGCTGCTTTAACCGTAATTTTACTATATCATCCCTAATTAATTATTATAAGTCATTTATGTATTAAAAATTAATAACATTTAATTAAAAAATCAGCTGCTTCGTCATTTACTATATTACCCTAATTGCTCCGTGATTTACTATATTACCCCTAATTAATTATTACAAGTCATTTATATATTAGAATTAATAATATTTTTTTATTATATTACCCTTAATTAATTATTATAAGTCATTTATATATTAGAATTAATAATATTTAATTAAAAATAGATATTTATGACGTTTGTTTCAATTACTTTAACCGTGATTTTACTATATCATTCCTAATTAATTATTATAAGTTATTTATGTATTAAAAAATTAATAATATTTAATTAAAAAAATAGATGACATGTCTGCCTATATTATCCCTAATTGCTCCGTGATTTACTATATTATCCTAAATTAATTATTATAAGTCATTTATATCTTATAATTAATATTTTTTTTACTATATTACCCTTAGTTAATTATTATAAGTCATTTATATATTATAATTAATAATATTTAATTAAAAAATAGATATTTATGACGTTTGTTTCAGCTGCTTTAATCATGATTTTTCTATATCATTCCTAATTAATCATTATAAGTCATTTATGTATTAAAAAATTAATAATATTTAATTAAAAAAATAGATGACATGTCTGCTGCAGCTGCTTCAACCATAATTTTGCTAAATATCGCTTATAATTAATTATTATGAGTCATCTAAGTGTTAAAAATTTAATCATGTTAAAAATTTAATCATACTTTTTAAAAAATAAAATAGACATAAAATGATAAATTAACTCTTGATGTATTAAATTAAGTTGACCTCCTTCAACCGTGATTTAACTGTATCACCCCTAATTAATTACTATAAGTCATTTATGTATTAAAAAATTCATAACATTTAATTAAAACATTGGTTTCGACATGGCTGCTTCAAGAGATGCGCCGTGATTTTACTATATCACCCCTAATTAATTATTATAAGTTATTTATGTCTTAAAAAATTAATAGTATTTAATTAAAACAAGAAAAATATGTGTTTATGACATATTTGTTGAAGTTGCTTCAACCATAATCATCTTTGAGAAAATGATCCAAGACTTTATTGTTAATTGAATTATCTTTTGTTTCAGTTATTATATGAAATAATCCTATGAATATTAGTTCTAAATCTTTTCTATATTTTGTAACAGGTCTCAATCTTATCATCAAACAATTAAAATAACCCGACTATATGAAACATCACACTTTTTTATCATGTGAAAAAAAACTATCTTATAAAACTTCACTCCTTAGCGACTACCATCAAATAGTTATTATTTAAAAAATTATCGTTTTAAATCAATGTACATTTATGTTAACAGTTTTAAGGGTATTTCAGACATTTTGACAAAAAAAAGTGCTTAACAATACTTGTTTACCAAACACACCAACAACTTTTTTTCAGTTTCAGCACTTTTATTCAAACACGTAACTGCTTATTTTTAAAATAAGTTTCAGTACTTTCAAAAGTACTTTTAATTTTTTTCTTAAAAGCTACTTTTTTCAGTTTATCCAAACGGACTCTAAATATGCAATGAGTAGACATATATGAAATTGCAAGTAAACACTAGGCTTATTAACATATGATACTCCAAGTACTAAAGATGAATATAATTGAGGGCATAAATTATGAGAAACTTTAGTATTAGACTATAATTCTTGAATAGCTTTATTAGCTTAGGTGGTGTTTCACCTAATAGTTTGTCTAGTGATGTTAGTGACAATTTTTAATATAAATGATCATATGATGGTCTATTAAAGATATCATGGTTATGATGGCATACATGTTGAAAAACAGACATATGCAATGGAAGCAAATAAACTGCATTACTTGCATATAGTATAGACAACACGAGGGCATGCCACGCCCTCTAGTCTTCGAGATAAGGGTGTGGCAACGTGACCCAAAATAGTGTGCATCCGCGATTAGGGTTCCTATTGACTTCCTATTATAAATAGAATATTTGGATTTTATTGTACACATTTTAGACGACTTTTGGGACTGGAAATACACTTGAGGAGGCTTCCTTTAGGATTCTTAATTTTTTCTTTAGATTACTTTTGATTTTTATATATGAATTCATTAATTGCGATTCGTTGTAACCTTAGTTGTTTTATTTACGGGGTTGATAACATAATTAGAGAATGATCATCCTTTAATTGTTTATCTAAGTTAGTCCCACAACTACATTGTTGAGCAGGGATTTAAGAACTAAACTAAATGCATTTATATTCCATCCTGTATATGAACTAAATGGGACAAATTAGGTATATTCCTATCCTAGACGCAAATCTTAACTTCAATCCCTTGAATGTATAAGATCCCACTTCATATATTTTACTACTTAATCTATTGTTCCTTTTTTCGGGCTCACAATAAAAATATAAACTTATTGTAAGGATCGTGAATCCGTAGATTAGTAAGAATAAGGATATATGAATAATCAAACAATGATAATAATCTTAAACAAACTCAATTGAAAGCATAAGTGTTCATGTTCTTGGCCTCAACCCTAGATGAGGTAATCACAAATTTCAACGTAACATAAAATCAGTACCTAACTCTTGAAGCGTGACCACGAATGCAAATTGAATCTTCAAACACGAAATCATCTTTCGAATTCATGGTTTTCTGTTGTGTGACCCGCATAATTTGTATTGGTATAAATTAGCTTCAGAAGGATTTGAGCCAATCAGGGTTGGATATACCAAGAACCGACCCTCAATGGTGTCATCTCGAGGGCAATATCGATACATAGAAATATCTTCTCAAGCGAGAGCAAAGGAGCCCAAGACTATCAGTGATGTGATTGTATACAACAGGACTGACAAAAGGACGATGTGACGAATTGCTCAGGTGCACAAGTAACTCTCGGTTGATACTTTTTGTTTTAAAATATTTATGAACCTATTAACTATTGCATAATTAATATTCTTCTCTTACATGAAATTTTTATCCTATAAATAGTGTTTCTTTTATTTGAAAAAACAAGCACTTAAAAATACTTCTTCCTTGAAAATCATTTGAGAGACATTGATCAAATATTGAGATCACCAATTCAAGAATAGAAGAGCAACAATCTTGAGTACTACTTGTTTTGTGGCTTAGTTGAATCCCGAAGATAGAGTTGTTATTAATTCTTTCGTTTGTTCGTGGGAGAGACTCCAACTATCTTCAAGAAACGTAATATCGTGCTTCTAAGTCAAGTTTTATTTTGAATTTCTTGTTCAATCATCATTATTGTTCTAACATGATGGACATGAGTCTTTAGGTGTGAAAAAGTTGCCTTTTATTGTCCATTAATTTAAAAAATGAGAGCCTTTTCAGATTTTTGAATAACAAAATAAATACTGAAGGTGCATTAAAGAAAATGAGTCTTTCTTCAAAATGTAAAATATTCACGGAAGGCTCAAGACTATAAGAGTACCTTTAGTGTAAATATATTTAGCGCATAGTTTATTTTTTAATGTGAAAATTACACATTGAAGGTGCTTTATTGTTCATGTGTTTTCACCATTTTAATCGTAAAAATTCTGACAAACTCATTTATTGAATTTGTCCCTCATTCAACACTATTTTAATTCAAAAATTTGAATCCAATTCACAACTTTAAGTTGTTAAAGGTGAAGGACTTGAACCTACAATCTCCTCTTGTCGAAATCTCTTAGTTGCTCATAGTGAATCCAACTCATAATCGTAGTGAATCAAACTCACAATCTTAAATAGTTAAACGTAAAGGACTTAGTCTACAATCTTTTTTTCTTGATGTGAGAGTTTAAAATACTTGATAACAATACTAAAACTACTTCATTTGAAATTTAGGATCGTTTGATTTAAAACAAGTTATTTTAAAATTAGTTATTCATCCCTTAAGATGGGATCAGAAACATTAAAATTTCAAAATGATTAATATTGAAATAGATTATTTCATACATTTCACTCAAATCAAACATGAAATAAATTTATTTAAAATTATAAATATCAAGTTATCTTTTATTCATATACCAAAAAGCACCCTAAAGATCATTTGATTTGGGGTACAAGGGATAAATAATCAGAAGATAAAAGAAAGAATTATTTTATTCCATATTTGACTTGAAATACTTATTAATATTGAGATTACTTATTCCATTATTTACTTTACAGTAATAAAATAAATTATCCCACATACATAATAAAATAATTAATTCCAAATTATATCAAAATAACTAATTTCAAAATAATTCTTTCCAATCAAACCACAAGTGTACTACCCAACACTCCATTAGAATTTTAATGGGGGACAAACTCCAATGTCCCACATGCAGTCCACTGAGAATTCAAACAAATGACTTAGAAATTTGTTCCAAATACACATACAACCAATATATCTCTTCTCAGTAAAAGTCACATAACCACTCTAGATTCTACTAGACTACATATAGTAACAAGAAAAAAATCACAAGTGAATGGTGGAAAATCATTTTCCCTAACAAAGAAAAGGTTAGCCCAAGTAATAAAAAAAAAAAGAGGCAAAACAAAGAGATTTAGGTTTTTATTTTTAACAAGGGTGGTTGCCCCTCTTTGTTTAGCCTATGATTTTTCCACACAAAGATAAAAAAATAAAAGCAACAACCCTTCTGATTCATGTTTAATTAATTTCTTGGTAATTCTTGAATCATTAAACATGGAAAAACATGCATATACTACAACTTCCATTTTTCCACATCAACAGCAACAACTCTGGCTTTCTTTTGTTTCTTTACTCTCTATCTATGTTGGTTGATTTTCTCTTTCTTTTTTTGGATATATATTAGAGGCAGTGATGATAATGATGTATTCGGATTCTGGGCTAACCGGGTCGGGCATGGAGACTATCCGACCCGTATCTTGGCTTGGTAAAATCACCGGAGGGCATGCGATGATCGCATGCAACCGGTGATTTTGCAGCCATGGCGTGGTCATCTATCTTTGTGTTCTGACCTCTTTGCACATCTGAGCCTCTAAATGATCATTCTCTTCGTTTTAGATTCCGTTTAGGATTTGTTAGAGTTTGTGACCCAAATTTTATTGATTCGGTTCTGAAAAAAGTTTGCGGTGCGATTCATATTTGTGATTTTTCATAGGTCTGTGGTGGCATGGACCTGTATGTTTTTGGACTTAGGATTTATTTGTACGCACGTGTTATATAAATGCGTTTAGTGGGTTGTTTTGGACGTTCAGAAAATACGTCATTCTCCTCATTGTATTCTCCATTCATTACAGTGAAATTCCTCTGTCTCTGCTTATAGTTTTTCCGATTAAGGGTTTTCACGTAAAATATATGTTCATTTTATTTTTTTTACTTGTGGTTTGCTTATTCTATTCGATCATAACAGGATTGATGTTAGAAATTTATTTATTTCAGAAGTATTTTTATTAAATAATTTTTCTGAAAAATACTTTTGAAGAAATGGTATTTGGTAAAGTGTTTTTAATAAACGGGTTCTATTTGAATAATATGTTTTAAGAAGTATTTTTACAAAACAAATAACAAAATATGACATAAGACATGTATTAAATCGTTTTACTCTCTTCGTTTAAAAAATAATGATCTAGACACGAAATTTAAAAAAATAAAAAAAAGTTTTGAATCTTGTGGTTTTAAATTAAAAATATGTCAAATGTATCAAAATGTTCTTTAATTTTGTGGTCTTAAACATGCTACGTGGAAAGTTGAAATTAAAAAGTTGTCAAAAAAAAGCTAGGGACCATTCTTGTTGAAACGGATTAAAAAAAAAAGTAGGTCATTCTTTTTAAAACGGAGGGAGTAACTTTTAAGTATTAACTTGTTGGGTTTATAGTATATGAAAGAAGTGTGAATGAAAAAAATGAAAAGTAAAATGGTGAAGGGAAGGAGACACTAAAATAGAAAGTGTATTCTCAAATTAAAATGTTTACTCTTTCTTTCATATTGGTGGAAGAAGAGAACTTGAAAGTGTTTATAATCAAGAACACTTACTCCACATGATAAGTGATGCTTCAGAAAAGTTGCACTGTTTCGAACTGATGTTTCAGAAGAATGCAATTCTTCAACGAAATGACACATTGATTCACGAAATGACATGTCTGTTCGGAATAGATACACTGTTTGGACAAAAGGATAAGAATTTTCAAAAAAAGTTACACCTTTTGAATGAACCATTGCCACTTTTCAGAAGAGGCATCTTGTGGCTATATAAACCTATTTTCATCCACAGGTTTTGGTACGAAAATTTCAGAATAAAAATACTCTTCTTGTCTTAAAAATATTTTGTGTGATCACTCAAAACTTTCAGTGAGTTCGAAGAAATTCTTGTTGTTTGAGGTACCGCTACAATTGATTTGTTTGACCATTTTATCTTGGGAGGAAAATTCCGCAACCTCGGGTACAATGAGGTAAATTATTTCCTTAAGAAAATTCCGTGAATTCGGGCGACTTGGCCATTTCATTTCTGTTTTCATCTTGATTTCTAAAAATAAAATACACTTCTAAAAACAAGAAAGATCACTTTGATCTTGTGTTGAGGCTATTTTTTATACTTCATTGTGTTTTTATTTAAATTTTAACTAATTAAATTGGTTGTTTCTAGTATACAGATTCTTGTACCCGTAGAAGAAAAATAACATAACTAAGGAGCTCTTGAAATCTATTTGTTCCGGATGGGAAAGTTAGCTCACCAACCGCTAATGCTAAATATGCAATGTGTAGACATATATGAAATTGCAAGTAAACACTAGGCTTATTAGCATATGATACTCCAAGTACTAAAGATAAATATAACTGAGGGCATAAATTATGAGAAACTTTGGTATTAGACTATAATTCATGAATAGCTTTATTAGCTTAGGTGGTGTTTCACCTAATAGTTTGTCTAGTGATGTTAGTGACAACTTTTAATATAAATGATCATATGATGGTAAAGTCAGGCACTCAAATTTGTTGCCAAAATTTACTTAGACATTTAAACTAAGACCTGTTTCTATCAAACTCACATTTTATTTCAATTGAGTCTTTTTTTCCCTATCAGCAAAAAACTCAAAGTGTGTGTTGCACGTGGCATTGTGGGTCCAATAATTATTAAAAATTGGGAACCCTAATACTTTTTTGCCTAATTATAAAAAAGAAATTATAAAATTATTTAAAAAATAAAAAACTAATTATTAAAAAGAAATTATAAAAAATTTTAAAAAATAAAAATAAAACTCCCCCACCTACCCCCAGCCACCCAGCCACCCAGCCACCCAGCCCCCAGCGTATTGTTTTATTAAAAAATAAAATTGGGACCCCCTAATGCTTTTTGTTTTATTAAAAAGGGCCTTTAGTATTTTTATTTTTTATTTTTTGTTATTAAAAAAAATTTGGGGACCTCAATGCAACTTGACATCTTTTTATTTGTAAATTAGTAAAAAAAAATGCTCCTCACGCGCCTCCCACGATGGCACTGCACGCGCAGTGCCACATAGGCAAAAAGGCCCAATTGGAACAAAATGTGGGGGGTTTAGGGGCCTGATAGGAACAGACCTTAGTTTAGGTGTCTAAGTGAATTTTGGCAACAAGTTTGAGTGTCTATCGATGCCTTTGGCCAAGAGATTTATGTCGAACGTGGGGCATATGTTGCTTGAGTACTCATGGTTATGATGTCATATATGCTGAAAAACTGACATATGTAGTGGAAGCAAATAAACTGCATTACTTGCATATATTATATAGTATAGAGTACACGAGGGCATGCCACGCCCTCTACTCTTCGAGATAAGGGCGTGGCAACGTGATCCAAAACAGTGTGCATCCGCAATTAGAGCGTGTCACGCCCCTAATCGCGGCAATGCAAGGGCATGTTACGCCCTTGGTTCCAAAATGGGCTATTGGCTTCCTATTATAAATAGAACATTTGGGTTTTATTGTACACATCTTGGATGACTTTTTGTCACGCCCCTAGCCTAGACGGGACGGACAAGGACCGTGTGAGCATGGGCTATATGACTGACATTATAAAGTATGGCGTTACTACTCATAGACAATAACAAGGGTTTATGTACAAACCAATTCTATCCCATTGAACACTCATCTATTACAAACACGTGAAACTATGACCACGTATGATAACTTATCTCTGTCTACGAAGCCTCTAACAAAAAATATAACTGTACTAGGGGAGGTGGTCGGGGCAGGGCTCCTATATACCCAAACTATAACTATAAACACGAATAAATAGTACTCGACGTATAATAACCCCAGGTATGAGAGAAGCTCACCAACTGCTTTGCTGAATACGAACAAGTGCCTAGTTTAGAAGTCTGCTCATCAATTGACCTGATCCTGTATTGCAGTAATGTAGTGCCCCCAACGTAGGGACATTAGTACATATGAAATATGTATTAGTATGTAAAGAAGACAGAATAACAAGCAGATGTATAAGGATGCTCAATGAATCAAACAAGAAAATGAGCAATTGCAGACGACTGACTACTAGAAACTCTTATATGAAACTATAACTTATGAGAGACAGGTGCCAAATACTCAATATAAACTATTACGTATGAATTACCTTATCATATAAGCTCTTACGAGTAAGTCATCATTATAAGGTCCTAGTAATTTGCCTAAGTGATGTCCTATGCCTACTTTTAATACAAATAATCATGTGATGGCCTATCAAGGACATTCTATGTCAAGTGTACGATATGTGTTACCCAAATACTCCTGACTATGATTTTATATATATAACTGTAATCGTAATCTGATATAGGGTACCCCCCTTCTTAGGGACTCACTATAATAGTCTACCCGCAGGCAATATATTGGCTCGAGTCAAGGGAACTAGTTCAGCTGACTCCAAATGAAAATGATGACAAAAGGGCAGGTACGCCACGATGCTCGAGCTCACTATAGTGGTATGTTCTTAATTCTGTGCATTGAATCACGTCGAGCAGATTTGCCAGGCCAAACCTATGTACCCTTCCATCGTTAGTGTTTATCAAGTAGTGCCTTTGAGGCCTATACCGGTATATTATGACAAGTATTGTTTAACCATTCGAGTAGTGCTTTCCATAAACGATTAACTTCTTTAATAATATTGAGCTATATAAATACGAGTTCTTTGTATTATCTTACAATATGTCGCTATGTGATCAAATGTCTAGTGCAACTATGTTATGGCCATTTATTCTAATTTACAACATTTAATATATATATAACACGTGATTTCTAATATAATTTCTTATAGGTACGACCATAGAAATGTTAGAACTCTATAGGTACATGACTCGACAGAAGTATTGACCTCATGATTTCAACCGATGGACGTAGGAAGTGCGGAGACAAGTAAGTTCAAATGACAAGAACATAAAGATGTACGAATATGACAAACATGTAGTCACGTGCTTAACGTGTAACACGAACACTCTATTTTTATAGGTAATCACACAACTTATGCAAACTCTTCTCGGAGAAACATGTGACTTTAGGCGATATGCTATAAAGAAAGAAGTTTTAGCTTTACATATCTTTGATGTCTTCCTAGCTAACGGTAGGACCACATGTATCAAACAATTCAACTCACGAGAGTGTAACCTTTGTTTTGCAAACTACTAATTTCCACAATTCGATAGATAATCACTTTACCGACTTAATATTTCAAAATCAATGTTGAGAAATCATTGACCTTTCTCCCTTTCCAACCCGAATCTATTTGGTGGTGTTAGTGTGGTTTGCCGACTGGAGCAGCGGTGAGCTTTGCCCATGGTTGGCTCGCCGATGACAGCCGAACTAGTAGAGAAAGAAAACAGCGAGAGAGAGGAAGGGGTGGCTGGCTGGAGCAGTGGAGAGACGGAGACGGAGAGACAGAGAGAGAAGAAAGGGCGGCGACGCTGGGGGTTTTGCCGGTCGGTGATTTTTGTTGTCTGTGGGAGCTAAGGCAGTGGCATTAGAGAAAGAGAAGATAGAAAGGAGAAAGGAGAAAAGTGATTGGTTTGATAAAGATGATCAGGGTTTTCTATTTTTTTTTTCTTTTTTTTTTCTTTTAAAAGTATTTTTGTAGAGAAAACAAATAATAAAGTGACCCCACTTGCACTAAAATAATATATATATACATTTAATAAAAAATTTCACTTATCCTTTAACCCACTAGCCATGACCATACATATTATATATATACACAATATAATTTTTCTTTAAAATATACGTACCCCGTAAATCTCTATAGACTAAAAGTTATACTTATCTAAAATATTAAAATAAATTTTTAAAAAAATTTACAGAGGTGTTACAATCTCCCCCACTTAGAATCATTTGTCCTCGAATGATACGTATAACTTATAGTGACTACTATAACTACCCAAGATATTCATGAGACCATTTACTTAGCTTCCACCTCCTTTGATCTTCCTTAAGGTCTTAAAATCTGGCTAACTCTTAAATTTTACAAAGATTTTGATAGAGTTTCCCCTATAAATAGGCCTATTGAGAACATATCAGCTAATCAGAATACATACAAATACGCTTCACTGAGCGCCACAACACATACAAGCCAAAATACACACAACTACGCTTCACAGAGCGTCATAACAAATACAACATCCAACAAATAATATACGAGGCTCCATTTGGCCTTAAAATTGAATGACAACTATAATCAATATGGTAACTTACCTTATACTCCGCATCTGAAAGCTGCATTCAAGCAAATTTCTAGAATCATAGTCACACATCATGTACATTCAAATAGTCCTTAGAACAAGATAAGTGTCTCGCCTTCTGTCCTTGTATTGAAATAACTCACCAAAGAAGAACACCTAAGATTTTAGGGATCCTAGGAATAAATCATATCCTCAAAATGTTAGGATGGTATACACATAAGGAATATTAGGTGCATTGTAACTCTATCTGGAGGCTATCATCCCACTTAGGCCACCTGGATTATCTTTACTTGTGTTAATATAAGAGTCATACATCATTGTTTCTCCTTATACCCTTAGGGCTTAACTTGTCGATTCTACGGAGCCACTTGAAGTCTTTCCTAGGTGATACATGTTTAATCCATCAAATCATACAATAACTGTAATATGTTAGCAAATAAGCATGAAGTGCATATACATATATGAACATCTAAGTCTAAAAAAATAATTTAACTTATAAATATATAAATTTTAGCAGATGTATAACTTATGAAGTAGACTCTGAAACCTATCACACATGAATATATGAACGATAAATAGCATGTGCACATGTGAGCTAAAAATTTAATATGTAAACAGATGAATTATAGCATGAAATTTGTCATTAGATCATATAGACAGGTATCATCTTAATACTTAATACATGGATTCTAGGACTGTAAAAGTACATAACGAGCAAGTACGCTAATCACAAAACCTAATACTGATTATAAGACTCATAGATAAATATTTACACGTAAACAAATAATTGGATATTATACAAACTAATAGGCCCTTGATATTTCTAAATGTGTACCCTATGAAATATATGATTCTCAAATAACTATATCATGATTAAGGTGACATATTAAGAAAATAATGTATCCAACCTATAAGCTATAGATTATAATATGCAATATGTGAATATATATATAACGTGTAGAAAAATGAATTGTATCGTAACATTTATAATACAATTATATAAACAAATGAACTAGTGAAAGTGTTTGATGCATAAATCTTAACAAACCTTGATTTACTCTTTTGCACCCTAGCAAAATCAGGCTCTCATTTACACTCGAAATGTAACACTAGTTATCAACAATTAGGTTGGAGACCATATCAGAACAATGCTTGGGGAACACTAACACTAAGTGGTTTATGTTGGAGCCACCATTTTACCATACATACTAAGCCTACAAATTTTTCCAATAATAATATCAGTGATCAAATACAAAATTAACTAACATTACTATATGTTGTCTCCTAATATTCACTAAGAGCCCAGACCGAATATTATTATCCCACAGTTCAGATTAGAATGCATTCTCAACATTCGAGAAATTATTTTTCTATTTATTTCTTTTTCTAAGACAAACTTTGTTTTATCTTCAAAGAAAAAGACCTCCATTGAGGCACAAACTAACCATCTTAATAAGCCACCTTGAACTTAATATTGTCTTCAAGTAAAAACAAACAACTCTTGCTCCGACAACATTCGACTAATTAAAATGAAATCGAAGAAAAAAGATGTAGGCATAGGTAGGGGCCCTGTCACACCAAAGATATATTATGTGGACAACAAACTATTCATCCGTAATGTAACGAAGTTATATAACTATATTTCAGAGTGAAACAACATACTCTCAACGACCTATTTGAAACTAGAAAGCACATGTCGAATAGGAATAAGAGGACTTAAAAAAAGAAGCACAACAAGAGCCAATCTCCCTTGTCCAGGGATCATTGGAAATGGACTAAAAATTTCCATAAACCGAAGTTGTAGACTAGAAAAAGGACTGGAAAAATGATATATACAATCACTATGAATTTCCGACGAGCCAAGAACGGATGTAGGTAATTATAGCAATATACATACATGTAACGTTTTGGTATAGATTATGAACATTTGATAAAGTTAGATATATGAACTTTTTAAGTTGGCCATTCATGATGTTCTAGTAACAGTAGCAAATTGTAATATTTTTTTTTCAGGATATTCCACCACTAGGGGTGGCAAACGGGCGGATTGGATTGGATTTGGTCGGGTTAAATATGGATCGAGCAAAAATAGTTTGGATTGCAATCCGCCCATATAAATATGGGTAAATATGGATTTGGTCAAATATGGATTGGGAAAAAATGGTTTCAACCCACTTTAACTCCCAAGTCAAAAATTTAAAACTTCTATTTCATATCAACTTGATTTTTTTTTCATTTCTTTTGTTTTAGTTTTTTCTTTTTAGTTTTTTTTGTCTCTCTTCTATATGTAGCCTCTTGTTTTTTTTTTTCATTGTTTTGTCATTTCGTTTTTTCTCTCTCTCTCTTCTATCTCCACCCTCTGCCCTTTGTGTCTTTTTTTTTTTTTCCTTTTCTTTTTTAGTCTTGTTTTTTTCTTTTTTTGGTTTTACTTCTTTCTCATTTTTTTCCTTTTTGGTTGTATTTTATGTTTTATATTTTTATTTTTATTATTGAAGAACATGATTAAGTCGAGTACAGATTATGGATGATGACTAAAATATCGTAACCACTTAGTATATTTGTTTTCACAATCATCTTTTTTCTTTTTCCTTTTCTCCCTTTTCATTATTTTTTTTTTTAATTTTTTTTGTATTTTTTTTCTTCAATTCTTTCTTTACACTTTTTTCTCTCTTCTATCTCTAACTTCTGCCTCTCTTTCTACTTTTTTGTTTTTTTTTTCTATTTTTTGTTTCCTTTTTTTTTTATGATAACGAAAATACCATAAGCGCATATTGATTTATATTCGCCCAACATTTATAATTCGAGGTCTATGTGGATCCTCAGCCATATATATTTTAGTCTCAAGAAAATACAATTAATTCATATACTTTTTTTTATTTTTCATCCGGTGTTCAATGCCTGCATTGGAGCCCCGACTAATCCGGATCGGGCATTGCAGGGCCCATTAAGGTGGCAGCGCTCCCAACAGAGTTTTCTCCATAACCAGAGTCGTACCCTCGACCTCTGGTTAAGGGTGGAGCAGCCCCATCCACTGCACCACAACCCATGTTGATTTTGATTCATATACTTATTTGTATATAAATACAAATGATAAATTGCACATATTGACAACTAAACTATTAAAATAAATATGATAAATTGCACACATTGACAACTAAACTATTCAAATACAAATAATAAATTTATTTGAAATATATAGTATGATACAAATAAATTTAATGTAAAAAAAATCTAAAATGCAATGACAAAAAAAAGATGAGGAAAAGAATATAAAAAAATAAGAAAAATGACAAAAATAACGAACCAAGAATGAAAAAGGGGAAAACAGAAATACAAAAAAAAAAAGAATGCAAAGAAATAAAATTAAAAAAGAAAAAAATGATGAAAAAGAAGAAAGAAAAAAAGTGTAAGAAACGAGTAAAAAATAAGTGGAAAAAATGAAAAAGAAAAAAAAGTAAATTAAAGGAAAAAAGAAAGAAAAAATAGTAAATTAAAGGAAAAAAGAAAGAAAAAGAAAGAAAAGAAAAGAAAAGAAAGAGAAATAAAAGATAGAAAAAAATAATAATAAAGGAGTGAGACTATGGATTATATTTAATTGATAAGAGATGTTATGAATTATATAGGCTAAATGAGATAATTAGAAGGTTATATTTATTAACCCATGTAAGTCTCAAGCGAATATGAATGATGAAATAAGAATGAGAAAGGGGAAAGCGAAAAAAAAAGAATACAAAGAAAATAAAAATAAAAAAATAGATGAAAAAATGAGAAAGAAAAAAAGAAATTATAAGGAATGAGTAAAAAAATGAAAAAGAAAAAAAGTAAGTTAAAGGAAAAAAGTAAGAAAAAAAGAAGAAGAATACTTTAAAGCTTGTTCCTTGGATGGAAAGCTCCACAAGCTCGGGTCTTCACTCACGTCTTCATGTCCTCGAGTGCTAAGATGCCTCTTTGACCCGTATCCTCCTCCTCTCCTTAGAAAGGATTCGTCCTCGAATCTGAACCTTGCAAAATAATAGGAAGGACAAGCAAACAAGTTCCTCAAGGTATGAGGTTTAGGATTAGTGTAATCAATCATAGAATCTTGCTAAGGTGGCTCAAAGTTCACATACAAGCAAACATCCCTCTTACCCGAATACCCTCCCAAGAAAGAATAAATTATGTAACCCACATAAGTATGACAAGAAATAAGGAACAAGAGTTGCTTATCAAGTGGAAAACTTAGACTCTTCTTGGAACAATAAATAGGCTTGAAAGCCGAGATGGGAAAACCATACATTCCATGCACATTCAAGTCATTCCAAAAGACATCATCACTGTATTTCAAATGATCACCGGGGTCAAATGGGTGGAGTAATTATGATCAAATGTTCCATCTATACTTGCATGATCTACAACAAAAACAACTAGAGGGTTATCCTTAGTCAATCGGCCTACATGTTCAACATCACCATTTTCACACACAAGTTGGTCTTCATGACTTCCATAAGACAATGTACTATCACTTACCACAATGGCTTCAACACTAGGTGGATCAACTAGTGTATCCACAATCTCAAGTTGTACATTATCATCACAAAATAAAGGCACATTCGGCTCACCTAAAGACAAACTATCATTCACACTTAGTTGGTTATTAACTTTATTCACTAGAGTGCAAGAGTTAGTTTGATTACCTAGTAGCTCATGTGGAGCTTGGCCACTCACGGGAATTGGATTAGGTAAGCTTGGATGCTATATCAAGTTATCCAACTTCTTGTAAATAGAGCTCTCCGTTCTTTCTATTCGCCCTTCCATTCTATCCATTATTCTTTTCATTCTTTCCATTCGTCCTTCCATTTTATCCATTTTCCTTTCAAAAGATCCCAAGCGGCTATCCATGACATAAAGCTTTGCCACGATGGATTTACACCAACTACGCATTTCACCTTCATCCGCCATTGTACCTATCAAGAGCCACTAAACAAACAACACAAAAACAGCAAACACATTAAAGGTTAGCCAAAATTAGTCCACAATTCGTCTCAAAATAGACCGCAATCTCTCAAGCTCACACTTTTGAATTATTCACTCTATTGGCCTCACAAGTGTTGATAACTCGCTTACTCTCCAATGAGGTTACTTGGTCCCAATTGTGGCTCGAGGTCGGAGTAGATTCTTATTTAAAACAACTCAAGAAATGATGTTCAAACTTGGACCAAAGAAAATACTACGACTTAAAAATGAGAAAAGCACACAATACAACGCTTAACACGAAAGAAAACGTACTCAAAAATTAATCTACAACCTAGTAGATTATTACTAGTTTGAAAATTAGTATTAGAGTCAACAAAATTGAAACTATTGAAACAAGGAAATAAACTAGGAACTCCAATTGGTTTTGAGTTTTTTAGTGATGTGGCAGCCATGTGGCAGTCACCTATTGGTCCTTGTAATATGGTGGAAGTTGGAAATCTCTTGTTCCAAAATTAAGTTGTTCAATCTTACAAGGAAAAAGAAATTTCGGCCAAAGGAAGTAGTCAAACAAAACTTTTAGGCTTTCTTTTCAAAGTTCAAAAGTATTTGACCTACTTACACTCTTTTGGCAAGACAACCTTTTTGGTAGTCTTGTCCCCTTTCCCTTTTGGGTTAGACTTGAAAAGTGACCTATCTCTTTTTTGCTAGCATGGCCTTTGGGTTAGTCTTGTCCCCAAGATTGATCTTGTTAGAACAAAATCAAAGACAAATCTGATACCAAATGATACAAGAACGACCTATGACGTGCTAAAACAGCCCACGAAATGGCACAAAATAGTCCACTATTACGAGATGAACAACAAACATAAAATGGAAAACAAGATGACTATAACTACGAGGAAAAATAGTGAGACATAATGTACTACACGTTATAGGCACTAAGATGTATATTAAACATCCAAACACAAAAAACATGAATACAAGACACCTACACTCTTACGGAAACCTCAAGGGAATCGGAACTCCCAAAGTAACCACCGTTTCTAAGCAAGTTAACAAAACAAGGATTCCACCTTGCCAAAACACTCTTAATGAGTTTACAAATATATCATGAAAATTCTAAATGAAAAAATGACCTAAATGTTCTATTTATATACTAGGGCAACACTTATTACAAAAATGATCAAAAGGCCCTTAATGAGCCCAAACAAAGGGGCGGCCTTGTAGTGTACTCCTTGGACGATTTTGGAGTGTTGGGACTTGTTCTCAGCACTTCAAAGCTTGTTCCTTGGATGGGCATCCCCACAAGCTCGGGTCTTCACTCACGTCTTCATGTCCTCGAGTGCTAAGATGCCTCTTTAACCCATATCATCTTGTTCTCAACACTTTAAAGCTTGTTCCTTGGATGGGCAGCTCCACAAGCTCGGGTCTTCACCCACGTCTTCATGTCCTCGAGTGCTAAGATGCCTCTTTGATCCGTATCAACATGTATCATTCTAGAGGCAAAAGTTCATATGCATGACTGCCTATTATATTGTCACGATAATAAACAGAAAAGAATAATACTAATTGCGAGTTACGCATACATGCAAGACGTATAATCTTGCAAGCAAGTTAGATATAACACATACATATTGAATTCATGCCAACTCAATCTTGTTGGCATCTAGTTCCTTTATAAACTATGAGGATTTTCCGGGAGTCATCGTATCATAATTTACATGCGAGCATACTCCTACTGGTTCAAAATAATTCAAAGGCTACTCCTATTCATATTTCCTTATTTTTTTTTGAAATCTATGTAACCAAGTTATTTTTCCTTTCGGTCCTAGATAATTTTCGCTCTCTCTCTCTATATATTCGAACATAAGAACTGGAAATTATTAATATTATGTAAGGGTAATTCAACATTTGTTTTTTAGTCAGGCTAAATATCAGTAGCTTATGATGAACATGCATCAGGTGAAGACATACATCCCATCCCTTCCTTAGAAAGAAATTCTTATAAACTTCATCAATATCAAGGAAACAACTAGTTAGGCCACAAAGACACCTAACATATGAGTACGACCGTGTGAAATCAAGTGAACAAGTAATTGTTACATTTTAAGACATTTGTAATCTACTATTGGCAATCTATACATCTCCAGATATATTCTTGTCCTCCGACGTAGGTGCATTCTTAAGCATCGTACTAGACCAATGTATCTCTTATCGAGAGGGACCTACTAATTGACTGTCAACTCCCACTATTGTACAAAAAGGGTACTAGATCTCAAGGTGATACTAACATTATTCCTCACGATGTGGCACCACAACCCACTAAAGCTATATAATCATATTTCTATAAAAAAAAAAAATCATAAAAGTCATACTCTAAGTAGGCGCGCTATTTGCGTATATACGTAGTCCAAGATGTTCAAATAATATTTTACTATTCTTCAAATGTAATAATTTTCCCTCTTATAACCAATTAACAAGCTTGAGATTTGAAAAAAGGCAAACTATCATCTGAAAAAAGAATTAACCTCCCCCCCTCCCCACCCCCGACAATCCCCCTGCCCCTAATGATCTTCATCCCAAAAGTCATGGGTGCGTCCTTAGATTTTTCGCTAGTAGTTGTTGTTGCTTCTACGCTTGAAAGAAAAGGTATAAAGAAGGGTATTTTGGTAAACAAATATTTTTGAATTAAAATTGCATAATTTTAATACATTAAATAAAATATTGTGAATAAAACAATGTCTGCATAAACATCTTATTCAATATTAATCTTATACACTATCAAACGACTCCTTAAGATTTCGAGCCTGCTATAGCAAAATTTTTATCTTTATAACAAAAAAGACAATCAAAAGACTTAAATTGCATGCTCAAACATATTATGATTTCACATCATATATCCATACTGGTCTTTAGTAGAGTAGATGATGATAATTATGATAGAAAAAAAAAATAGTTGAAGGTTGACCTAATGGGAAAAGACATCATCAAAATCACATTAAACTATATTCAAATAATTAAAGACATGTCTAAATTATTAAAGTGATCTAATACACATCTGAATTATATCAAAGTGAATTTATTTACCCTCTAAAATTAATATTGCAAAAAACTTGAAGTATGATCACGAATTCAAATTGAATCTTCAAACACGAGCAATAACCGTCCACAAAATCATCTTTTGAATTCATTGTCTTCAGACATCATCAAAATCACATTAAACTATATTCAAATAATTAAAGACATGTCTAAATTATTAAAGTGATCTAATACACATCTGAATTATATCAAAGAGAATTTATTTACCCTCTAAAATTAATATTGCAAAAAACTTGAAGTATGATCACGATTGCAAATTGAATCTTCAAACACGAGCAATAACCGTCCACAAAATCATCTTTTGAATCCATTGTCTTCAGACATCATCAAAATCACATTAAACTATATTCAAATAATTAAAGACATGTCTAAATTATTAAAGTGATCTAATACACATCTGAATTATATCAAAGTGAATTTATTTACCCTCTAAAATTAATAATGCAAAAAACTTGAAGTATAATCACGAATGCAAACTGAATCTTCAAACACGAGCAATAACCGTCCACAAAATCATCTTTTGAATTCATTGTCTTCTGTTGTGTGACCCATATAATTTATATTGGCATAAATTAGGTTCAACAGGATTTGAGCCAATTGAGATTGTATATAGCAAGAGCCGACACATAATGGTGTCATCTCGAAGGCAATATCGATGTCTAGAAATATCCTCTCTAATGAGAGCAAAGGAACTCGAGATCATCGGTGATATGATCATATACAATAGGACAGACAAAAGAACGATACGTCGAATTGCTCAGATGCACAAGTTCCCTCGGCTGAACCGCGTCAGACACAAAGTATTGGGCTGACAACCTCCAAAGGCTGACAAGTAACTATCTTTCGTTGGTCGTGATAGGATATGGATTCCAACATAACGCTATTTCATTAGTCATAGGGAAGTCATTATACCTTATAAATACACGCCCCTTCCTCTATTAAAAAGGATACGATTTTTGTTCATCTTTATTCTAAGTAATAGCAGTTTCACTATTTCCTTACTATTTTGCTCGTTAAGTATTTTCGACCACAACCAACCTATAGCTGAAAGGATAGTGTAGTATTTTCGACTACACTATCTATTTAGATTCGTTTCTAATCATTGCCTTGCTAGTTTGTTTTGCATTTTCTTAACCCTACTTATCTTTTGCAAATTTGCTCAACTAAAAATAAAGATATAATTGTAACGTGTGTTCTTGATCCACCAACAAAAATCGACCATAAACATAAATAATGGAGACAAACTCTCATGTCCCACATGCTCTTCACAGTTTCTCACAACCAAGATGTACTTTTTTTTCCCCTCAAAAATTGCCACATAATCCATCTAGATTCTTCTATGCTACACATATACACACACAAATACTCTCAAATGAAAGACAGTGAAAAGTTAATTTGGTTGAGAACCACAAGACTTTTCCCAGCAAAGAAAAGGTTAGCCCAAGTAAGTAAGAAAATGAGGCAAAACAAAGAGCCTCTTTAGGTATTTTGTTTACAAGGGTGGTTGCCCCTCTTTGTTTTGCCTATGATTTTTCCACTAAAATAAAAAAAGCAACAACCCTTGAATTCTTTAATTTCTTGGAAATTATAAGTATCATGGAAGACATACATACGTACTACTGTATATACAATTTCCTAAATCTACAACAATTATGTCTTTTTCTGTTTCTATAATCTCTATGTACGTTGGTTGATTTTCTCATTTTCGGATGTGTATAATTAGAGGCGATGATGATGATGATGTATTCGGATTCTGGGCTAACCGGGTCGGACATGAAGACTATCCGACCCGTATCTTGGCTTGGTAAATCACCGGATGGCATGCGATTTTTGCATGCAACCGGTGATTTTGCAGCCAAGACGTGGTCGCCGCTTTTTGTGTCCTGGCTTCTTTGCAGATCTGAGCCTCTAAATTTTAACTTGTTTGATCTCATTTTCTTTTTAGTTCATTTTACAATCATGATTTTTTTCCACAAATTTTAATATTAATTTTTTTATAGTCAATTTTTTTAATCACTTTATAAAAAAAATACATTCAAAATTTAAATTGTCTTTAAAAATAATGTGCTCAAACACAATTCTAACTATGTTTTTAATTTAAAAAATATTGAATAAAGTGAATGCATTTTTTTGTTTTTATGACCAAATAGATTCGTAGTTGTCAAGATAAAAAAAATTAGAGATCATGATGGTACTTATGGCGCTGCAGATCTTGACAAATTAGCTATTATCCAAACTGATATTAATTGAGAAAAATGGTACTCAAATCACGGCAACATTTTTAGAGCAGAGTTGAATCACGAAATTGAAAAAAACGATATCAAAACTACGGCAAGACTCTTAGAGCGGAGTCGAATCACACGTATATGTAGTAAAAGCGGAAATACATAATCAATAATAATTAGAAGGTTAAAAACTCATCCAAATGAAAATAGATTGAAATTGAAGAAATATAACTTTTAAATCTTTCTGGTCAAAAAAATATCAATTTCCACTTTTAAATTCACATCTAAATAAGATTTAAATGATAAATTTGAAGGAAAAGAGTTGGAGCTCAAAGGTGGATGTAGAGGGTATTTTAGAACTCAATGATAAATATGAAGGACATTATATAGTTCAAACGTGGATGAATGACATTTTAGATCATTTTTTGTTTTCTTTAAAATGTGTTTCTCCTCCATACCGAAAACATTGTAAAATAAAATAAAATATTTTATAGGGTCAAAGGCAATTCTTTAATAGAGGTTTCACTCGAAAGTCATTCGATGAAAAATATACTATTATTTATACATAATTAAAATTACTCTTATGTATTCATAATAAGCGTTGAATTCCTTTAGTTAGATTTTCTTTAAATATATTAAATTACTTAGTTAAAATTTTGACTCCGCTTTGCTGTTCACAGTATCTCACAACCAAGATTACTTTTTTTTTTTCCCTGAAAAATTGCCACATAATCCATCTAGACTCTTCTATGCTACACATATACACACACAAAAACTCTCAAATGAAATACAGTGAAAAGTTAATTTGGTTGTGAACCAAAGACTTCTCCCTAGCAAAGAAAAGGTTAGCTGGCGTGGTTGTGCCTCGATCTCTTTGCACATCTGATCCTCAACAATATATTTGGGGTTGTTTGACCATAAAAATTATGGTATTTGCTTGAAAGTGAGTTAGATGTATTATTGTTAAAGTTTATGTTTCAATCAATTTTGAAACAGATGCATCGACTAAAAATTTTTCGATTTATGTTTCAATTAGTTTTGAAATAAATGCATCGATCACTTAAAAGATTTTAAGTTATAAAAAAAATGATTGTGAATTTTACAATTCCTTCATTAAATTTTACGTTTTAGGTTCTTAGGTTGTTGAAAGAAAGAAAATTTTTATTTTAAAATATTCATAAACCTATTAATTACTCTCTTCGTTTTATTTTATGTGTCTTTTTTAATAGAATACAAAATTGAAGGAATGAGTGGTGACTTTGTAAAGTTTATAAAATTATTTTTCTTAAAGTTTATTTTTAGTTGTCTTTTCTTAATTAAATAAGACTCAGTAAGAATAAAATGAGGATGTTGTCATTAAATAGTTATCAAATAAGAAAATAATTTTTTTAAGGAACGGATTAAAAAGAAAATGGTGACGCATAAAATGAGACGGAGGAAGTATCACTTAATTAATACTCTTCTCTTTATATGAAATATTTACCTATAAATAGTGTTTATTTTATTTGAAAAGACAAACATTTAAAAATACTTTTTCCTTGAAAATCATTTGAGAGACATTGGTCAAATATTGAGATCGTCAATTCAAGAATGAAAGAGCAATATTAGAGTTGTTATTAATTCTTTCGTTTGCTCGTGGGTGAAACTCCAGCTATCTTTAAGAAGCGTATTATTGTATCTTTAAGCCAAGCAAATTTTATTTCGAATTTCTTGTACAATTAAAATTATTGATCTAACAATTTGAAGATAGTTGTCTTCATGAATTCTATATTAATAGTATCAAATAATATTTCATCTTTGCCTAATTTTAATTTTGAAATATTAGATGGCAAAAACTTTTTTTAGGTGGCGTGAAAAGATGAAATTCTTTTTAAGACGATATCCTATATTTCTGATTCTGAGAAGTATTTGACGAGGCTACTTTGATTAAAGAATAAATTATCAAATGGCAATATAATGACTATTTGTGCAAAAATTATATTCTTGGAGGAATGTTCAACAAATATTATGAACAGTATTATGTTAAATGTAAATTTGCTAAGAACATCTGGGACACGCTTCAAGCAATTTATTTAGCAGAAAAGGCGAGTTTTAAGAGATTTCTTGTTTAAAATTATATGAAGTTCAAAATGCGTGATGACAAGTCAATCACTAAACAAGTATAAGAATTCTAACTTATAGCTAATAAAATGCTAGATCGAAAATTGTTCTTGATGAAAACTTTCATGTTAGTGCTATTGTATCAAAACTTTCATGTTACATAAAAAGAAAGATTTGGCTATTGAACAATTACTGCAACATTTGCAAATTGAACAAGAGACATAAGATAGTGAGAATAATATTTTAAAGTAAGCTATCATGAAAGCTCATATGGTTGGAAAAAAATCAACCAAGAAGGAATTTGAAAATAATTTTTTTTCAAAAGCAAAGAAGATTATAAATTTCAAACATAATTGTGTCAATTTTAAATCTGGTGAATGACACAAAATTGGTCAATATACGCGTGATTGTAGAATTTTCAAAGCCAAAAAGAAGATGGGAAAAAAAAAAAAAGAAGATCTTGTGGCAATGGTCACAGAAGTATTTGTAGCAAAAAAATAAACGAAATGATGGATAGATACCGACGCAACTCATCACATATCAGGCAACCGAAATTCTTTCAAGACCTATGAGCAATAGAATTTTATATATGGGAAATTCGTCCTCTGCTAAAGTTGTGGGAAGAGAAATTGTTGAACTGAAATTTACTTTCAGAATGATAGTTACATTGATGGACGTATTGTATGTTTCTGGTATTTGAAAGAACTTGGTGTCAGATGCGCTTATTTCGAAGCATAATTTTAAAATAATTTTTGAGACAGACAAATTTATTTAATTTAAAAATGACATATTTATTGAAAAATGATATGTTGCAAATGGAATGCTTAAACTCAATATTAAAAATAAAAATATTTCTGCTTATCTTGTGGAGTCTCATGACTTATGACGTGAACGTCTTGGTCATGTGAATTTTAGATCCATTCAACTTATGGTGAATAATAAATTAATTAAAAACCGTGAAAAGAATCATACTTTTAAGTGTCTTACTTGTAGTAAATGCAAGATTACAAAGAAGTTTTTTAAGACAGTTGAAAGGACTTCCACACTTTTGCAATTAATCTACATTGATATTTGTGAGATAAAATATTTATTATGTCATGAAAAGAGGGTTGTAGTCTTTTCTCTCTTCTTTTCGCTCAACCATTTTCTTCTTTCTTGATAAGCCTTAAAGTTCTGGTAATTATAGGCATTTGCGGATTTCAAAATCGAACTTCAAATATTTTGAAGAATCTTTTAGTCTGTCGAGTACACTTCGTGGGATTCATCGTCACATGACTAAGTTTCCTCTTTAATATCCGTCCATTTGTTTTCCACTTGACACCAATTATTTATTTCTTGCGTCATTGCTTACGTTTATAGTCTTGTCTTTGTGGGTATCGCCATTGCTTACGTAACTAAATTGTGCAACGCTTTTGCTATTATCTCATTAACCTATTTATTTATCTGTTTCTTATCCTGTTTATATATTATCTTATCTGTTGTTAATTATTGTTGTTTATATTTGGTATCAGGGCTCTAAGATTCTAGGAGATGTCATTATTTATGCTATTAACCTTCTCAAGAGTACATAAAAATCCCGAAGGATTATCAAGTCATCAACCACAAGAAAAAACAGACTCTATCGTCATAAAAAAATAATACCATAATACTATTACTATTAGAACTTAATAAAAAACTAGAAAAATTAAACAACGAAAAAGCAGAACTTAATAAAAATCTGAAAAAATCAATTAAAGAAAAAGTTTAGCTAGAAAAACAAGCTAGTCAAGGCAAAAGTATAGAAGAGTTAATTGAATAATTAAAACGAGTAGAATTAACTCTTTAGAAAGAAAAATTTAAAACTAAAATTAAACAACAATCATGGATCTTTTTTCAACATCCACAAGCAAGTCAAGGTCAAATTAAAGATAGATTAACAAATAATATGTTATCTAAAATAGTAAATAGATCGAAAAAGACTTCAAGACAACAGTTAGAAGAAGTAACAGGCGTAGATAAAGATATACAATTATTCCAATAAAATAAATTAAAATTATGAAGTGCCAAGACACTGTATAATGAAGGAATATTTTCAAAGGCACAATTATATAGATATTATAGAGAAGAACAAATGTGTGTTATTGAAGAAAATAGTAGTATCATAAATCTAGTAAGCTCAGACTCTTTAAAAAATTTTAGAGAAAATGCTCTATTCCAATCTTGACCTATAGGCGAAAAGGATAAGACACACCCGAACTTTAGGAGGGCCCTATTACCCCCTGAACTAATTAAAATAGTATTTTTGACAATCTTAGTGCTTATATGGTACATACGTGGCACAACACACTAAAGGGTCCACGGAGGCACACGTGTGTGCCACGTAGGCATTAAGGTTTTCAAAAATATGATTTTAATTAGTCTAGGAGGGTAATAGGACCCTCCTAAAGTTCGGGTGTGTTTCAGCCTTTGCGTGTATAGTTCAAAGTGAAAATAGAGCATTTTCCCAAGAAATTATAAAATCAAACATGAATGTCATGCATATGAGACTAATAGTAATAGATTTAAAAGGACAAACTAAAAAGAATCTAGAAACAAAAGTACCCATTTCAATATATGATAATAGATGGTCTGACTCAAAAAGATCTATAATAGGAATAATAGAAGTAGACATGTCCTGTAATAGATGACTTTTTTACTGTAGTCCAGATTATATGATAAATTCTTTAGAATTTAAAAAATATATTAAAATAGGTATTCAAACTAAAGGTTATGAAGAGATGAATAGTGAAAATAATTTACTAATATGTGTAGGATTTATAGGAAAATTTGTCACTAATAGTGATACGAAATTTAGAGCTACGGGCTACACTTTCCCTTAGTTTTTTTTACTTTCTATTTCATCTATACTATAATTTGTTTCCAAATCATCGTCTTTTTGTATTTCGTTAAGTGTCTCTTTGTTATTGCTATACCCATAAGCTCCTTATAATATTCAAGATAATTACATTCTTGAAAGGATCAAGGAAATCTGATAGGATGGAGAGTACTTAAAGTCAGATTTTTAAATCTACTTTTGTGAAAAAAAAAGCATTGAAAAATAATTTACCATGTCCTATACATCACAATAAAATGGTGTAGCAGAAAGAAAAATAAGACTTTCATAGAAATGGTTAATTCTATGCTTTATGGATCTGGTATGTCTGAAAATTTGTGGACTGAAGCCTTACTTTCAGCATGTCTATTTTCAATAGAATTACTTCCAGGAATCATAATGCATCTCCATATGAACTTTGAAATAATCAAAACTCAAATATAAATTATTTTAAAGTATGAGATTGTTTGACTCATGTTCTATTATTCAAATCAACATGTAATTAAGATTGCCTATAGAGAAGTAGATTGTGAGTTTACTGGTTATTCACAAATCAATCAGGCTTATAAATTTTTAACTTTTGAGACCCCAAGCCCTTGAATAATTATTGAATCTTCACATGCTAATTTTTTTTGAGCATATATTTTTCAATAAAAAAAATTCTTTTGAACAAGATGCAAGTTCTGTTATTTCTCCTCTTAAAAGAAATAGAGTTGAGCCATTGAAAGAAAGTCAACCAAGATGTAGTTCAAGATCAACTAAACTAACGAACTTTGGATATGATTTTCAAGATTATTTGGTTGAAAAATATCCTATTGAAGCTATGTCTTCACGTGATGCTCCTTTTTGGCATGAAACTGTTGATGATGAAATGTATTCTATCCTGTCAATTTGTAATACCCCATAATTTTCTCAGCCTAATTTCACTCCTAGAATGTCAAAGGTTGTCTTTAAAAATGAATACCTTCTTATGCGTGTAAAATTTTTCAGATTTAGACCTTTCATTGTGTGGAAAATTAAATAAGCTTTCCATCAGTACCAATTTCGCCAAAATCCAATACTCAATTAAGAAGTTAAGGCATTTTTAGTGTTGACAGTGCGCCACCTGGGCAATCACCGTGTCGCGGTGAAGGGTGATCTCCCATTTGTCATTTTTTTGTGGACCTCCGCGATAAGCTCACGTGGCGGAGAGGTCCAAATTTCCAATTTTTGATTTCCAGTGACGCAACGCAATAGCACCGCGTCGCGCCAGAGTGCAAATTCGCACTCGTCCTTTTCCAGTAGCTTAATGCGATTTCGCCGCGTCGAGGCAAAGAGAAAAATCGGGATACGAGTTACGAATTTTTGCTTTAAATGAATGAGGGGCAATGGGGTCTTTTCCCCCCTCAACCCAGGTCGTAATATAGCAATGTATAATCGTTATTGGGGCATTATTTTTCCCCCATTATCCTACTTTACTCCCAAGAACAAACCCTAATCAATTCTCTTCAAGATTCATCCATTCCAGCACCTTCTATTTAAGAAAACAATCAAGAATTAAACTTTCTATTCCAATAAGTTCAAGAAAATCATTCAAGAACATTTCTAAGAACATCAATTTGATTCATCTTCTTCAAGAAACAACCTTTAAGGACACAAATAGGAATTCAAGGCAAATTTCTTCATCAATTTGAGCAATTAAGGTATGTGGAATTTATGAACAATGATCCTCTTTCATCCTAATATTCAAAACCAAGTTTGATTTACAAATTCATATTATTTTAAATGAATATTCATGAGATTTGAATTAGGGTTCATACCCATTATTCCTAATTTTAAGATTATGAGATTTTCAATGTTTTAAAAGTTGAATTGCATGTCTATTTGCATATTTTCATGCCTATTACAGAAATTTATAGATTTTGAGATGAATTATCATTGTTTTCATGATTAAGCATGAATATTACGATGTTTTGACATGAGTTTGATGTATGGGTTATTAAGCCCAAGATTATATGTTGATGATTCGAGAAAGATGATGCTTTAAGCATTCTATGATTAGTTTATTCACAGATTTTCAGTAAAGCTTAGATTTTTTTTATCATAAGCTAAGATAAGGAATCCACATTGTTCATATAGTTTAAAATTTAAAGAAAGAGAAGCATAATTGATTTTCAATATAAACCCTTGTGCAATTTTAAGGTGGATTTTCTATAAGTTTTAAGCGATAAGTATGGTAGTAGTATTTAGCACCGAGTTGGGTATGATTTCAAGGTCTCATGCCCCAGAACTACGAGCCACTGTAGGTTTTAAGCACCCATAGTGGGCTAAGTCATGATCACTTAAGTTAAGGTTCTATTCCGATGGCAAGGGTAGAACAACTCTCCCGAACGTGGGTAAAACGTTAGACTCCATGACAGCTCACATGGTTTATGTCGGTTAGAAGTATCTCCCAAAGTTCCTAAATCCTAAGACAGAATGACAGAAAAGCTTTTAGAAAAATAAGTGTAAAGGCTCACCAGTTTATTCAGACTATGCTTTATAGAAAGATATTTAACTACAGTTTTCAGCTTTCAGATTTCAAATTTAAGGGTGAGTCCTTTCTACACTTAGACAATATGATTTAAAGAGTGAATACAAGTACAACTTTTAGAACTAAATGTTATGACTCACTAGATTTATAAAGTTTGATTTGCTATGTATGATTTCAGATTTCAGTTTTCAGATATTCCAGCTTATGTGAGTCATTTACACTTAGCATGCAATGTTTTACAAATTTTGATGATTAGATAATGTTTTACTTATGCATTCACCCTCATATACTCAATACATCCTCAAAGTACTGATCCACATATATGTCTATGTGATACATTGTCTTATAATATAGGTACAAGTTGTAGTATGTGCAGTCAGAATCAGACAGTCGCAGATTCCAGTCAGCAGATGATGAGTCCTCCTACTTCGGGAACTTTAGTATGATGTAATTTATGTACTGTACTTTCTTATTCACATGTATTGATTAGTGGTAGTTGAAGTCGCATCGCAGCTATCTATAGTCGGTATAGTAGAGGCTTAATAGATATTAGTTAGAGTCAATCATGTAATTTCAATCCCTCTTTTCAGACTTTATCAGAATGTACAATTGTATCAGTATTGTATTTTCATAGATTCCATCATTATTATGTTTTTGCACAGTAAACTCAGTTATTTTATACATATTTAATTAGTTGCTTAACAGTATGCCAGTTCATGGGTTAGCTTGGGATCACTTGTAGTCCTAAGCACCGTGTGACGTCTCGGGACCATTTTTAGGGCATTACAAACTTGGTATCAAAGAAAAGAGTTCAAGTGCCCTAGGTGTATATGAAATCGTGTCTAGTAGAATCTTGCGGAATGGTACGGAGACGTCTGTACTTTTATTCGAGAGGCTACAGAGCATTTAAGAAAAGTTTTCTTTCTTTCATACTCTAGATCATGCTGTAAAGTTCTTTTCTCAGAAGCTTCTGTCGATTCGTGTGTCACTCCATAGTTCTCCATCAATGTAATTCTCCATCGGTATATAGACTTATAGTATCTTAATAAGTCTATACACCGATCTCGATTGAAGTGTGTAGAAATACTCTTGATAAATTTATCGATACTTTGTTATAAAGAAGGATGCGATTAAATTTTCTTCATGAAATTCATAGACTATTTGATCAGAGTATGAAAAGTTACTCTTGATGAACTCACCTCACTAAGTGCGAAGTGAAAGCCGCTTCAATAAGATTTTAACAAGAAAATCTTAAATCACTTAGTTACAAGAATTCAGGACACATGATTGCAAGGTTTGTCAAAAGATTTTAATTTCACCGAAACATAGTAATATGCGGGGAGTATTTTTCTGCTTCATTCAGCGAACCACTTAGTTCAAGATTTGTTCACTAAGTAGTCAATGATTTAGAAAGTCTTTACTAGCTAATGGTTCAAGTCCAAAAGACACCATTATTGATGCATGTTGCTAGATTAATGACTCAAAAGAATTTTCTTTCTTAAAGAGGAAATTTCTTGAAACAGGTGGGGGATTGTTATTGTTAAAGTTTATGTTTCAATCAATTTTGAAATAAATGCATCGATTAAATTTTTTTGATTTATGTTTCAATTAATTTTGAAATAAATGCATCATTTAAAAGATTGAGTTACAAAGAAAAAGAATGTGAATTTTACAATTCATTCATTAAGTTTTATGTTTTAGCTTCTTGAAAGAAAGATATTTTTTATTTTAAAATATTCATGAACCTATTAACTATTGCTTAATTAATATTCTTCTCTTACATGAAATTTTTATCCTATAAATAGTGTTTCTTTTATTTGAAAAGACAAGCACCTAAAAATACTTTTCCCTTGAAAATCATTTGAGAGATATTGATCAAATGCTGAGATCACCAATTCAAGAATAGAAGAGCAACAATCTTGAATACCTTGTTTTGTGGATTAATTGAATCCCAAAGATAGAGTTGTTATTAATTCTTTCGTTTGCTCGTGGGAGAGACTCCAACTATCTTCAAGAAGCGTATTATCGTGCCTCTAAACCAAGTAAGTTTTATTTTGAATTAGGAATAGACATGTTTTCTCCTCTAAAGTTGTAACGAAAACTCACTTTAGCCATTAAACTTAACCTGTAATTGTTTACCCCTTTAACAACTTTCAAGTGAATTAAATACATTCTGAAAAATAACAATCTCACTCTCACAACGAAGAGTGCACTACACATGCGTCATGTCATTGCCAAATCAGTGTCACATCAGTGTCATGTCATTGCCACATAAAAAATTATAATTTTTTTTAAACAAACAATTCCACACACATACTATTTTTATATATTTTTTTTAAAAAGTAAAAATTATATATGTACTATTTATATATATATATATATATATATATATATATATATAAATATATATATATTTTAAAATATATATAAATTTATATGTTTTCTTCTTCAACCCCACCCACCCCTCAACCGAGCTTTCTTCTTGACCACCACCACAGCTCAAATTTCACAATTTTTTGAAACCCTAACAACAATTCACAATGAGATTTCAATAAATGGCATTCCCAAAGTTCGTTCTTTTTTTGTTTGGGAGATGGCGGAATTAGGGCAGTAGACGGTGGATTTCTCGGCTTGGGTAAGCCAAGCGGCGGAGGAATCATACGTGACGTTAAAGGAGTTGGTGGAGAAGTGTAAGTCATCAGATTTATCTGACTCTGAGAAGAAAATTGGGATTCTGAAATATGTTGTCAAGACTCAGCAACGTATACTCCGTCTCAATGTCCTTTCCAAATGGTGCAACAGGTTGATTCTTTTTTATTTTTTTACAATTCAATTCTTGGCTCTTTAATTCTTTTAGTCGATGCATTGATGATTTAAGACTAGGGATCTATTTTTGTTTAAATATAAGGCATGCCCTATTTTACAACTCTTTGGATTTTTTGGGTGTTGGAATTTAGCAAATTCTTGAAGAATGGTACCTGAAAGATTTAATTTTTATGTATTTTTTGAGTTTAATCTGTTGATTTTTGATCTTTATAGGAAAGTTTATTTATTGTACAATTTGTGTATTTTATTATTCTGTATTTGATTGAAGATTTTTGACGGATAAGAGTGAAAAAAGAAAAGAAACTTTTGAGGGAAGATTTTTTATGCCCCATGATTGAAGACATGGGGGTGGTGGGTGTGAGGAAGAAGAAAAAATAGGGGTGACGGGGTGTGAGGAAAAAGGAAAAAAAATAATGGTAAATTTTTAAAGTTCACCCCACTTATTTTTTTTTATACTTCTTTATTATTAAATGCGCTTTGATTTTTTTTATTTTTTTTTAGCCATGTCAGCCGTTAAGGGAACAAAATAATACATTTTAAAGTTTATAAGAGGATAAATAATTAAAGGTCAAGTTTAATGGCTAAAGTGAGTTTTCGTTACAACTTTAGGGGGGAAAACATGTCTTTTTCCTTTTGAATTTCTTGTTCAATCATCATTATTGTTCTAACATGGACATAAGTCTTTAGGTGTGAAAAAATTGTCCTTTATTGTCCCACCAGTTTAAAAAATAAGAGCCTTTTCAGATTTTTGAATAGTAAAATAAATATTAAAGGTGCATTAAAGAAAATAAGTCTTTCTTCAAAATGTAAAATATTCACTAAGGCTCAAGACTATAAGAGTACCTTTAGTATAAATTTATTTAACGCGTAGTTTATTTTTTAACGTGAAAATAACACACTGAAGTTGATTCATTGTTCATGTCTTTTCACCATTTTGATCGTAAAAATTCTGACAAATTTTATTTATTGAATTTGTCCCTCATTCAACACTATTTTAATTCAAAAATTTAAATCCAATTCTCAACCTTAAGTTGTTAAAGGTGATGGACTTGAAGCTACAATCTCCTCTTGTCAAAATGTCTTAGTCGTTCATAGTGAATTCAACTAACAATCATTGTGAATCAAACTCACAACCTTAAATAGTTAAACGTAAAGGATTTAGTCTATAATTTTCTTCTCTCGATCTGAGAGTTTAAATACTTGATAACAACACTAAAACTGCTTCATTTGAAATTTAGGATCGTTTGATTTCAAACAAGTTATTTCAAAATTAATTATTTCAAAATTAATTATTCCTTCCTCAAGATGGGATTAGAAACATTAAAATTTCAAAATAATTAATTTTAAAATGAATTATTTCATACATTTTACTCAAATCAAACATGAAATAAATTTATTTTAAAATTATAAATATCAAGTTATCTTTTATTCCTATATCAAAATGCACCCTTAGGGGTCGTTTGGTGTGGAGTATAAGAGATAAATAATTTCAGAATAAAAGAAAAAATTAATTTATTCCATTTTAATTTGAAATATTTGTTAGTATTTGATTACTTATCTCATCATTTACTTCATAATAACGTGATAAGTTATCCCACATGGGTAATTAATTTTGAATTATCCTAAAATAACTAATTCCAAAATTACTTATCTCGAGATAACTCTTATCCTCGGTCTACGATCTAATCCTCCATTAGAATTTTAATGGGGTACAAACTCCAATGTCCTACATGGAGTCCACTGAGTATTCAAACAAAATGACTTAGAAATTAGTTCCAAATATACACAAACAACCAACATATCTTTCCTCAGTATAAGCCACATAACCACTCTAGATTCTACTAGACTACATATAATAACAAAGAAAAGAAATCACAAAGTGAAAGGTGGAAAATCATTTTTCCTAGCAAAGAAAAGGTTAGCCCAAGAAAGAAAATGAGGCACAACAAAGAGTTTTTGGTATTTTCTTAACAAGGGTGGTTGCCCCTCTTTGTTTAGCCTATGATTCTTTCAACAAAAATTTAAAAAGCAAAGCAACAACCCTTGTGATTCATGTTTATTTAATTTCTTGGAAATTCTTGAATCATTAAACATGGAAGAACATGCTTATACAACTTCCAATTTTCCACATCAACATTAACTCTGGCTTTCTTTTGTTTCTTTAATCTCTATCTATGTTGGTTGATTTTCTCTTTCTTTTTTTGGATATATATTAGAGGCAGTGATGATAATGATGTATTCGGATTCTGGGCTAACCGGGTCGGGCATAGAGACTATCCGACCCGTATCTTGGCTTGGTAAAATCACCGGAGGGCATGCGATCATCGCATGCAACCGGTGATTTTGCAGCCATGGCGTGGTCATCTATCTTTGTGTTCTGACCTCTTTGCACATCTGAGCCTCTAAATGATCACTCTCTTCGTTTTAGATTTCGTTTGGGATTGATATTAGAAAACTGCTTATTTCAGAAAGTATTTTTATAAAATAGTTTGATAAAAAGGTGTTTGATTATTTTATTTGAAAAGTGTGTTTTAATAAACAAAATCATTCTTTTTGAAACGAATTAAAAAGAAAAGTGGTCATTTTTTTTTTTTAAATGGAGGGGGTAACTTTTAAGTATAACTAAGGAGCACTTGAAGTCTATTTGTCACCAACCGCTAATGCTAAATATGCAATGAGTAGACATATGAAATTGCAAGTAAACACTTAGGCTTATTAGCATATGATACTCCAAGTAATAAAGATGAATAACAGAGGGCATAAATTATCAGAACTTTAGTATGAGAGTATAATTCATGAATAGCTTTATTAGCTTAGGTGGTGTTACAACTTGTTCTTTATTATACACCACCAAATAGTTTGTCTAGTGTTGGTAGTTGTTAGTGACATTTTAATACAAATAATCATATATGATGATCTATTAAAGAGATTCATGTCAAATGCGGGTATATGTTGCTTGAATACTCATGGTTATGGTGTCATATATGTTGGAAAACAGACAGTACGCAGTGAAAGCATATCAACTGGATCACTTGCAATGTAATGTAGACATCAACTCATAATTAATCACATATTTTAATGAAACATAAAATTAATATTTAGCTCTTGAAGCCTGACCACAAATGCAAATTGAATCTTCAAACACGAGCAAGAATCGTTCATGAAATCATCTTTCGAATTTATGGTCTTCGAATAATTTGTATTGGTACAAATTAGCTTCGGTAGGGTTTGAGCCAATTGGAACTGGATATAGCAAGAACAAATCCACAATGGTGTCGTCTTGAGGGCAATATCGATGCCTAGAAATATCTTCTCGAGCGAGAGCGAAGGAGCCCGAGACCATCGATGATATGATCGTATACAACAGGAGAGACAAAAGGACGATTTGTCTAATTGCTTAGGTGCATAAGCGATCCTCGGCTAAACAACGTCAGACACACAGTATTGGGCCACACAGTATTGGGCCGGCAACCTTCAAATTCTTGAGAGCAATATCGATGCCTAAAAATATCTTCTCGAGCGAGAGCAAAGGAGCCCGAGACCATCGGTGATATGATCGTATACAACAGGAGAGACAAAAGGACGATTTGTCTAATTGCTTAGGTGCATAAGCGATCCTCGGCTAAACAACGTAGGACATGCAGTATTGGGCCAGCAACCTTCAAAGGCTCAAGGATCCTCGGCTAAACAACGTCAGACACGCAGTATTGGGCCGGCAACCTTCAAAGGCTCAAGGACAAGTGATTATTGTTCATTGATAATGATACGATATGGAATTCAAAATAACACTATTCCATTGGCATCTATAGACGCTCCCTCCTCTATCGAAAAGGATTTGATTTCTGCTACTCTTTATTCTAAGCAATAAAAATCTTTAGATTTGTTCTTTAATTTTCATTGTTTCCTTTGATAGTTTCACTATTTTCTTGCTATTACGTTCGCTCGTTAAGTATTTTCGAGCACAACCAGCCTATAGATAGAAGGATTGTTGACTACAATTTCTTTTCAAATTCGTTTCTAATCGTTGCCTTACTAGTTTATTTTGTATTTCCTTTACCTTATACTTCCTCCGTCCCAAATTATGTATCGTTATTTAACCGGACAGAATATTTAAGAAATAAGTATTGACTTTGTTAAAGTTACAAAATTATCTTTCGTAAAAAAAGGAATAATAGTATTTAAAATCAAGTGAGACCAATTTTAATTGAAAAAAAAATAAAAATAGGAGTAATAGTATTTAAAATCAAGTGAAACCAAGGATAAAATTGTAATATTATTTTTAAACCTTACCAAATAAGGTAAGACGACATTCTTTTTGAGACGAATAAAAAAAAAAATGACGACGACGAAAAAAATATATCTTTTACAAACTCGCACACTAACAACAAAGCTACAATCGTAACATATGCTCTTGATCCACCAATTCTTACTATAAACATAAATAATGGGGACAAGTTCCCATGTCCCACATGTTGTTCACAGTTTCACATAACCAAAATTAATTTATTTTTCCTCAAAAATTGCCACATAATCCATCTAGACTCTTCTATGCTACACATATACACAACAAAAGCTCTCAAGTGAAACACAGCGAAAAGTTTACTTGGTTGTGAACCAAAGACTTTTCCCAGCAAAGAAAAGGTTAGCCCAAAGTAAGAAAATGAGGCAAAACAAAGAGTTCTGGTGTTTTCATTACAAGGGTGGTGTTTCCAACATAGTTTAATTTATGAAAAATTAATTTCAATCATAAATAAAAATATGAAGAAGTAATAATTTTATTGATAAAAAATATGAGTATAAATCTGTTCCTCCCTTGATTGTTCTCTCTTGATTTTCTCCTTAATTCGAGGGCCGTCAGTGACGTCTTTCTCGAATGTAGGAAAAAGATTTGGATATGAATTTCTCCGTAATTCGAGGGCCGCTAGTGACTTATTTCTCGAACGTAAGAACATTTGGATTTGATCTCCATGAAAGGAAGGTTTGTCTTCTTGATGTATTTAATTATCAAGAAGATAGGGTTTTGATCTTTATGAATATCCCATAAATTTATTGGGACTTTTCAAATCTTGGAGATCTTGAAGATGCCTCTTTGAAGGGATATTTGTCCCTTCATATAGGCGTAATTTAAGGTTTAGGTAGAGTAGCCACCAAATTAGATTTAGGGTAAAGTATTCCCAAGAGAACTCTAACCAAAATTGAACTTTTTTTGTAGAGTCCACAAAATTTCAATGTCTACAAATGTCCCTACTTCAAGGCTTGTTGGCGTGTAGACTTGATGAAACTCAAAGACGAGTCTTGAAGTACCGCTTCCATCTTTACGATCTTGCGGCTACAAATTTGCATATTTGATTTATGAGAGAAGAGATGAAGGGCAGATTTGGTCCCACTGGGCGTGCCAATTTGTTTCCAACATAATTTAATTCATGGAAAATTAATTTCAACCACAAATAAAAATACGACGAAACAAGAATCTATCTTAATTTTCTCCTTAATTTGAGGGTCGCTAGTGGCTTATTTCTCGAACGCTGTCAGTGGAGTATTTCTCGAATGTAGGAAGAAGATTTGGATATGAATTTCTCCGTAATTCGAGAGTCGCTAGTGGCTTATTTCTCGAACGTAGGAACATTTGGATTTGATCTCCATGAAAGGAAGGTTTGTCTTCTTGATGTAATTGATTATCAAGAAGAGGGGGTTTTGATATTTATGAATATCCCATGAATTTATTGGGACTTTTCAGATCTTGGAGATCTTGAAGATACCTCTTTGAAGGGATATTTGCCCCTTTATATAGGCATAATTTAGAGTTTAGGTAGAGTAGCCACCAAGTTAGATTTAGGGTAAAGTAGTCCCAAGAGAACTCTAACCAAAATTGAACTCTTTTTGTAGAGTCCACAAAATTTCAATGTCTACAAATGCCCCTACTTCAAGGCTTGTCGGCGTGTAGACTTGATGAAACTCAAAGACGAGTCTTGAAGTACCGCTTCCATCTTTACGATCTTTCGGTTACAGATTTGCATATTTGATTTATGAGAGAAGAGATGAAGGGTAGATTTGGTCCCACTGGACGTGCCAATTTGTTTCCAACATAATTTAATTCATGAAAAATTAATTTCAATCACAAATAAAAATACGAAGAAACAAGAATCTATCTTGATTTTCTCCTTAATTCGAGGGTCGTAAGTAGCGTATTTCTCGAATGTAGGAAGAAGATTTAGATATGAATTTCTCCGTAATTTGAGGGCCGCTAGTGGCTTATTTCTCGAACGCCGTCAGTGGCGTATTTCTCGAATGTAGGAAAAAGATTTGGATATGAATTTCTCCGTAATTCGAGGGTCGCTAGTGGCTTATTTCTCGAACGTAGGAACATTTGGATTTGATCTCCATGAAAGGAAGGTTTGTCTTCTTGATGTAATTGATTATCACGAAGAGAGAGTTTTGATCTTTATGAATATCCCATGAATTTATTGGGACTTTTCAGATCTTGGAGATCTTGAAGATGCCTCTTTGAAGGGATATTTGCCCCTTTATATAGGCGTAATTTAGGGTTTAGGTAGAGTAGCCACTAAGTTAGATTTAGGGTAAAGTAGTTCCAAGAGAACTCTAAACAAAATTGAACTCTTTTTGTAGAGTCCACAAAATTTCAATGTCTACAAATGCCCCTACTTCAAGGCTTGTCGGCGTGTAGACTTGATGAAACTCAAGGACGAGTCTTGAAGTACCGCTTCCATCTTTACGTTCCTGCGGCTACAGATTTGCATATTTGATTTATGAGAGAAGAGATGAAGTGCAGATTTGGTCCCACTGGGTGTGCCAATTTGTTTCCAACATAATTTAATTCATGGAAAATTAATTTCAACCACAAATAAAAATACGAAAAAACAAGAATCTATCTTGATTTTCTCCTTAATTCGAGGGTCGTAAGTGGCGTGTTTCTCGAATGTAGAAAGAAGATTTGGATATGAATTTCTCCGTAATTTGAGGGCCGCTAGTGGCTTATTTCTCGAACGCCGTCAGTGGCGTATTTCTCGAATGTAGGAAAAAGATTTGGATATGAATTTCTCCGTAATTCGAGGGTCGCTAGTGGCTTATTTCTCGAACGTAGGAACATTTGGATTTGATCTCCATAAAAGGAAGGTTTGTCTTCTTGATGTAATTGATTATCAAGAAGAGAGGGTTTTGATCTTTATGAATATCCTATGAATTTATTTGGACTTTTCAGATCTTAGAGATCTTGAAGATGCCTCTTTGAAGGGATATTTGCCCCTTTATATAGGCGTAATTTAGGGTTTAGGTAGAGTAACCACCAAGCTAGATTTAGGGTAAAGTAGTCCCAAAAAAACTCTAACCAAAATTAAATTCTTTTTGTAGAATCCACAAAATTTCAGTGTCTAGAATGATTGCTCCTCTTTGTTTAGCCTATGAGTTTTCCACAAAAATGAAAAAGCAACAGCCCTTGAAATTCTTTAATTTCCGGGAAATTATTGGATTATGGAAAACATACATACATACTACATATGTACTACTGCATATATATATATATATATATATATATATATTCATTCATCAACTTCCAATTTTCCAAATCTACAACAATTATGTCTTTTTCTGTTTCTATAATCTCTATGTACGTTGATTGATTTTCTCATTTTTGGATGTGTATAATTAAAGGCGATGATGAAGATAATGATAATGATATATTCGGATTCTGGGCTAACCGGGTCGGGCATGAAGACTATCCGACCCATATCTTGGCTTGGTAAATCACCGGATGGCATGCGATTTTCGCATGCAACCGATGATTTTGCAGCCATGGCGTGGTCGCCGCTTTTTGTGTCCTGGCTTCTTTGCAGATCTGAGCCTCTAAATTTTAATTTGTTGGATCTCATTTTCTTTTTTAGTTCATTTCACAATCATGATTTTTTTCCACAAATTTTTTTTTACACTCAATTTTTCTTATCTCTTTATAAAAAAAATAAAAAATACATTCAAAGTTTAAATTGTTTTTAAATATATAGTCAAACACAATTCTAACTCTACTTTTAATTTCAAAAATATTAAATAAAGTGAATATATTTGTTGTTTTTATGGCCAAATGGATTCATAGTTGTCACGATCTAAAAATCAGGGGTCATAATGCTTGTGGCGGCAAGCCTTAATAAGTTAGTCTATCATTCAAATTGATATGAATTGAGAAAAACGATATTAAAACCACGACAAATTTTTTAGAGCGGAGTTGAATCACCGAATTGAGAAAAACAATACCAAAATTACGGCAAGACTCTTAGAGTGAAGTCGAACCACAAGCATATACAATAAAAGTGGAAATACATAGTCAATAATAATTATAAGGTTAGAAACTCACCCAAATACTCACTCAAATGAAAATGAGTTGAAATCGTGGTTTAAATTGCAGAAATATAATTTTTAGGCTTTTCGGGCTAAAAAAAAATTAATTTCCACATTTAAATTCACATTTAAACAAGATTTAAATGATAAATTTGAAGGAAAGTAATTGGAGCTCTAAGGTGAATCTAAATGACATTTTGAAGCCAAAACGTGGATGTGAAGAACAATATAAAACTCAAATATGGATGAAAGAAATTTTTGTATCATTTTCAATAAATAAAAGAGATTTCAGGCCCTTTTTTGTTTTCTTAAAATGTGTGTTTTCCTTCATATCAAACGCATCCTAAAACAAAGTATTTTTAGGATCAAAAATTATTTTTAAAAATATATTTCCTACTCTTTAGTTAAATATTAAAATATTTTTTAAAAATTAATTTTTCATTCATAAATCAAACACTAAAAATATGTTTTTACTCGCTAACCAAAAATAAAAAAAAAGTAACAATTGAAAACAAAATTAAAATTATAACGTGTGTTCTTGATCCACCAATAAATCTAATTCTCCCAAATCTATCATATAAACATAAATAATACTTCATCCGTCTAATTTTTTGTGTCTCTTTTGATCGAATATGTAGTTTAAGAAATAAGTGAATGACTTCGTAACGTTTATAAAATTGTCTCTTTTAAAGTTGCTTTAATATTTACTTTTTAATTGTCCTTTTTTATTAAGAGCCCGTTTGGATAGGATTAAAAAAAAGTTTTTTAGCTTAAGTGATTAAAAGTTTAAAATAAGTGTTTATAAATTAATCAGATACGTGTTTGGATAGAAGTGCTGAAAGTGAAAAAAGTTATTGATGTGTTTGGTAAACAAGTGATGTTAAACACTTTTTTGTTGTTAAAATGACTTAAATATCATTAAAGTTGTTAACACCATAAATAAGGTGAATTATTTATAATTTTTAATTCTAAAATAAATTTTTTGAACAAACCTCCTATGCAATGATGGATACGATAAAAATAAAGAAGAAAGATGAAGAGAAAATTGGAGGAAAGAGATGAAGCGAAGCGGCAAAGAGAAAAAGAAAAAAAATTATATATTTAAAGGTTATAAGTTTAGGATATTGTTGGAATTGATGAAAGATATAAGGGATAAAAAAATAAATGTTTTGATCAAACATAAGAAAAAATTAATCTAAAAAGCAAAAAGTTAAGAGTACCCAACTTCTTACTTTTTAATTTTTTTAGTCAATTTTTAATTTTATTAAATATTTCTTTATTTTACCAAACATCTTAAAAAAAAAAATTAAAAAAAAAGTTGATTTCATCCGATTTTAATTCTATTCAAATGAACTCTAAGGGGCCATTTGGTTTAAGGTATACAAAATAATACACTTTAAAGTTTATAAGAGGATAAATAATTAAAAGTCAAGTTTAATGGCTAAAGTGAGTTTTCGTTACAACTTTAGGAGGGAAAACATGTCTTTTTCCTTTTGAATTTCTTGTTCAATCATCATTATTGTTCTAACATGATGAAAATAAGTCTTTAGGTGTGAAAAAATTGTCCTCTATTGTCCCACCAGTTTAAAAAATAAGAGTCTTTTCAGATTTTTGAATAGCAAAATAAATATTGAAGGTGCATTAAAGAAAATAAGTCTTTCTTCAAAATGTAAAATATTCACTAAGGCTCAAGACTATAAGAGTACCTTTAGTGTAAATATATTTAACGCCTAGTTTATTTTTTAACGTGAAAGTAACACACTGAAGTTGGTTCATTGTTCATGTCTTTTCACCATTTTGATCGTAAAAATTCTGACAAATTTTATTTATTGAATTTGTCCCTCATTCAACACTATTTTAATTCAAAATTTAAATCCAATTCACAACCTTAAGTTGTTAAAGGTGATGGACTTGAAGCTACAATCTCCTCTTGTCAAAATGTCTTAGTCGTTCATAGTGAATTCAACTAACAATTATAGTGAATCAAACTCACAACCTTAAATAGTTAAACATAAAGGACTTAGTCTACAATCTTCTTTTCTCGATCTGAGAGTTTAAATACTTGATAACAGCACTAAAGCTACTTCATTTGAAATTTAGGATCGTTTGATTTCAAACAAGTTATTTTAAAATTAGTTATTCCTTCCTCAAAATGGGATTAGAAATATTAAAATTTCAAAATGATTAATTTTAAAATGAATTATTCCATACATTTTACTCAAATTAAACATGAAATAAATTTATTTTAAAATTATAAATATCAAGTTATCTTTTATTCTTATACCAAAATGCACCCTTAGGGATCATTTGGTATGGGATATAAGAGATAAATAATTTTAGAATAAAAGAAAAGATTAATTTATCCCATTTTAATTTGAAGTATTTGTTAGTATTGGATTACTTATCCCATCATTTACTTCATAGTGATATGATAAGTTATCCCCCATGCATAATAAAATAACTAATTTCAAATTATCTTAAAATAATTAATCCCAAAATTACGAGAACTCTTTCCCAATCAAACGAATCCTCAGTCTACTACCTAACACTCCATTAGAATTTCAATGGGGAACAAACTCCAATGCCCCACATGCAGTCCACTGAGTATTCAAAAAAATGACTTAGAAATTTGTTTCAAATACACAAACAACCAACATATCTTTCCTCAGTATAAGCCACATAACCACTCTAGATTCTACTAGGCTACATATAATAACAAAGAAAAGAAATCACTAAGTGAAAGGTGGAAAATCATTTTTCCTAGCAAAGAAAAGGTTAGCCCAAGAAAGAAAATGAGGCAAAACAAAGAGTTTTTGGTATTTTCTTAACAAGTTATCCAATATTCGGGATAACTTATATTGGGACTAATAAATAATATCGGGATAAGTTATCCACCCATTTTATGGGATAACAATTCCATCATTATTTATCCTTGGAATAAAATTAGAAAAAGATACAATTGCCCTCCAAATTCTTAGATTATCACTTTTTATATATATATATATATTACTTTATTTTTCTTATATAAAATATAAGGTATTTTTATAAAATCATGGACAAGTTATTAATGTATGTTGACATTCCCTTTCTAACTTAATACATGTTTAATTATTAAATAGAAAAATATTTTTATATTTAGCTAAAAATATTTAAAAATTTAATTTTTTAAAAAATATAATTTGATTCTCCAAATATTAGTTATACTAAATAATGAAAAATGAGAGTAAGTCTTTTTCATATGATGAATTTTTCTAAGAAAAAAAATGAGATTATCAATATTTTATGAAATTTAAAACAAAATAAGTAATTTAACATGAAATATTAGAGATTCATACACATTTAAGAAATATTTTATTTATGAATATATGATACGTTAAATTTCTTTGAATAATTATTATGTTTATTGATATATTTTAATTTCTCTAAAAAATAATAAAAATATCGACTCCATTGTTGAATTACATATTTTAAATTAAATAGTTTTTTAATCACTTAAGAATTGATATTGTATATATCAATTAAATGAATTTTAATATTTTATATTATATGAGTGATACGTGTTTAAATGAAGTGACATAAACAACAAATCCTCTTTTACTTTAACAAGCTTAAGTTGAAAGTTTTTATTTCAAACTAAATTTAAACACACACGGCATAATTATGGGAAGACACACGCAAAAAAATTAAAGTTAAATAAGATGAAATTTTTATTTTTAAGAATAAATATTTAAAGCTTAAAATGATATATATATATAAGTTAAATAAGATGGGGATATTTTGGTAATCAATTAATTTATTCTTAGAAATTATACCATGCATATTACTTTGAATACAAGAAACCAAACACTCAATAAAAAATAATCTCAATATAACTAATCTCAATATAACTTATTCCAGCATAATTAATCTCAGTATAACTACAATCTCAATCAAACGACCCCTAAATGAGATTCAATAAAAATAAAATGAAAATGATACTATTAAGTTACCAAATAAAAAAAATATGAAATGTTTTAGAAGAATCAAAAGAAAATTGATGACAAATAAAATGAAATGGACAAAGTATAAATAATGGGGACAAGTTACCATGTTCCACGTGGTCTTCACAGTTTCACACAACCAAATATTACTTCTTTTTTCCCTAAAAAATTGCCACATAATTCATCTAGACTCTTCTATGCTACAACACATATACACACACAAAGACTCTCAAATGAAAGACAGTGAAAAGTTAATTTGGTTGACAACCACAAGACTTTTCATTGCAAAGAAAAGGTTAGCCCAAGTAAGTAAGAAAATGAGGCAAAACAAAGAGACTCTTTAGGTATTTTGTTTACAAGGGTGGTTGCCCCTCTTTGTTTTGCCTATGATTTTTCCACAAAAAAGAAAGAAAGCAACAACCCTTGAATTCTTTAATTTCTTGGAAATTAAAGTATCATGGAAAACATACATACGTACTACTATATATATATATATATATATATTTATACTCTACTTCCAATTTTCCAAATCTACAATAATTATGCCTTTCTTTGTTTATCTAATCTATATGTATGTTGGTTGACTTTCTCATTTTGGGATGTGTATAATTAGAGGCGATGATGATGATGATGATAATGATAATGAAGTATTCGGACTCTGGGCTAACCGGGTCGGGCATGAAGACTATCCGACCCGTATCTTGGCTTGGCAACTTTTGCAGCCATGGCGTGGTCGACTCTTTTCGTGCTGACCTCTTTGCAGATCTGAGCCTCTGAGAGCCCATTTGGGATTGTTGTTATAAAACTGTTTATTTGAAAACACTTTTATAAAATGATTTTTCAGGACAGTGCTTTTAAAAAAAAGAAGTTTGTGTTTAATAAATTCATTCGAAAAGTACTTTTGATAATCAAATTGTGCATAGATAATTTTTTTGAAGAAGTGTTTTTTTAAACAAATGATAAAAAAAAAATATCTATCAATAGAATTTTATTATTAAAATTAAATTACAGAGAAAAATTATTTTAAATATCTATTATAATTTTTTAACTTAGTTAAAAAGTAATATTCTAAAATTTTCAATCAATATTTATAAATATAAATATATTAAAAAAATTAAATAGTTATATATTATTTAAATAATTTAAATATTACTTAAAACATAAAACAAAAATGAATACAAAAGTTATTTTATAAATTAAATCATTATATATAAAAAAATTAACGACAAAAATAATTAGACCTTCATACATCACAAAAATTTTCAATAATTTTATTACGCAATGCCTCTATACTTGTAGAATACATGTCTTGTATTTTTTAAGGTATTATACCAAAAGGTTGATTTGTTTTTTCGATCTCTGTGATAATGCCTTCGTTAGCACAATAGTTAAAGTCTTTTTTAATATATTTTTACGGTGTGAAAATTTACTATGAATAAGCAATCATCATATTCTTATATATACACACTATATTTTAACAAATATGTTACTTTTCATAAATTATTTACTTAAAATTAAATATTTGAGAAAAAATTTATATATGATATCAAAATACAATTTTGTAACGTGATTCATCTGTCAATTGTTATCATTAATAATAATAAAATAATTTATATATTCTTTAGTCATCCTCATCAATGATATTTTTAAATTTATTTAAAGAGAATGAGTGAAAATAAAATAATAATATATAAATCAGAAAGAATTATGACGCAAATATAAAATATAAATTTTTAAAAATTAAACATTAATCAAACTTGTACGATATGTTAATTAACTAATAAGGTATGTATATATATGTGTGTGTATGTGATAAAAATATTTTTATCATAAAAAAAAATAAAAATTTGCTTTGCTTATTTTGAGAAGCAGAAAAATTACTTATGTTTATTTTTAAAAACACTTTTGCAAGTTTACCAAACATCTTTATTTTTTTAAAAAAGTGCTTTTTTTTCAAAATAAATGCTTGTTTTGAAAAATATGCAATCCCAAACAAGCTAGAAATCTATCACTCTTTTTATTTTAATTTGTTTGATTCCTTTCTTTTTAATCTAAGGATGTGTTTGGTATGAAGGAAATTTTATTTTTTAAATTTTCTTATGTTTGATTTGCTTATATGTTTTGAAAAATATTTTTCAAACCAACTTATTTTCTTTAAATTTAAGAAAATAACTCCCTTCAAAAAGTAAGGAAAATATTTTTCAAAACGTTCTTTCAATCTCACTTTAAAGTTGAAATGTTCATACAATTCTCAAAATCATCTACCTGCCTCCGCCCTCAATACCCTATCATTCCGACATCACCCTTACCTCTACCCTCACCGCACTCCCTACCCCTAACCCCACCCCACCTCCACTCCCAAAATTTAATTATTTTAAAAAGTATTTTAATTTTTTTTCTTAATCCATCCCCTATTCCCAACCCATGTTCAAAACAATATTTATATTTTATTAAAAAATTAAAAAAAAATTCTTACCCCGCACCCCTCCCCTCCCCCCCTTACAAGCCTCCTCTTTCATCTTGTTCCCCTCCCCCAAACCTCAAAAAAAAAAAATTATTTTTAAAAAAAATTCAATTTTTTTCTTCCCTCTTCCCCCTTACTCCCCTACCCTAACCCCCAACTCCTACTACCCCCCCTCCCTCCCTCCCCATCTTCGCCAATTTTTTTTATTTTTTTTTAACAAAAAAAAATTAAAATTTTTTCTTACCCCACCCCTACTATCTATTCTAACACCCACCCACCCGCCCGCCTACCAACTCCCTTCCCAAAACAAGAATTTAATTTTTTTTTTAATTTATTTTTTTAAAAAGATTCTAAAATGTATTTTTACACTTTAGCTAAATACTAAAATGTATTTTTTAAAAAAATATTTTTTCATTCACCAATCAAATATTAAAAAATATTTTTCATCCACCAATCAAACATAAGAAAATAAGTAAGAAATCAAGTTGTTTTCCAGGAAAATATTTTGTGGGAAAACATTTTCCTTCATACCAAACACACCCTAAATCATCACTCTTTTCGTTTTAATATTTTTTACTTTCTCCATTTAAAAAGGAATAACCTACTTTCCTTTTTATTTTGTTTAAAAAGGCATGACCTCTTTTTTTTTTTTTTACAATACTTTAATTTCAACTTTTCACATGACATGCTTAAGACCACAAAGTCAAAGCGCATTTTGGTACATTTTATACAACTTTAATTTGAGGCCACAAGATTCAAAAAGTCTTCTTTATTTTTTTAAACTTTGTGTCAAGTCAAAATAGTTCATTCTTTTTAAAATGGAGGAAGTATTATTTTCCTTTCTACATTACAAGAAGTTTCAATTTTTTTGACTACCTTCCTTTTTAGTTCATGTTAGGAAGAATAATTTTTTTGATTACTTTTCTTTTTAATCTAAATCACCACTCTTTTCGATTTAATTTTTCGACCACTTTTCTTTTTAGTCTTTACTAGTATAGTACCCGCACGATACACGAAATTCTTGTTTTGTTAAATAAATTAGGGATAAATTATATTTAGTCGCATAACTTGTCATTCAAATTAGATGGTCATTAATTTTTTCTTTTAAATAAAATAATCTGAATATAACTTGTGGGATATCATAATACGAAAATATAAACTTATACCCAACGAAAAAATTATTTGTCCTGAATTGAGAGATTTATCTATACATAATGAGAGAAGTGAAAGTAATTTGACTTCTTTAGCTTTTAGAATCAGCTTTCTCTCCTTTTCCTTGGTGCAAAAGAGAAAATGCACTTACAACTTCTCTCATATTTGTCACACCCCTTTTTCGTACTTCAAAAGATTAGATTTTATGGCTTCGAAAGGGTTTTTATTATTAAAGTGACAAAATGAAGATTTGTTTCGAAAATGACTTTTTATATTCAAAACTCAGAGTCGCCACTTGGCATAAATCGGGTGTGCCAAGTCACCCTTGAATATCCTTTTTCAAAACAGATTTGACTCTTTAAAACTGATCCACGAACAGAGATTCCGGCTAAGGAATTCTGTTGATCAAGGAGAAGGTGTTAGACACCTCTCGATCCCGTGGTTCGACCACGATCGCTTGGTAGAGCGTATCGGCTAACTTTGACACCACGAGGGTATAAATCACACAAAACAATGCAAAACAATCAATCAAGCAAACAAGATAGAACAATCCAAAATTTAGTGTCCAGTCCAATTATACAGTCCAAAAATAAAAAATGCGTAAAAATAAATCCTACTCTAAATTAATTCTAGACTAATGCTCTACCCGACGCCTTGGGCCTTCATCACGAATATCCTCCGGGTACAAGATACCTCGGGACATTCCTCGGTGAATAAATATATACAGATACTTCGGGGCATTCCCCGGCCAAATTATACAAATGATTCAAAAGTGATAAAATCAAACCATTCAATCAAATTTCAAACATTCAATCAACCCACAATCTCTAGATTTGCCTACCCGACCTACGTCTTGCCTATTCCAATCGGTGTATCTTGATACTACCAAATTCAATTAACGTTTATTTCAAGTCAAACAACTAATGAATCAAACTAATCAAAATTCACTAATTATATCAAGTTTTCAATTCTCGCCCCACTTATTCCCACATGAATTCAAATCTTTCAATTCCTTCATTCACGTGAATCAATCAATCAATATCAACCACAGTAATCACGATTGCTCAAACACAAGATCGAAACATATCACCAAAGATCACATCATAGCCACATTAAAAATAAATAAAGAGAGAGAGAAGGAATGAACCTTCGAATAATCGATTACGATGATAATAATGTTTAGGAAAACCAACTCCGAGAGTTCGAATAGTGAGACCTCAACGGTGATGCAATCCCAACTCGGTATAGAGAAACCAAAAATCACAAAATTGACCACGAATGATCCGATTGAAACTGACGATACCCAAAGCAACCAAATTCTAGAATAACTCGACCAAAAGTCGATGAATACCACCGCCTGAACCAACCCGAATGGATGGATAAATCAATGAGAAATTATGAACCAAACAAACCAGAATCGAAACACCCACTACGATGCTAGAAACGAATTCCGAACAGACCAAATCCCCAAAATTAGAACGCAAACTAAAAAAAATACGAATCTAAGCTTCGTGAGCTACAAAGAGCAGAAAACTGATGAATAGGGGAATCAGATTTCGGCGAATCTGGAGGTTTCTGAGCCAAAATCAACTGAAGAATGATAAAAATGGACAGTTCCGACTACGGGTTCGCCGGAAACCTCGAACACACTGGATTCACTATCGAGTTTCACTCCTCTCCCTTTGATCACACTCTCAATCTTCTCTTTATTATGGGTCTGTGCGATTTAGCGTGTAGGTGTATGTGTGTGCGATAGTAGATGACGAAAGAAAAAAAATGGAGTCCTTTTCTAATCCCCTCAGTGGGTGTATGTGTATTCCCTTTTGTAAAAAAAATGAAGAGCAAATCGTGGGTCTTTTTTTTTCTCTGTGTGCCCCCTTCCTTTTATGATGAGAATGATGACAAAATGGGTCCCCTCCTCTTTCCTGGAAGGTTCCTCCTTTGTTTTATGTGTGATATATGCCTTTAATGAATTGGAAAACAAAAAGGAAAACTCTAAGTGGGCCCCATCCGTTGTTGATATGTTTCTTCTCCTTTTTGCTATGGTGTAAAAAAATATATAAAGGGCTAAAGGTAGGATATGGGCTAGGAGGGTCACGTGGGGGGAAGGGTAGGCAAGGGTAGGGGTATGGGGTAGTGAGGTGTCCACTTTTAATTAGGTAGGTTGTTAGGATAAGATAAAACTAGCTAGGGGTTGTTATTTTTGTCATTTATTGAAAGGATTATTACATGGTTGAGGGTACACGGTAGGATAAGGTAAAAATGAGTAGAAGTGATATCGGAGAGGGACAAAATTAGGTGTCTACAATATTCACCTACAAAAGCATGATAAAAATAGTTTTCTAACAGTCAATTACTATCGATTGATTAGGGGGAGAATGCTAATCCACTACAAATATGTTAATAAATTGAGAAACTTTCAGTTCTAAAATAGAAATGCAACTTGTTTACTATTATTTCAATGTGCATTCTATATAAGAAGCGAGTTGACTTGCAACTTGTTTGGCAGTTACTTATCTTATATTTAAGGTTAAGGGGCAAAGAGATAGGGTAGGGTGGGTGGTAACACTCCAGGACCATTAATTATTTTATACTCATTATTTGTCATGAATAAATTTATGGCACGCTGGATGGAACGAACTTTGCCCTTCATTTTTTTCTCTTGCAAATTAAATCTACATAATTTGGCGCAAACTATTATATGGCCTCAAGGAAGAGCAATAATCTCACATGATTAAATATTTACATTGTTGTTTATAGTTCCTTATAATTTGGAACATGACTTGTAACTGATTACTATTTTTTGAAAATATCAAAGAAATTAATCTCCGGAGAAAAAACAACTCAAACAAACATTTCTCAAAAAACTAACGAGCACTAAATTTGCCACCTAAGCAATTTATCCCAATTGCCGCAGGAAGGATTGACATGGTTAATGATCTCATCATATTCAAATTAACCTATCACCTATTCAAAACTAACCCGTCACGTAAACCGTTGAAAGTGATTATAGTTGATTCAATGTTTCTGGCAACTACAAAACACTTAAACTATCACATTTTGGTAATCTTTAAGATTTTTACTCACACAGAAGTCAAGGTAGAAAGACGCTTTGAGTAAGTTTTGTTGTAAGATTTCAGAAATTTGAGTTGTTTCGCACCTCGTAAGATAGTAAAGAGAAGACCTAACTTAATATCACCAAATCTAACTGACTGTAACAACATCCAAAATGAAACATCATAATAGGAACACCTGAATGTTTAGTCGTTCACATAACTACTGATATGGTATATGAAGAACTGAAGCCATGATTGTCACACCCCTTTTTCGACTCCAGAAAAGATATGTATTTTAAGGTTTGAAAGGGTTTTTTATTAAAGTGACAAAATGAAGATTGGTTCCGAAAAAGATTGTTTTTACATTCAAAATCAGAGTCGCCACTTGGCATAATCTGGTGTGCCAAGTCACCATTGGAAAATTCTTTTCAAAACCATTTGACTCTTTAAACCGGTTTACGAACAGAGATTCCGGCTAAGGAATTCTGTTGACCGAGGGAAAGGTGTTAGGCACCCCTCGATCCCGTGGTTCGACCACGGTCGCTTGGTGGAGCGTATCGGCTAATTTGACATTACAAATGTACAAACCACACAAAAGCACACAAAATAATCAAACAAATAAATCACACAAAATTCAAAACAAACAAAAATAATGTTCAGTCCAAATTATACAATCCAAAATAAAAGAGGTGCTGAAATATAAAACTTATTCTATTCTAAACTAATCCTAAACTAAACTCCACCCGACATTCCGGGCCTTGATCACGAGCCTCCTTTGCGTACATGCTACTTCGGGTCATTCCCCGGATAAATCAATACAAATCCTTCGGGTCATTCCCTGGCTAAATGAGTACAATTTAAAATTTTCATACAATAAAGTAGAAAGTACCATTCACGCACATTTTCAAACACTCCAACAACTCGTTATTCCTAAATTTGCCTACCCGGCCTATGTTTGCCTACCAAGTTTAACGCATCACAATTCTATCATGTTTAACATTATCAATACATCAAAATTAATCAATATTCATTTTTCTCCATTTTTAATCCCCACCTTAATTCATTCTCAACCACGTGATTAACCCATTTTAATACACAATCCACCAATCGAGAATAACGAAAATTCAGCAATCATGCTTAGCACATCACACACCCAAATGTCACCAACAGTTCACATCAACAAACAAACCACGGTATCGAATCACACGCAATCACAATCACATAAGAATTAAATGAAAGAGAAGAAAGAATTGAACCTTAAATTTGAAGCTTTCAAACTCAAAGTTATTCGAATAAAGAGAGTCCGCACCCGGAAACCTCGAGCCGAACCTTAACACCAACAATCCAACTCGACAAATAATGACCCGTTCACCGTCACTTTTCACGCTGTTACTGTTCACCGGCACTGTTCACTGGTATTGTTCATCGGTACTGTTCACCGGCGCCCTTTTTTTTTTTTATTGTTGTTGTTGTTGTTCTTGTGAGGAAGAATATTTTGTGATTGTTGTTATTGTGGAGAAGATGGTGATTAAAGAATGAGCCTCTTTTTCCTCTTAGAATTTTTCTTTTATAATGGGATGAATTTGTTATGATGTGGGAATTTTGGTGGGTCCCCCATATATTCTTTCTTTGTGAACAAGAAAAAAGAGGGGGGAATCACATGGGTAGTTAGGATAGGTGGAAGCTTTTGATTGGGTAGGTTGTTAGGATAAGATAAATTAGTTAGAGGTATTTTTTTGTTTATTTTTGTATTTTTGTGGGATATAATTACATGGGGTTGGACACATGGTAAGGTGAACTAAAAATGAATAAAATTAGACTTCGGGAGGGACAAAATTAGGTATTTTCAATGTAAACATCATGCCCTCTTTGAATGTAAACACGAAGTATTTTCAAACAATGAAGTAGACAGCGAGACCAAAATTTGACCCGACCGTTATTCAAAGAAAGAAAAAGAAGGAAGAAGGACAATCGGGTCTTGACTTAAGACATCCTTCCAACCCAAATTATGAGAGAATCAAGTCACGGGTATTTCAAAGGATTGGAAGAGAAGTGGACTATACTGAGTTGGTGAGTCGAGTGAGGTTCCATCGAGGTTTCGGTCCGCGGCTCTGTCATTACATCAAAAAATAAAAATTACAAGTTAAAACATAAATGACATTACAAAAATCCTATCTATACAACTTCTGTTGGCTCTTGACCCGACTTTTATCACCCTATTCTTCAGGCGGGCTCGTGATTTGCAATTTCTTTCAACCCGTTGCTTGCCTTTCAATTTCTTCACCCTGTTCTCCAGACGGGTTCCTGACATGCTATTTCATCAACTTGTTGCCATGCTTTCAACTTCTGCACCCTGTTCTGCAGGCGGGCTCCTGACTTGCTATTTTTCAATCTGTTTAACTTTCAATTTCTTTACCTTGTTGCTTGGTTTTCCATTTATTCGCCCTGTGCTTCGGGCATGCTCCTGAAATCACATCAAAACTGAAAAGAAAATTATCCTAAATAAAGAAATGTAATTTCTATGAGTTAATTGGAATTACTCAACTAAAAGGTACGTCTTATAGGAATCCAGGGGGATGACTCGACTAAAAGGTACGTTTTCTAGGAATCAAGGGAAATGACTCGACTAAAAGGTACATCTTCTAGGAATCAAGGGAAATGACTCGACTAAAAGGTACGTCTTATAGGAATCAAAGGGGATGACTCGACTAAAAGGTACGTCTTATAGGAATCATAGGGGATGACTCGACTAAAAGGTACATCTTATAGGGGTCAAAGGGGATGACTCGACTAAAAGGTACGTCTTATAGGAATCAAGGGAAATGACTCGATTAAAAAGTACGTTTTCTAGGAATCAAGGGGGATGACTCGACTAAAAGGTACGTCTTATAGGAATCAAAGGGGATGACTCGACTAAAAGGTACGTCTTATAGGAATTAAGGGAAATGAATCGACTAAAAGGTACGTCTTCTAGGAATCAAAGGGGATGACTCGACTAAAAGGTACGTCTTATAGGAATCAAAGGGGATGACACGACTAAAAGGTACGTCTTCTAGGGGTCAAAGGGGATGACTCGACTAAAAGGTACGTCTTATAGGAATCAAATGGGATGACTCGACTAAAAGGTACATCTTATAGGAATCAAAAGGGATGACTCGACTAAAAGGTACGTCTTATAGGAATCAAAGGGGATGACTCGACTAAAAGGTACGTCTTATAGGAATCAAAGGGGATGACTCGACTAAAAGGTACGTCTTATAGAAATCAAGGGAAATGACTCGACTAAAAGATACGTCTTATAGGAATCAAAGGGGATGACTCAACTAAAAGGTACGTCTTGTAGGAATCAAAGGGGATGACTCGACTAAAAGGTATGTCTTATAGGAATCAAAGGGGATGACTCGACTAAAAGGTACGTCTTCTAGGAATCAAGACTTGAGTTAGGAAGTTCATTACCTAAGAAGAAAAATTTGAATTACCCAATCAAGGGAGTGTGTTTCCTTACCAATGTTGTTTGAATTATCAAAACAATGAAGTGCTTCTCCTTACCAAAGCTGCTTGAATTACAAACATGTGCAGCAACCTTGCCTCTTGCATTTGTTGAGGTGAGAAATTACGGCCTTTGATGTTTAGGCTCTTAAATCCTTGATCTGAATGCAACATGTATTCCTATTACATACAAAGAAAACTTGTGAGTTTAAAACACGGTGGCAGTTTGTGGCTTTGGCTTTTGAGACAATTGCTCCTGCACCCGTCACATTTAGCTTTGCTTCCAACCATTAGCATATGTCATTGATTTGCTGTATCATTGACTCAAACTCAGCTTATCAAGAGTGACTCTGAAACAAACACAGTATTTCTGCTTTGTCGTGTTCTCAAATAAACCCTTTGAACCTTGGTATTTCCATGAGTTCCCCGACTTCTCTGTTGATAAAACTTTCTGCATTCCCTTTTTGGGTTCACAATAATGTCTCTTTCATGTGCTAGCTTTTGTCTTGTTTTGTGCAATTAAAGAAGCTGGTAGCCAGTTTTGAAATCTTTTCTCACTTGTTTTGACACAGACTTGACTTAAAGATAAGAAACAAAAAAAAGAATGACAATTTTTGTTTTGATAACTGACTCAAGAAAGATAAAATTAAAATAAAGAGAAGAAAGAAAAGACAATGAATGTCCCCTTTTAAAACAAAGAAACGAAAAATTCATCTAAAAATGACAGTCAACACTAATGATTATGCCATGCATTTTGTATTAAGCAGCTTGATCTTTTCATCCAAACTTTCTACCCATTGTTGTTGAGTTAATGACCTTGAAACTAAGTTGCTTTCTTAGGTCAATTGCATTTAAGACCCCATTCGTCTAGTGGCGCCTTGAAGGGTTTTAGCCAACAAGCTTCTTTCATTTTCTCTCGCCTCACTATCGTCTTATGGTGCCCGTGAGGATTTTCACCAATAAGACTCTCTCATTTTTATTTCTCTCAACTTATCATCACCTTATGATGCCCGTAAGGGTTTTCACCAATAAGACTCTCTCATTTTTATTTCTCTCTTGATTCCCTATGCTGAGGAAGACAAATAGTTCCCAAATGCATCATCATATCCCTTACATGCTTAGCCTTAACATTCTCAAAGATTGATCTGAAGGTCTTTCTTTGGTTGTAGCTTGGCTTTTGGATAGGGTTAGAAAGAAAGGATGGCATAAGGCCCAATCGACACTTGAAGTGGGGTGGGACTTACAACTTTTGGAATCGACTCAAACAATGAGGATTAACTCATGCCCCAGTTTTTTTTGACTGGGTGACACTAAATTGTTTATTTGGTTGGACCGAGCCCTGAGTGGGGCAGCCTACGTATCTCACCCTTGAGAGAGGAGAATCAGGTCATGCGTAGTTCTGGCAGCTTATTTTTCTTGATTCTGATTTTTTTTTTCTTCACTTTTTTTTTTTTTGACACATTTTTTCTCTCTTCTCTGTTTTTTTTTTGAACTTTTCTGACTATTGTTTTGCTCGACATTTTTCTTTGAGCTTTGCTGACTATATTGATTCAAAAAGAGGTGTATGAAAGAAAATAAAACTAAAGCTAAAATGGGGTAAACAAAGGATGACACGATGTTTGGATGACAGAATGAAATGCCTTCGTCATATCAATCTTTGAAAATGCAAGTACATATCATGCAATATGAAAGTGCACGATCAAGATCACTTATGAAATGTTTTACAACACTAACTTGCCCCGAGCATGTGTGCCACCTCTTTTCTACACTTGCCCAACATACAAATCCACTTTGTTGTACATTCCTCATGCTGAAGGACTCATGACTTCGTGGAGCTAATTTTCTTCCTGTTCCTCTTGATAGGATCACGTAGACACTGTTTGACCTAATTAAGACATGTCTTTCAATTGATGACCAAGTTATTCTCACGATTTTCAAAATAATAGCCTTAATTTTCAAAGAAGGTTTCAACTTGATCACCAAATGCCCCAGCACTCTATCTATTTCCTCAAATGCTCTCTTTTTCCAACTTTAACCCTCTGATTCAATGTTCATTCTTAAACTGGATGTTAAGATCTAGCTGTAAATTTCACTAGCATATCATATCACTAGAGTCAACATAAAATGTACTATGTAAAAAAAAAAAACACATATTTATAACACAAAGAAAAATGGGACACTCCATTTAATAAAAATAAAAGATAGAAGGGTTTGAACATAAACGACAAATGGACAAAACAAGATAAATCCCGAACTACAACCCTAAAATAATTTGGAGAACAAAAAATAAAACAAAACAAACTACCAAACCCCTTCCTGGTAAGGAGAGAGGTGACTTCTCCATTGCTCAGCCTGACATCTTAGCCACTAGCTTGTATATCAACATGACTGGAGCTTCCACCACTGTCAGACACATTTCCTTCAACAAATAATCTCTGGATCCCCATGCTTAACTCATTGCCTCCCACAGATTGTGCAGTACCGCGTGCTGGTGAAGAACTCTGTGGGATGGTCGAAGGGCCAATGTTTTGCACCACAATCAATTTATCTTGAATTATCTTTTCTATTTCTCTTTTCAAAGTGAGACAATCTTCAGTACTATGACCCTGAATATCAGAATGATATGCACATCGCACACTAGGATCAAAGCTTCTTGAATGCGGGTCAGGAGTATACCCAAGAAGAGGAGTGATCATGCCCTGCTGTACCAATCTCTGGAATAAACTGGCATAGGATTCCCCAATAGGAGTGAAATTATCTTTTTCCTTCCTCCTCTTTGCGAACTCTGGCCTCAGATAAAATTTGGATTTAGAGGTCCCTTGGTAAATTTGTGGGGGTCGAGAACGATGTTGAGGGACAGGGGCATGCCATTGTGGATAAGAAGATGGATGAGCATACAATTGTGCACTGTTCACAGGATATCGAGGAAGTGGAATGGGATTTCTTGGATTTCGGAGAAAGAAACCTTGTTGCAAGTGGTTATGTGGATCTGATATGTAAGCTCGGTATTGAGGCTGACAGTATTGGTGGGTTGAACCTCTCAAACTCTGCTTTGGACCTGTCATGACAATAGGTGCGTTTTCCTTCTTCTTTCCTTCAGTTTCCCTTGGTTGATTGCAATGTCGTCCCGAATGTTTCACAGAATCCTTCTGTCCATCAGGCTCCCCAAATTTTGATGTCTCAAAGCTGGGAGGAAGGTTAACACTTGAAGACATGCCCCAGTTTTTATATGAAACATCTTCATAGCCCATAAATCCAGGGGAATTTTTCATATCATTTTCTACACTCTTCACTTTCCCAACCATTTTCTCTGGCTCTTTTGGCATGCTAGGCTTCTTAGTAAGAAATTTTGGCGGTTCACTTAACTTAACTGTAGGCTCAAGAGTATACCAATGATCATCAACAATATTGAACGTGGAGTCACTAGTGGACTGGGAAATCACAATCGTTGGATGGATAGACAAAGTGTAAGCCTTAGTAGAAGGTTCATCAACAAAAGCACAGACGGTATGTGGTGTTGTGAATATGGTAGACTTATACTGAGGAGATAAAGAAAGAGTGGTGGACGTATTGAGGTGCATTTGACGTGGAATGGATTCTGAGGCATGCTGTGGTGCATCAACAACAGTAGGAGACTGACTTTGCGATTTTGGTGGAAGACTCAAGGTATTTGCAGGGTCAAAAGTGGGGAACGGAGGTGGAGGCAGCCACTGGCCCAAGCTCGGTACATTCCTATCATTTGTTGTCTCAGTCTCAAATTCTCTTCCTTTAAACTCTCAATTTCCCGACTCTTTGTTTCATCCATAATGTCACTCTCTATATCCTTGTTGGACACAACTAACCCTTCCTTGGATTTGGTGTGATATAGAGGACCAGCCAGGAAACCACAAACCAACCACTTTAAACTAACTGAACAAGAGGTAACAAATATGTTAGAGTTCAACATTTTTTTTTTCAAAACCTCTTCTTCTTTTTTTCTTGAAGAAAAATCACCGAACCCTAGAAGGGCGCCTACGTATCTCACCCCCGAAAGGGGAGAATCAGGTTTGCGTAGTTCGTGAAGTTTTGCCAAAATGGCCAATTAAAATCTTTTTTTTTCTTGAAACTTTAAAAAGAAAAGAAAATAACAAATTATCAAAAGAATTGACGAAAATCTTTTTTGTATTTTTTAGGTTTAAACTCCCTATACAAAAATGAAATCTATGATTACCAAAGAAGAATCTTTTTGGGTTTTCGATTTAGAATTTCATAGGAAAATGAAACTTGAAACTATTAAAGAAAAATCTTTTTGTAGTTTCTTTTAGAGATGTATATGAAACAACTACTCTAAGTGAAGAGTGAAGAAAATCTTTTTGAATTTTTCAGATTCCTGTACAACATGAAATCTATGGTTACCGAAGAAAATATTTTTGGATTTTCGATTTTAAATTTCATACGAAAATAAAATTTGAACCTACTAAAGGAAAATATATTTTTTTGCTTTCTTTTAAAGATGTACATGAGACACCTACTCTAAATGAAGAGTGAAGAAAATCTTTTTTTGAATTTTTGAAATAAGATCCCCGAACCTAAAATAGGTTGCCTACGTATCTCACTCCCGAGAGAGGAGAATCAGGGGTGCGTAGTTCGTCCAGATTGGACAATTAACAATTAACTAATAAATTGACCCTAACTTAAGAGACACAACCAAAAACAAACGAATAAAAACTTTTTGGATTTTCAACTAGACACTTTAACTTAGACTGACACCATCAATTATGGAAAAAATCTTTTTGGTGTTTTTGCTTTTGACAAATAAGTAGAAAAGGCAAACAAAAATCTTTTTTTTTTTTTTGGAATCAGTCCGTCAAATGACCACGTTACCCTCAAATATGCAACAGTTAGCACGTAGGGATGCTTTAGGGGTGAGTCTCCTACAAAGGACCGTGTGGGCCCCACTAGGTCTCAATATGATGCACATAAAAATGACCTAAAGGCTGACCTACGTTGTGGTTTACTAACAAGGTCATTCGGGGGAGCATATGGTCGATAGTGGCTGTTTTGCTTTCCACCTACTCCGTACATCCAACGGCTCCCCCCCTAAAATAAAGGTGACTCAACTAGAGTTCGTGCGCACAACGTGCGCTCCGAGACTTGTTGCGGAAAGAATTGACTCGGGTTATGCAAATGATGCCAGATATAAAGCGGTAACACATAGGATAAATAATGTAAACAAAGAGCACGAAAATGCACAAAAGTGAAAACACAAACAAAAATCACAAACAATGCTTATACACTCGTAATGCCAAACAAAGCCTATACGACTCCAAAAAAAGCTCGAATTCTGAAATAGTCCCCAGCAGAGTCGCCAGAACTGTCACACCCCTTTTTCGACTCCAGAAATTAATGTATTGTAAGTTTCGAAAGGGTTTTTATTATTAAAGTGACAAAGATGAAAATTTGTTTTGAAAATGGACTATTTACATTTTTTATTCAGAGTCGCCACTTGGCATAATCTGGTGTGCCAAGTCACCATTGGAAAATCCTTTTCAAAACCATTTGACTCTTTAAACTGGTTTACGAACAGAGATTCCGGCTAAGGAATTCTGTTGACCAAGGGGAAGGTGTTAGGCACCCTTCGATCCCGTGGTTCGACCACGGTCGCTTGGTGGAGCGTATCGGCTAATTTGACATTACAAATGTACAAACCACACAAAAGCACACAAAATAATCAAACAAATAAATCACACAAAATTCAAAACAAACAAAAATAATGTTCAGTCCAAACTATACAATCTAAAATAAAAGAGGTGCTGAAATATAAAACTTATTCTATTCTATACTAATCCTAAACTAAACTCCACCCGACGTTCCGGTCCTTGATCACGAGCCTCCTTTGCGTACATGCTACTTCGGGGCATTCCCCGGATAAATTAATACAAATCCTTCGGGGCATTCCCCGGCTAAATGAGTACAATTTAAACTTTTCGTGCAATAAAGTAGAAAGTACCATTCACGCACATTTTCAAATACTCCAACAACTCGTTATTCCTAAATTTGCCTACCCGGCCTATGTTTGCCTACCAAGTTTAACGCATCACAATTCTATCATGTTTAACATTATCAATACATCAAAATTAATCAATATTCATTTTTCTCCATTTTTAATCCCCACCTTAATTCATTCTCAACCACGTGATTAACCCATTTCAATACACAATCCACCAATCGAGAATAACGAAAATTCAGCAATCATGCTTAGCACATCACACACCCAAATGTCACCAACAGTTCACATCAACAAATAAACCACGGTATCGAATCACACGCAATCACAATCACATAAGAATTAAATGAAAGAGAAGAAAGAATTGGACCTTAAATTTGAAGCTTTCAAACTCAAAGTTATTCGAATAAAGAGAGTCCGCACCTGGAAACCTCGATCCGAACCTTAACACCAACAATCCAACTCGACAAATAATGACCCGTTCACCGTCACTTTTCACGCTGTTACTGTTCACCGGCAATGTTCACCGGTACTGTTCATCGGTACTGTTCACCGGCGCCCTTTTTTTTTTTTTTTTTTGTTGTTGTTGTTGTTCTTGTGAGGAAGAATATTTTGTGATTGTTGTTATTGTGGAGAAGATGATGATTAAAGAATGAGCCTCTTTTTCCTCTTAGAATTTTTCTTTTATAATGGGCATGAATTTGTTATGATGTGGGAATTTTGGTGGGTCCCCCATATATTCTTTCTTTGTGGACAAGAAAAAGGAGGGGGGGGGGGAATCACATGGGTAGTTAGGATAGGTGGAAACTTTTGATTGGGTAGGTTGTTAGGATAAGATAAATTAGTTAGAGGTATTTTTTTTTTATTTTTGTATTTTTGTGGGACATAATTACATGGGGTTGGACACATGGTAAGGTGAACTAAAAATGAATAAAATTACACTTTGGGAGGGACAAAATTAGGTGTCTACAATGATGCATGTAAAATAACATGGGGCTTTGGGTTGTAAATGACAAAAAAAAAATTAAAATGAGGCGTAGGTGACACAAGTTTCAATAATTGAGTCGACGTGACAATTACTTTATTATGAATTAAGAAAGTTTGAGAAATTTCAAAATAACCCACAAGTTTTAAAATTTACACTTTGATCCAAATGTTAGTTAATATAATAAAAAACGAAGGGAAAAAAGGTGTGTTTTTCTCTCTTCTCATCCGTTGTTATTTTCTCTCTCTTTGCGATATTTGTTGGTCATTGTTACTGCTACTTTATTCATCATCTTCTGATTCGTTATCATCATCTTATACTTTATTATCATCTTCATATTCTTCTTGTTGACCATTGTTGTTGTTGTTACTGCAACTGCTGCTCTTTAACCAATTTCTTAGGTCAAATTTTATTTCGTACATCACTTTCAACTTTGGCATTTACTTGAGAGGAGACTTTGGTAAGTCAAATTATGCTTTTTAGTTGAATTTGTCATCTAGGTAACTACTAGTGTGTTGTTTTTGCAACAATAGCTAGCACACGAACTTGAATGCAATATAAGAGCAATCTGTTTAAGAAGATCCATTATCTGTGGCACCAGATAAATATTTTGTTGCAACAGGAAACACATGTTGGATTCATGTTTATGGTTTTAGGTGCCCGTAATATGAATCGAATAGATGGGTATTCTTTTACAACATATTAGTAATCTGTTCAAAGAAACAATTAATCTGTTGCACCAGATTAGTAATCTGTTTCAACAGATAAATAATCTGTTGAACCAGATTAGTTATTTGTTCCAACAGAATATATATCTGTTGCAACATATAATTATTCTGTTGCAACAGATGAATAATTTATTTCGAACAACACAATACAACTTCTGTCACAAACCCAATAGATAACTCATATGTTGATCTCTTACTATTGATACTGGATTCAAATTATTCCTTAATTGTAGACATGTCATTTGTTGAGAAGAAGAAATAGACAGCATGAAAATTAAATAAGAATTAAAACGTCAAAGTGGATCAAACATAATTTTTTTATTAAACATAAAAAATAAAAATATATAGGTAAATAAAAAACAATCTTAATTATTATTATCATCATTATCATTATTATTTTTATGGTTAGCCGACCAATCTTCAACCGGCATCAGCAGCGCCTTCCTCAGCCTGCGGATCTCCCGCAGTATCCTTAATCTGACGGAGGCCAACTCCCACTGCAGGTCATGAACCTCCTTCTGCAGTTCCCGCATGGCATCTCTTAAAATAGCGACATCCCACACTGGATCATCCATATCTAGAACACGCATAAATTGACAAAACACGTAAAAACAAAAGTAATGAAAAAAAGAATTTGAATGTAATACAACGTATATTTACACAAAAAGCTAGAAAAAATTTACCAGAGACAAGAAAAAGCTATCAAGTCCTTGAAGAGAAAGTAGTTGAAGGTGTAACAAGAGCAAGGAATAAATAGAGTGTAGTAGAATGAACGATTGAGTAAGGAGGGATCTATTTATAGAGGATTGAACTTGAATGTATTAGGCAAAAAGTTGCAACTGTTCACCTCCATTTATTAATGACATATTTCATTACTGTGAAAAGTTATGACTTAATTAAATTAAACAATATTGTGATAAGTCATGACTTTTCAGATTATTATTATTAATTAGTTCTTTTCAAGAACTATTTTAATTGAGTTGTGACAACATATTCTATATCTGTTGCATCAGATAACTCATATGTGACAACCAATATATCATCTGTTACAACAAATAAATAACTTGTTGCATCAGATAATATATCTGTTGCAACATATAATCTATCTTTTATAAAAAAAATTATCATCATATCATTAATCCAAATTTTCTAAATTTTTTATTATATAAATTAATAAAACAAATTTAAAGGTGCAACTGTTCACCTCCATTTATTAATGACATTCTTGATTACTGTAAAAAGTTATGACTTAATTAAATTAAGCAATATTTTGATAAGTCATAATTTTTCAGCTTATTATTATTAATAATTAGTTCTTTTCAGGAACCGTTTTTATTGAGTTATGACAACAGGTTCTATACCTATTGCATCAGATAACTCATCTGTGACAACAAATATATCATCTGTTGCAACAAATAGATAACTTGTAATCTATCTTTTTTTAAAATTATCATCATATCATTAATCGAAATTTACTGACTTTTTATTATATAAATTAATAAAACAAATTTAAAAACAAAAATATTTTTTGTGAAAAGAAATGACGCCTATTTAATATTAACGTCAATTATTCAAATTAAATAACCATTTTTTTACGGTTTAAATTATTTTTATCATTTATTGTCTTATTATTTTCTGTAAAAAGAAATGACTTAATTAAATCAAGCTGGGGAATTTTTTATTATTGTGGCAAGTCATGACTTTTCAGCTTATTATTATTAATTAGTTCTTAAATTTAAATAACTTTTTTCTCAATTTAAAAACCAAAGACACCTTTTCAATAACCGTTTCTTTAATAAAATAATAACCATTTTTATTGAGTTATGACAATAGATTGTTTATCCGTTATATCAAATAACACATATGTTGCAACAGATACACCATCTGTTACAATAAATCGATCATCTATTTTAGGAGCTTTTTTGATTTTTTCTAATAGCCAATTTATCAGTCGCAACGAATGAAAAATTTGATGCATCAACAACATTGTTTGTTTGTTTAATGTGTTTAGATAAAAAGTCACGGTCACGACTGTTCACCTTTTTCTTAAAAAACAATCATCATATAACTTAATTAATCCAATGTTGTGACTTTTCTTTTAATTAAATAATCTTTCTTTTACGGTTATAAATTGTGTATATCATTTAGTTCCTTATTATTTATTTACGGACCATTTTTCATATTAAATAATAGGAGAATCATGACTTTTCACCACCCTCTCAACAATAACTTTTTTTTAATTAATAACCGCCTGTAGCAATATATGATCCATCTGTCGTATCAGATTAAACTCTGTTGCCACAAATGCTCAATCACTACCTCCAACCGCCGACATATTGAGAATAAGGGATAATATAATGATAATTGAATATTAAATAAGAAATAACTATTCAAAGTCGACCAAACCAAACATAAATTTTTGAATCCCTTAGGTAGATCCGACATAAAAAAAGGAAAATACATACGCTAAAATAAAAAACATAACCTAATTACTATTACTACTATTATTATTATTACTATCATTACTATTATTATTATTATTACTATCATTACTATTATTATTGTCAACCGGACAATTTTCATCCGGCAACAGCAGGGCCCTCCTCAGCCTTACTCCGAAGTTGGCCAAATCTCTCTGGGGTTCATCAAACTGCCTTTGAAATTTCTGCAAAGAGTCGATATGAATCTTCTTGTACGAATCTAGATCTGCCATATTTGTATTGTAAGTGTAGTAGAATGAGTAAGGAGGTCGGAGGGACCTATTTATAAATGATCAAATTGGAAGGGGTTTCACGAAGACTGCAAGAGAAGTGCTGGGTGTTTCGAGGGGTCGGGCAGGACGACATAAGGGGGACTGGTGGTGGAATGAAGAAGTTAAAAAGAAAGTGGAGAGTAAGAAGGGGGTGTATGTATAGTTAATTGAGAGTAAGGAGTAAGAGGAGAAGCGGGTGAATAGGGAGGCGTACAAAGTAGCAAGAAAGGAGGCTAAGTTAGCAGTTACAGCTGCTAAGACAACAACGTTTGAGAGCTTGTATGCGGGGTTAGAGAAGAAAGATGGGAAAAACGATTGTATAGACTGGCTAAAGCTAGGGAGCGAAAATAGCGTGACATTGACCAAGTGAAGTGCATAAAGAGGGAGGATGGAAGAGTTTTGGGGGAGGATGTCCACATTAAGAAGAGATGGCAGGATTATTTTCATGGCTTATTGAACGAGAAGGAGGACAAAAGCTTTGAGCTAGGAGAGCTGGAGCTAGGAGAGCTGGAGCACTCGGAGAAGAATCGGGATTTTGGTTACTGTAGACATTTTAATATAGAGGAGGTCAGAGAAGATATTCGTAGGATGCGGAGGGGTAGGGTGACAGTGCTCGATGAAATTTCGGTGGATTTTTGGAAGTTTACTGGTAAAGCGGGTTTGAACTGGTTGATAAATTTGTTTAACGACATCTTCAAGACTGCAAAAATGCCTGAGGTGTGAAGATGGAGTACACTGATTCTGTTGAATAAAACAAGGGTGACATTCAGAGTTGCAATAAATATATGGGCATTAAGCTGTTGAGTCACACTATGAAGATTTAGGAGAGGGTGGTTGAACGGAGATTGAGGAGGGTCGTGTCCATTTTGGAGAATCAGTTTGGATTTATGCTTGGTCGCTCGACAACAGAGGCAATCCACCTAGTGAGAAGATTGGTGGAGAAGTATAGGGAAAGGAAGAGGGACATACACATGGTGTTCATCGACCTAGAGAAGGCTTATGACAAAGTCCCGAGAGAGGTACTTTGGAGATGCTTGGGGGTGAGAGGGGTCCCGACGGCCTACATCAGAGCTATGAAGGACATGTACAATGGAGGGAAGACTCGGGTGAGGTCGGTGGTGGGAGACTCAGATCATTTTTGGATTGAGACAGGGTTGCATCAGGGATCGACTCTCAGCCCATTTTTGTTTGCGCTGGTGATGGAAGTATTGACACAGAGTATTCAAGATGAGGTGCCTTGGTGTATGTTATTTTCAGATGATGTGGTGCTAATTGGTGAGATGCGGGGGAGGGGGGGTTGTCAATGATAAATTGGAGGTTTGGAGGCAAACCCTTGAATCTAAGGGGTTTAGGTTGAGTAGATCCAAGACGGAGTATTTGGAATGCAAGTTTAGTGAATCGAAGCAGGAGGACGGAGTGGTGGTGAGGTTGGATTCCCTGGATGTTTGTAAGAGGGATAATTTTAAGTATCTTGGGTCTATGATTCAGGGGAATGGCGAGATTGATGAGGATGTCTCTAGATGTATTGGAGCAAGTTGGATTTAGTGGAGGCTCACCTCGGGAATGTTGTGTGATAAGAAGGTACCCTTAAAGCTTAAAGGCAAGTTCTACAAAGTGGCAGTCCGTCCGGCTATGCTATATGGTGAGAAGTGTTGGCCAGTCAAGAACTCTCATATTCAAAAATTGAAGGTAATGGAAAAGAGAATGTTGTGTTGGATGTGTGGACTTACTAGAGTAGATAGAGGTAGGAATGAGATTATTCGGGAGAAGGTGGGAGTGGCTTCGATAGAGGACAAGATGCAGGAAGGAAGGCTGAGATAGTTTGGGCATGTGATGAGGAGGGGCACGGATGCCCCAGTGCGTAGGTACGAGCGGCTAGATTTGGATGGTGTTAGGAGAGGTAGAGGTAGGCCAAAAAAGTATTGGAGAGAAGTGATTCGACGGGACATGGAGCTGTTACAACTGTCTGAGGACATGACCTTAGATAGGAAGGTGTGGAGGTCGCGAATAAGGGTAGAAGGCTAGTGCGTGGGTAGGTTGTAACTAGTAGTTAGGGAGCTCTGATGTAGCCGGGTTAGTAAGCCTACGACTGTGTATATTGGTAGTAGCCACTAGTGTATGCTACTACTAGAGGGCGCCCTTTTCTCCATTTCTCTTCCTTTCCCTTTTCTTATTTCTTATTTCCTATTTTTTTCTAAATTTTTGTATTGCTCTTTTTCATGGCTCGCTTAGCTCTACTGTTATTATTTCTCATTTCTTATTTCATTTATGCCACCCATTCCGTGTCATATAATACTATGACCTTGTTAACTATTCATTATCTTGAGCCGGGGGTCTATCGGAAACAACCTCTACCTCTTCGGAAGTAGCGGTATGGACTGCGTATATTTTACCCTCCCCAGACCCCACTTGGTGGGAATACACTGGGTTTGTTGTTGTTGTTGTTGTTGTAAATTGTAAGGGGTTAGTCAAATAAAAAACCACGAATGTTCATATCTCTTAATTAAATAAAATTGGTGACTTTTCGAATATATAAATTTAAAAAAATAGATCTAAATACAACATTTTATCTTTTATTGTATTTCAAAAAGAAAAGAAAGTTGCTTTAAAATAAATCTAACAGATGGGTAATCTGTTGCAAAATATATTTCATCTGTCAGATAACTTACAATATATTGACAATCTGTTGCAACAGATAAATATATCTGTTTGCTTTTCCAACAAATGTCATACGTTGCAGCAGATTGATCATCTGTCATAACAGATGTCTGCAATTGTCTCACAATTTAAACAGATGTGGCATCTGTTGCAACTTGCTAGTCATCTGTTTATTCAATATAAGCCATAGATGGGCTAGGAAGAATAAGGTGTGTGCAGATGGATTCACTATCATATGTGTGGGAGTTAAGTAAGTATTACTGATAAGGTCACCGGGACAACACACACAAAGTACAATATTTTTGTGAATGCAGTTTTTAATCGATTAGGCACTGATCATTCAAACAAGATCCTGCATTGTACAGTTAAGTTTGATGGGTTAGAATTGATAAAATTGAGGGCCCTATGAAGATGGTGCAGATACCCTATTACGAATTACTGACGGTTGTTAGTCGTGTTTATGCGTGTCAAGTTTTGAGAAGAGATCAATATTTGTTGTCATTGCAGAAATCCAATAGTGATTAGACTTAACTTTAAGTGTGCATTAGACTCTAAAGAAATCCTTCAAAGCCTTGCACTACATCAAACAAGAATGGAAAAATAATAGAAATTCCCTCGGCCTAAATTTATATGGAAGGGTTGATCGAGAAGATGATTATACGCCAGAAGGAGCCGAAGGAGAATGCCTGCGAGGGAAATGGGTGTTGATGAAAGACTATATCATCTAAGATCTAATTGAAAAAAGAGACATAGGATAGAAAGTAACTTCTAGAGAATCTGGATGATGAAATTATCTTAAAACATATGAAATCTGAATCAAGTGCAAATATATCCGGTAATGTAAATTTGTTTGTTATCTCTCTGAAAGAAAAATAATGCAGATGGACACTTTGCTAGGGAGCTGCGACTAGGTAGTGTGGTCGGGATTATCACCTAGATAGAAAATAGCAGACAACTAATAAAGAAGCCTTACGAGTATCGAGGGTTAAAATGATGTACAGTATGTCTAGAAAACTTGCGCGAACAACAACTGCAATTAAAGTAAGGAATCTAAGCGAAGACGGCAATTCTGAATTATAAAATGCATCCCATGCCTTCTTGTTTGTGGTTTCGATTAGGTCCACTACTATTGACCTGATCGAAACCACAAACGAGATTGAAAGACAGATTGAGTACCATTACTTTCTTAGAAATATGGATTAATTGATTGTGTTTTCTTGCCTTAGCATGCTTTCAACATTTCTTGGAGAAGATCAGAGGATTGCTGTAGTATGTGAATCCCGATAATTTTCAAGCTTGCCTCTAGCTTATCGATTTGGTATCCAAGCTTGTCGTTGCCATTTTTAAAGTTGGTATAGAGTTCCTGGTCTTTTGTGAGTTCGATCAGGAACACTACCTCCATTGAAAAAGGCCTTCAGAATACTTTTTTCAGAAGCCTTAAAGGATACATGGAGGGTCGTTGTGTTTGTTTTAGGTCAAAATATGTTGATGTACACTGAAGATGTGGTCCCAACCAATGAATAGCTCACTTTTATCGAGCATTGCTCAATGCATCTTGCTCAACCAACCTTCAAAGAATTTAATAAATTAATAAGCAAGGAGTTACGTAACGTTTGATCTAAATCGACTCTACCAAGCCTATCAAATGTTACGTAACTCCAGGCTCATTACCTATCAAAAAATTTTGCTCGAGTTAGTGGACAAATCAAATGAGCTCAATCTCTCAGCCTTTCCGCTGATCAATCTTCTCCAATATAGATGCCAAGATATCCGCCATGCAAAAGTCTACACCATCGCCAGAAATGCTTTCCAGGGAGGAAGTTTTCAGAAGGCATCAACAGTAATCTCTCAATATTAAGTGATATGTAAAGATTACAAGTTATGCCTTCCCAAGACTTTCGCTACGGCAAGAATTTTGATGTCGATGGATAACCCTGACATAGTAACTGGTGATCTTGTAATTAAATGTCAGTTGGAGAAATGTTTTGATGAATTAAGAAGAATTATGAAGAATAAAAACATAGACAGACTTTTTAACAAGAGCTGTATTGCAAACTTTCTTGAGCTGCCTGAGGACTACACTCTTCGTTTCCCAATGTGCATGGTATATGGTCTTCTCAAGTGTGGGATCAAGTATGCGAGGGATGATAAAGATCCTAAGAAGGGCAAAAAAAAAGATAGATGAAATATGGATCATTTATTATGGCATGTCAGTTTATTTTGGATTGAAAGAGTTTGCCATTTTGACGGGCTTGAGATGCGATCATCCAGAAGAACCTCTCATCAAGGAAACACCACACAAAGGGTCCAAAAAATGCAAGGAAAAAAATGGGTTTTTGGGCATTGTTGGACGTAGCTACAAAGCGGAGGATTTGATGGCAGATCTCGAGGATAAAGACATACCAAAGAACTACAGGGAGAAATTGTGCTTAGTTTGGTTTGTCCATTCCGTTTTATTGGCAAGAGACGTTAGAGAAGTCATAGAAGATGATTTATTGGCGCTTGCTGATGATTTTGACAAATTTAACGGTTATCCCTGGGGATATGACAGCTACTACTAGACTGTTGAATATTTATTGACAAAGCTATCCAAAAGGACGATCACATTATATGGATTTTCTTGGGCTTTCATGGTAAAATTGATCACTATTCTTACTCATCCATTAATTTATATTGAATATAGTTATAGTTATTATGACTTTTTTTTGCTTTCTTCCTGTTCACATTTTTTAGGCTTGGACATGTGAAGTCATTCCTCCCCTTCGAAAGTAGTTCAAGGATTACCCGGATAAGGTTTCTCATGCAAGGATCCTTAGGTGGTTGGCGGCTGCAAAGGGCAGCAAAAAAAATATTAAGGAGCAGGATGCTGATCTATTTAACCATCCGGATGATGAAGTACGTCTTCTTTCAACTAAAATAATTTGTCTCAAAGAAAGATATTGAAATAGATATTCCATCTGTTGCGACAGATGGGTTGTCTATTGCAACAAATTACCCGTCAAGTACAACTGGTACAATAGATGGGTAATCTATTGCGACAGACGATCCATATTTCACAACAGATTAACTATGTGTTGCTCTGGTTCTCTATACCCGACTCAACAGATTACCCATCTACTACAAATTATGTAATAGATGGGTAATCTGATGCAACATATCGTCAATCTATTGCGGCATACAGATCAGCTATTGCGGCAGCTAGATCGTTTATTGCATAAGTTGGTTGTGTTAATATGTAACCTAACTGACTGTAAATTATTATTATATGATTTAAATGTCTCCTATCCCTTTTTATAGGTTATGAATCCTTGGATCGTGCCTACCGTTGATGAGTTGGGAATGACTTATTTTCTTAATCTAGGTCTTGTTGATATAAAAGAAGACCCAACGGTGGAGTTAATAAAGAAGGAATTAGCTGGAGCAACAATCATAAAAAGAACAATTAGGCAAGGTCAGCCTAATGTTGAAACTCTTCACGACCAAACCTCAAACTACAACAGATTCGGGTGCTTCTTCTGGGGTGTTGCTGGTGGAGTTGTTGATGATGGTGGCAGCCATCTTGATGTTGTTGCTGCTGCTGCTTCCAGTCGTGATTATGAGCATGTTGGTGATCATAAAAAAATAAATACATTTGAAAACACCCCTTGCACAGGTCTCTCTCACCCCTACACCGGTCCCTTCTACCCTTACAATGGTCCCTCTCACCCCTCTTCACCCTCATGTTCTTATTACAAATACAAAGGTGCAAGGATAGAGAGAATAAACTCCTTGAAAAGCTAGAGGCTATTATTGTAGCTGTCGAGGAGTTGAAATCCAGGAGGAGTGTCACATCATTCAACAAGGTGAGGGAGTCATGCAATCCTACAGTGGTGGTTAGGAGGAAGAGAAAAATATTAGACAAATACTCTTAGTTCCGTAACCAGCAAAAATTGCAACTCCTCCCACTCCAAGAGTTGTTGAAGTTCAGGGGTCGCTGAAGAAAGTGGATATAATCGCGACACTTAACAAGAAGAAAAAGAAGAAGAAACTGGAAGAAATCATGAATGACAAGATGAAGGTTCAAAAAGAATACAACATGCATTCATTTGCTGCCAAACACTTCACGAATATGACAAATATGCGTGAGTGGTACGAGGACATTGTAAGTTTACTTTTGCTAACCTAGCCTTCCAATATACTCCATGAAGAAGAATCTACGCAACAAATCTGTAATCTATTGCAACATAATACACATCTGTTGCATAAGTTGCGTTAGCTGGGTAATCTATGAATTGATTCAGAGAAGCCTCTACAATAGATTCTTTCCACAGTGTTTTTATTCTTCACAATTACTAACCTATTTAAAAATTATCTTCTTATACCAAAGTATGTTGATGAAATTCTCTGCCTCATGAGGGTCAGGAAATTAGCGTACCTGGATGCTTATGATGCTGCCGATAGGATAATGGACTTCAACTTCTACAATAATTTATAGGATAGGTACGATGATCTTTGTAAGCTAGCTGATCTCGGTGGTCGGGGATTTGATAAGTTAGTTTCTACATTCAAATGAGATAAAGACGTGATTAAATATGTTAGAGGGGAGAGGTCATATCAACACGGTAAGAGCTAGACCAAGGCAAAGAGAATTTTTGCAGTCATGAATGTGGAAGTCTAGTATTTTTTCATTGTTGAGATACTACTCTACGAGGGAAAGATTAAGGTTTATGACTGGAACTTACCTGTCTTCAACGAGGACACATTTTTAACCCACATGCAGCCACTCTTGAAGTTGTCGCCCAAGTTGTTGACGCAGAGTAAGATGATGGATTATTTACTGACGGAGGTCTTGCGGAAGGAATCATGGATTTTTTATGGTCAAAATAAGAACATCCAGCTTCAAAAAAATAGAATCGGTGTAGCGTGCGGGTCATACTCGCTTGCATACATCGAGTGTTTGCTAACCGGCACAGAAATGACCGGCATGTGTGACGCCATTGTGGGAAAGATGCAATGGGTCTGGGATTATAGGGTACTAACTAAATGGTTGGAACCCGTATATAAAGAAGAATATGTACAAATACATAAATGAACACGATAACAATTTTTCATTTCAAGCCACTTCACTTTACATGTAGTGGCACTAATTTTTATGTCTGGCCAAGTTAAATTTTTATAATGCAACAGAATTAATATCTGTTGTAAAGAATATAATACCTGTTGTGACAGATTAGTTATCGATTGGAATAGGTTGTCCATCTGTTGCATTATGCAGACATTTCTCAGTCTGTCTATCACAGCATATAATCTATCTGTTGCAACTGATAGGTAATCTATTGGAACAAATCAAGAAAATAGGAAGACCTGTTATATAATTTCCAGCAAATAACCTAACTAAATGGTTGGAGCTGTGTATATAAAAGAATATGTACAAAGACGAAGACGAATACGACGACAATTTTTTATTTCAAGCCACCTCACTTTACATGTAGTGGGAATAATTTTTATGTCTGGTGAAAGTTAAATTTTTATAATGCAATAGACAGTATATCTGTTGTAACAGATATAGTACCTGTTGTGACAGATTGATTATCTGTTGGAATAGGTTGGTCATCTATTGCATTATGCAGATGTTTCCCAGTCTGTTTATCGCAACAGATATACAATCTGTTGTAATATATAATCTATCTGTTGGAACAGATTAAGAAAGTAGGAAGACCTGTTATATAATTTCTAGTAGATGACCTACGTGTTGCATCTCATGTTGCAACATATGTGTAAATCTATTTGATAAGATATATCATCTGTTGCAGCAGATGTATTATCTGTTACGATATTTGAATCTAGTAATCCATTTCAATTAACATGTTTAAAACTAAGGATTAAATTATATTCGTAGGCAGCATAAAATAAATTAAAGCCTTCAAAAAATACAAGAAATAACTCAACAAATAAATGAAACGTAAAAAAATTATAGGTACAAATGATCTACTCTACAAATAAATCAACAAGTTAAACCAAAGAGGATAGGTTATTACATTGACGGACTCAAGCTATAAAGATCTACTCAATATGGACAAATTGTTCTTGATCCGGTGCAACGAAATTCGGCTTTGGTAGTCGTGGATCTTTAATGTTGCTTGCGTACGGCTTTTGAGCTTTCGCTTCTCCATATTTCCATAAATAAGCAGCATATTTTTGCGGAGTAATCCAGCATCAAATCCATAATTTGGTACTTGTAATCCATCGCTCAAATACTCGGCGTACGCGACAACAAAAAGACTGCTATCCCTGCATTTAAAAAAAAATATATAATCCATATCTTGCAATTCATGCAAGCGTTGTGAAATTTATGAAATAAAACTAAATCACGACACTTCAACTTACAGGTACCAATGGTTTGTTGAGCAATTTCTTCAACATATTGTACATCAAATGGATTACCCATTTTATCCCGGTATGCTTCAATCGTCGACCAATCAATACAAACCTTTTGGTCCAAAAAGCCACTCATATCAAGGTAAGTAGGTAATATTTTGGTCAGCTTTTGTATCTCAGACGACGGCCCGGAACATCTCCTTCGCGACATCGAGTCATAAACTCGGATGCGTCTCTCTTTTAGAACGACGATAGCCAAAACCCAATGGAATTCATCACCACAATTGATTGTGATATACACTTCATCGATCAAATGCCAAGGTAAGCCAGCTGGAATGCTAAAACCTTTGATGATGTTGATTAAGCATTCCTCATTTCAGCAAACTTTTGTTTGTTGTTGACAATACCTCTATTAGGCATTATTGATGTAAACTTTGTACAAATAATTGTCTGTCATGTATCTGTATTGTTCTTATGTTTGCAACTTTTTTTTGGAGGTAGTAAAAAATGAAATCGATGCACATATTATCAAATATTTCAGATTACGTGACAAAAAATTAATACACAGATGCAATTAAATAAAGTATTAATTAATAGTAATATGTATGACATTTAAACCTCATCATTCTAGCAAGTTTGGGGCTGTGACATCAAATAGAACCAACTATTCATTCCGAGATGTGCAACAACAAAGTCAAACATATTAAAATTGATTTATATGTAGAGTTCGTCCTTTTATTTTCTATATTATGATTTATATGTGTTAATGTCATGTTCTTACAACAAGAATTGTATAAACCAATATCTTTAAAATTGATTTATGTTCTTACATGTTGCAATAGATGGATCATCTGGTGGGACAAATTCGAACGGGTAAATCAGAGCAGTATAATAATTTCGAATAGATGAACCATCTGTTGTAACATAAGACTCATTAGTTGCAACAGAAAATACATTTGATGCAACAGGTTAGGCAATAGTTGCAACAGATGTATATACCTTTGATAATTTTCAACAGATGTATCATCTGTTGAACCAGATATGTGCATGTTTGTTTGTTGGAACAAATGATGTATATTCACCTTCTTCAGGTTATGCTGCTATCCTATAGGTCTTACATACAGAACAATAGTGCAAGACAAAGACACAGACATTCTAATTTTGCTTTTTTCGATGCTTGATGATGCCTTGAAAATATATTTTCTTCTCCTCTTAGCCACCTTGATCTCTAGCAGAGTATATGGATATGAAATCCTCTTTGATGGAATGACACCCCTCTTAGATGTCATTTCCTTTACAAAAGCAGTTAGTGCATTAATAGCATTAATTACTCCATCGTGTTTTGCCTTGCAGTCTTAACATTTGCATGCAGAACATTCGCTAGATATGGAAAAATCTAGAGAAAAATTTGTACAACTAGTATGATCATAATCATAATGGCTTGCTATTTCAAAACTGTGAGAGGAGCATCATTATCCCCAACAGCAGCACCACTACCACTACCACTACCACTACCATCATCAACAACAACAAACCCACCCTCCAAAATTATTTTTCTTGTGATGGTTGTTTCTCCAAATAATTCTATTTTTATTCCATCAACGATCTTAGGGTTAGATAAAGTTTGCACAGATCGTAAAGTAAGAAAAATGGCATCTTCAACTCTCGGTTGGTTGGAAAAAGCCACGGATGGACAATCTAAAATAAATCAGTACGCATATTAGAATGATGATGAAATCATTTCAGATAATCATTAACTAAAATAAAAACTTGATTAGAATTGGACTTACTGCTTCCTTTGAAGGATTAAAAAGATTAAAAAAATTTGCATTTTTATCAGTTTTGGCCGACAACCATCTCAGAATTCTTGGACAGGAAACTTTTTTCTGGTAGTTCACTTGTTGTCTCAAATAAGAAATGACTTCAAATGCCCAAGCCTATAACATAACGCCAATAAATCAAAAATATTATTAAATAAAAAAATAAATCATATCATGATAAAAGAAATATTTACCATGAAGGCCTATGAAAAGCCATATAAATTGACTGTTTTGGCGTTAACGGAGTCAACAAATATTTGACAGTCATTTTGAAGCTTTCATAACCCCAAGGATAGCTGTTAAATGCCTCAAGATCTTCCGAGAGATTTATTAAACCGAGGATTATGTTGTTGTTAACGTCTCTAACCCAAAGAATAGTATGTACAAACCAAACTAAGTACAATTGCTTGTGTTTCTTTGAAAGTCCTTTACCTTTCAACCCTTCTATCAAATTTTTGTTTTTGAAGCTTGAACCAACAATGGACACCAGGTCATCATGATCACTCGACTTGTCTTTGTATTTTTTGGGTGTGCGGGGTGCTTTTTTTTGGATTAGAGTAGGTATAACTTGAGAAGAAGAAGGAGGATAATATTTTAGTTGAGTAACTATGGCAAACTACTTCCAACCAAAACAAACAGGCATGCCACTGTAATTTATCCACAACTCATCCATCTTGTCTTTGTTTTCATACATAAACCTATGCTTGAGAAGATCGTATACCATTTTCATCTGGAAATGAGCATTGTTGTCCTCGGACAAATTAAGATATTTCCCAAAGCAACTTTTCCTGAAATGAGAATCCTATTTTTGTTCTCAAAGTATTTTTCTGAAGGCGTTAAAAGATTTTCCCATGGATGACTTAACCACGAAATCACTCATTAAATCTGTGGCACCATCGCACTGCATTCTCACAGTATAATGATCAATGCTAAAGGTTTTGATCAACTCTTCGGCGGAAAGGCTATTAGCATTTGGATCATCTCTTTTGAAATATTTCTCCTCCCCGTGTTCATTATCTTCTGCTCTTGATTGAGATAACACTTGTAAAGTAAGCTCATAGAGTGGTGAATGTAGTCGAGCTGCTGCACTTGTTCCTTTACTTGGACTTGATTAGGTTTCTTTTCTTTTGGGAGGGAAATTATCTTAAATTAATAGAACATAAAATAGATTATAATTGATTAATGCATTGTTAAAAAGGGATAATAGTAAATCTAACATGCACAATGGTAAAATAACAGTTTCAAAAAACCACACATCTATTACACCAGGTATGTTATTTGTTGCAACATATAACCGATCTGTTGCAACGGATGAGTAAACCGTTAGAATCAATAAAAACAGATCGTTAATCTGTTGCACCAGATATTTTATCTGATGCAATATATAACCAACCATTGCAATGGATGAGTAACCGTTAGAAACCATAAAAATAGATCACTAATCTGTTGCACCAGGTAGTTTATCTGTTGCAATATATAACCAACCTGTTGCAATGAATGAGTAATCCGTTGGAAATAGTAGAAATAGATCACTCATCTGTTGCACCAGGAAGGTTTTTTGTTGCAATATATCACCAACCTGTTGCAAGGATAAGTAATCTGTTAGAAATAGTAAGAACAGATCACTAATTTGTTGCACCTGATAGTTTATTTGTTGTAACATATAACCAACCTGTTGCAACGGATGAGAAATTCGTTGGAAACCATAAAATAGATCACAAATCTATTACACCAGGTGGTTTATCTGTTGCAACATATAACCAACCTGTTGCAATGAATGAGTAATCCATTGAAAACAGTAAAAAAAGATTACTCATCTGTTGCACCAGGAAGATTATCTGTTGTAACATATAAACAAACCTGTTGCAAGGATGAGTAATCCATTGGAAAAAGTAAAAATAGATCACTAATATGTTGCACCAGGTAGTTTATCTGTTGTAACATATAATCAACCTATTGCAATGGATGAGTAATCCGTTGGAAGTCACAAAATAGATCACAAATTTATTGCATGGTAAAGGTGGTGAGTTAGGAATGAAGATGCATAAGGCTATGGATTGAGCATTGCTCATGACAAAATAGGCATCGAGCAAGGCTAGGCCTAGGTAAAACTAGGCCACGAACAAGGCAAAGCCTATACTATTGCCCAAGGTCTCAGAATCTAGTGTGCTATAGCATAGGCGCCGCCCATGCTCAAGTATGCCATAGCATAGGCGCCGCCTATGCTAAAGCATTTGGTCTCTGAATCTCTTATGCCATGCTAAAGGCTCCGCCTACGGTTACTAAAGGCATTGAACTAGGCGCCGCCTATGCTAGCAAATGCTTTGCATTAGGCGCCGCATATGGTCACCATAGGCAAAGATAAAGGCGTCGCCTATGGTCACTTTTTGTCTCCAAAACCGATTTTAAATGGGTAAAAACCCGACCCATTCTTTTCCTATATAAAGGAGACTTAGTCTTGAAACACAAACACATTGAAAACTTGACCTAGGCGCCGCACATACTCTCCAAATCATCTCAAAACTTTTCTTTTTGCTCTCCCACTTCACAAGAACATCTCCAAAGGCTTCAATCACGTAAGTACTCTTTTATTCTTCATCTATTTTTCGTAAGTGCTACGTTTCTATGTCTATTATGAATTGCTACATCTTGAAGAAATATTGGTGATGTTAATGTGTTTGAATTGTTGATACAAAACCAAGTGAGTGAACATGTACGTTAGGATACTCTTAACTTGTTTCCGACTTGAATTTGATTTTGATGCATTGTTATACTACTTGCGGAATTGCTATAGTCATGAACATTGCATAATCTTGTCACTAGAATGCTTACATGATAGAATGTCTCGCTCATCGGAATAAGACTTATAGTTGCCTACCGACATAGGAGATTGTGATTATTGATAGAAACTATACCATGACGTAATCCCTATGTAGAAGTCTTGATATACCGAACATGAAAGTATTTCAAAGATTGCAAGAAGTGTTACATATCTGAATTTTTTGTTGGAATATAGCCCCTAAAATGTATGACGATGAAGTCTGAGTAATCGACCACTTTCACTTCACTAGTCTGTACCAACAAACTAAGTGTGGGGTGGTGCCACTACTGCTTGTTTATAGATTGTATCCATCGAGATGATGCTAACATGAACATTGTTTTAAGTCTCAGGTACAATGGCACCCAAAGCAAGACAAGGCAAAGATAAGGCTACCACTTCACAAAAAGGCAAGAAAAGAGGCCGAAAAGAGCAAGGAGAACCCTCCTCGCTGCAAATACCTCGACTCACTCTTGAAATTAAGTGGGATAATTATGAGGAACTTCTGAGGATGACGACTCTGATGATGATTCCGACGAAGGGGGTATGACCCCCGACATTGAGGAGGAGTCCGACTGACCAGGTTCTTCTTATTTATTTTCCACTGAGGACAGTGTGTCCCGTCTAAGTGTGGGGTGCTGGTATTTGCATGCTATACTTATCTATCCACATTTGCATTTATTTATGTTTGTTTGTTTTGTTAGTAGTTAATTGTTTTTTTTAGTAGTTAAATTTTTTTAACTTAGCTTCGCATGAAATTATTCTAATAGGCAGCATGAGATTATGACAAGAGTTTGTGCTAAAATCTTGACTATTGAGATGTTTAGGCTCTAATTGTGACTCATTATGTGATATTGTTTGGTTTAATTCCTTCATCTGTTGGGTCAAGAGTCTATACTACTCCCAATAAAGTCGACCATGTGCCTTGTGTGTGTGAGATAATAGTATATTCTGTGCTTGTGGCTGATGCTAGAACTTGCCTGGTATGTATGTAAAGTGAAAATAAAGAGTGCAAGTCTAGGAGATGATTTAGGCATTTCTTTGGCAACCTATGATTATATACCTTCTTTTTACCTACCCATGGACATCATCCTAGTTAAACCCTTTTGAGCCTTTAGCCTATTTTCTTTGACAAACCTCGTATGTAAGCCTAATCCATTTTTTTCAAAACCATAATTTGATCCAAATTCCTAAGTGCTTTAAAGTGAAAAAGTCATGTGACAAAATAAGAGGAAATTGGGTGAGTATGATGCTTTAGAATGCATTGGTGCTTGAAATTGCTATGAAAAAAAAGTGCTATCATAAGAGGTATGTTATGAAAAAAAAAAGGAAGAAAAAACTGAAAAGTTAGTCATGTTTAAAATCGAAAAACAAAAGAGGAGAAAAAGGGTGGTAGAATAAATGAAAGAAAGGTTGTTAGAAAGAAAAGTGTTAATGACACAATGTGATGTATTAAAGCGCTTAGGAACATAGTCACTATTTCTGGCCAAAATAGTCCTACCCGTCCCTTAGCCTACATTACAACCATCAAAAGACCTATTTGATTCTAAGCTTAGCATTCTGACATTTAGTGGAGCATTACACTAAGGGCAAGCCTATGGTCATCAGTTGCTGCATATGAATTCTTTGTGAGAGTGAGAGCAAGGATATTTTGATACCCATGTTTGAAAAATATGCTATACTTGTGAGTGATTATGGGTAAAATATTGTGAGACACACATGGTTGATGAGTTTTGGGTAGTAGTGTATGATTCTTTGTGCCTTAACTTTTGAATACGAGTTGACCACCATCACGAGTCTATGCTAGAGGTTAAACTGTTTCTACTAATGATCGAAAAACTACTCTTTGTTGATAATTGTTATGCTTGTCTTGACGAATATTTTGTGTTGTTGCTGTGAAACCCTAAGTTGATGTTTAGAGGGACATGATATTTTGTTCGAGGACGAACAAAGCTTCAAGTGTGGGGTGTTGATGATAGGCGAATTTACACGCCTATAACACTATATTTTTCCCATATTTTAGCCTAGTTTTGAGAACAAATTATATATTTCATGCACTTTTAGTCCTTTTTCCTGTAAGTGAGCTAACGAACATGATTAGCAAAGTTTCAGGTATAAATGATGCAGAATTCAGCATTTTATGGATAACTTGACGCCAAAGAAAGCTTCACGAAAGGAGAAAAGTCAATCTTGGACGCCAAGGACTAAAGATGGCGCATGGAAAATCTGTCCCGGGCTAAAACAGCATTTCTGAAGACTTTGGGGACTAGCAGTAATTTATTAGGATTAGGATAATGATACATTAACCTAGTACAATTGGGTTAAGTATTTCATTAGCTTAGTAGAATTTGGTTAAAGTATTTCATTAGCTTAGTAGGAATAGGATATGGGTATTATAAATACCCTATCTTGCTAGACATTTTCTTACCTCTTCTAATCTTCTTACATCTTCTTACATTCTATTCTATTCTACTTCTAAGACATTCTAGTTCTAAACAATCATTCTTCCATTAATTCTATTTTTCTTCTTCTATTCATCTATTCTTAAATTCCGCAACAAGAGAAACGTTACCTTGCTAAGGAATTCACGCCTAACGCCTACCACACCAGTACAAACGTGAAATCTTTATTATGGTATAACAACAATGTCAATTGTGATTTCCTTCGCACTCATGACAGGACTGTCAGATACAGTCGTTATGTTTCTCAGATTTCAGTGGATACAGGACTGTCAGATACAGTTGTCCATGTTATCAGCTTGCAGTATCAGTCATGACAGTTATCAGTAAACCATGTACTAGCTTACAGGTCTTGCTATCACGTATTCACGGTCCCAGTTTCTATATATGTATGTTTGCACTCCCACGTTCATATTAGTCAGTCAGTGTTGTTCATGCATGAAACCCTTTATGTTCAGCCTACCTTCCTCGTATACTCAGTACTCTAGTTGTACTGACGTATTTTCACTATGGTGCTTTCTTTTCATGTTACACCATAGGTTCCGAGATACGAGCTCCAGCCCAGCGGTAGTGGTAGCATTCCAGTCACAGAGACACAGTGAGTCCTCATTGATTCGAGGACAATATGATTTGATACATTTATTTATTTCTTCAGTTCAGTATTACGGAGTTAGTTGGAGACATGTTCCTTCAACTCCTTATTCAGATAGTTTAGAGGCTTTCAGATTTACGTTCAGTCTTAGCTTTCAGATTGAGTTGTTTTGGGTATTTTCACCCACATGAACATTATGATTTTCAGACATGGTTTTATTCAGTTGAACCTTATGGCCTTACATTTTTACGTATTCTGCATTATTATGTCATGATTTGCAGTATACAGGTACATATATCAGTCATAGGTTAGCTTATGGTCCCTCGGGGTCATGAGCATCGTGTAGCATTCCGGTTCAGCAAATCGGGGCATTACAAACTTATTATCAGAGCCTAATGTTCAATAGAGTCCTAGGAAGTCTGAAAGCCGCATCTAGTAGAGTCTTGTACATGGGTGTGTTGCGCACCACATTTATGTACAGGAGTCTATAAGATGTTTAAGGACCAGTCCCCTTTCTTCAGTATTCACGTCATGCTAGTGAGCATAATCATAAGTTAAACTCTCAGTCTAATTCGTTCTTTTCTTATCTCAGACCATGGCCCCAAAGAGAAGAAACCAACCAGCTTCTCAGCCCGAAGATCCTTTGGGCGATCATATTTCCCATGCGGAGTTTAGAGCCGCATTTACCACACTTGCTCAGTCTGTGGCTGCACAGAATGAACGGCCACCAGTCATTCCGGCCAATCCAGTGGCCAATCTCATAGCAGTTAGGGTTTGGGACTTCACCCGGATGAACCCTCTATCTTTCCATGGGTCTAAGTCTGATGAGGACCCTCAGGAGTTCATTGACCAAGTCCAGAAGGTCATTGACATCATAGGTGTTACTTCTATTGAGAGTGTTGAGTTAGCCGCCTACTAGTTACAGGATGTTGCTCATGATTGGTATAAACAGTGAAAGTCTGAGAGGTTAGATGATGCAGGCCCTATCGAGTGAGAGGAATTTGTCACGGCCTTCTTAGACAGATTCTTTCCCCAAGAGCTGAGGAAAGCTAAAGTTCTTGAGTTCATCAACCTCAGGCAGGGGAATATGACGGTTAGGTAGTATTCTCTCAGATTTACTCAGTTAGCCAGGTATGCTCCTTATGTGGTTGCAGACAATAGGGCTAAGATGAGCAAGTTGGTGTCAGGGATCAACAATAGCGTAGTAAATGAGTGTAGGTCTGTGATGCTGATTGGTGATATGACCTTAGCCAGACTCATGACCCATGCCCAGCAAGTTGAAAAGTAAAAGGTTAAGACTAGGGAGAGGCAGAACAAGAGAGCAAGGTCGGGTAACTTCAACTTTGCTCACCCCAAGTCAGATGGAGGAAACCGTTCACAGTTTCGCTCCAAGTCAGCCGTTCCATCCCCTTTCTCTGCCAGTGCTCGAGTGCCAAAGTTCAGAGACGGCAACAAAGACAAAGCGCCAGGCTCTAAATCTCAGGGCAGTGTTAGCAGTGCCCGAACGAATCCCCTTTGTCAGACTTGTGGTAAGAACCACAAGGGCATTTGTAGAGCCGATAGTGATGTCTATTTTGGTTGTGGAAAGCTAGGCCACAGGATTAGTGAGTGTTCGCAGTCAAGTCTTCAGGGTCAGCAAAATCATTCTGCATCTCAGTCCGCTCGCCCGAACCAGCAAGGTGCCATTTCCAGTGCTACCAGTGGGCAACGCCCAAACAGACTCTATGATCTTCAGTCTCGGCAGGATCAGGAAAATTCTCCTGATGTCGTTACTGGTACGTTACAGATTTTCCATGTTCATGTTTATGCTTTGCTAGACCCAGGTGCATCCTTGTCTTTTATTATTCCATACATAGCAGGCGATTTCGGAATCAGTCCCAAAATTTTAGCAGAGCCCTTTTCAGTCTCTACCCAAGTGGGTAAAACCATCATAGCCCGGCGGGTATACAGGAACTGTCCGGTAATGATATCTCAGAAATCCACATCAGTAGATTTAGTTGAGTTAGAGATGACTAATTTTGATGTCATTCTCGGTATGGATTGGCTTCATTCCTGCTATGCCACAGTCGACTGCAGAAATAGGATAGTTCAGTTTTAGTTCCCGAATTAGCCCGTCCTAAAGTGGAAGGGTAGCATTTCAGCGTTCTGGGGTCAACTTATTTCCTATCTTCGGGCAAGGAAAATGATTTCTAAGGGGTGTGTGTATCATCTCGTGCATGTTAAAGATTCCAGTTTTGAATCTCCCAGTCTCGAAACAGTCCCAATGTTAATGAATACTCAGATATCTTTCCTGAAGATCTTCCAGGCATTCCTCCCGAAAGGGAAATAGACTTCGGCATAGACCTTCTTTTAGATACTCAACCTACTTTTATTCTTCCATACAGAATGGCACCAGCAGAACTCAAGGAACTGAAAGATCAGTTGAAGGATCTCTTAGATAAGGGATTCATCAGACCCAGCATTTCCATCAGGATGTGTATTGATTACCGTCAACTCAACAAGGTCACGGTCAAGAACAGATATCCTCTTCCCAGGATTGATGATCTATTCGACCAACTTCAGGGTGACAGTTACTTCTCCAAGATAGACCTCAGATCAAGCTATCATCAGCTCAGAGTTAAAGAATGTGACATTCCGAAGACAGCTTTCCGTACTCGGTATGGTCACTTTAAATTTTTAGTCATTTCATTTGGTCTTACCAATGCTGCTGCAGCTTTCATGGATTTGATGAACCGTGTGTTCAAGCAGTACTTGGACATGTTTGTCATAGTCTTTATAGATGATATTCTAGTCTATTCTCGCACAGAGCGTGATCATGCAGACCATCTCAGGATTGTTCTTCAGACTCTCAGGAATCACCAGTTATTCGCTAAGTTCAGCAAGTGCGAATTTTGGCTAAGATCAGTAGCTTTTCTTGGTCATATTATTTTCGGTGATGGCATTAGAGTAGATCCTCAAAAAACCGAGGCAGTAAGAAACTGGCCCAGACCCGTATCTCCATCAGATATCAGGAGTTTCTTGGGTTTGGCTGGCTATTACAGATGGTTTGTCGAGGGATTTTCTTCTATTGCATCTCCCATGTCCAGATTGACTCAGAAGAAGATTAAGTTTCAGTGGTCAGATTCATGCGAGAAGAGCTTTCAAGAGTTGAAGACTCGACTCACCTCAGCTCCAGTTCTAGCTCTTCCAGATTGTTCAGACGGTTTTGTAGTCTATTGTGATGCATTCAGAGTGGGTTTAGGTTGTGTCCTCATGCAGCATGGTAAGGTCATAACCTACGCCTCCAGACAGTTAAAGCCACATGAGAAGAATTATCCTACTCATGATCTTGAGTTAGAAGCGGTAGTTGTTGCCTTGAAGATTTGGAGGCATTATCTCTATGGAGTTCATGTAGATGTCTTCACAGACCATAAAAGCCTCCAGTATGTATTTTCGCAGAAAGATCTCAATCTTCGTCAGAGAAGGTGGTTAGAGCTCTTGAAGGATTACGACATGAGTGTTCTTTATCATTCGGGAAAGGCCAATGTTGTGGCCGACGCTCTCAGTAGACTCTCCATGGGTAGTATTTCTCATGTTGAGGGTAGCAAGAAAAAGATGGCTCAGGAGATCCATCAGCTTGCCAGACTAGGCATTCGCTTAGTCGATTCTTCAGAGGGTGGTGTATGTGTTCGCAGTAGTTCAGAGTCATCTCTAGTTTCTGAGGTGAAAGAGAAGCAAGACAGGGATTTTATCCTTGTCAAGCTCAAAGAGTTAGCTCAGAATCAGAAAGTCGACGTTTTCTCCCAAGGGAGAGATGGTGTTCTTCGTTGTTAAGGTCGTCTATGTGTTCCAGGTGTAGATGAATTGAGGCAGCAAATTCTTGTAGAAGCGAATGGTGCGCGATACTCTATTCATCCAGGGGACACTAAGATGTACCACGACATACGGGAGATCTATTGGTGGAGTGGGATGAAGAGAGATATTGCAGAGTTTGTGGCTAAGTGCTCTACATGTCAGCAGGTTAAGATAGAGCATAAAAAACCTAGTGGTTCCATGCAAGAGTTCACCATTCTTACTTGGAAGTGGGAAGAAGTTAACATGGACTTCGTGACGGGTTTGCCTAGAACTCGTCATCAGCATGATTCAGTCTGGGTCATTATAGATAGAATGAACAAGTCAGCTTATTTCCTTCCTGTTCGTACTTCTTATTTCATCGAGGATTATGCCAAACTCTATATCAGGGAGTTAGTCAGGTTACACGGTGTTCCACTATCTATCATCTCAAACAGAGGTACCCAATTCACCTCTCACTTTTGGAAATTCCAAAAGGGTCTCGATACCCAAGTCCATCTCAGTACATCGTTTCATCCTCAGACATATGGTCAAGCAGAGAGGACCATTTAGAATCTTGAAGATATACTAAGGGCATGTGCAATTGACTTCAAGGGAAGTTGGGATGACCACTTGCCTTTGATTGAGTTTGCATACAACAATAGCTCTCATTCTAGTATTCAGATGGCTTCATTCGAAGCTCTCTATGGTAGGAGATGTAGATCTTTGATTGGTTGGTTTGAAGTTAGAGAGGCCTCAGTCATAGGTCCTGACTTAGTATTCGACGCCTTAGAGAAAGTTCAGTTGATCAGAGAATGACTCTGGTCTGCTCAGAGCCGACAAAAGTCCTATGCAGATGTTCGTAGAAAGGATCTCGAGTTCAAGGTCAATGACTATGTCTATCTTAAGATCTCTCCCATAAAGAGAGTGAAGAGGTTCGACAAAAAAGGGAAACTCAGTCCCCGATATGTCGGTCCCTTAAGAATTCTCTGTCGCTTTGGCAAGGTAGCGTATGAGCTTGAGTTTCCTTCAGATCTAGCCTCAGTCCATCCAGTCTTCCATGTCTCTTTGCTCAAGAAGTGCAAAGGTGACCCAGCAGTTGTTGTCCCTATTCAGAGCATCGACATTCAAAATAGCCTTTCTTGTGAAGAGATTTCAGTTGAAATCTTAGATTATCAGACTCGTAGATTGAGGAACAAAGAAGTCCCTCTAGTCAAGGTTCTTTGGCAAAATCAGTCTCATGAGGGAGCTACTTGGGAGGCAGAATCATAATGCGTACCAAGTATCCTCAACTCTTCCCCACCAATTCAGATCAAGCTCAAGGTAACAGTTCTTCTTAAGCTTATTCAGTTTCATGTTCATGTTTCCAGTATAAACTTGGTATCTATTAACCGTTGCATACTCAGTCATGTATTCATGTATCAGTTGTCCGTGCATCAGATATGCACGAGTTCAGTATGTTTAGCATGTTAGTTATGAGATAAAGTTTCAGCTCTTCATGTTCAGTTCAGATTCTGTTGTCTTGTATCCCCTCTCAGTAAATTCTCATTCGAGGACGAATGTTCCCAAGGGGGAGATATTGTAATACCCCGCATGTTTCTAAGCTAGGAAGTGGATAAGTTTTCCTACGTATGAAACCTCCTATACTGTGAGTAGCATTTTAGTTAATGACTTACATTGAATATCCTAGTAATAGGATAGCTTGCGATGTCTCAAGCATGCTCATATGAGTCGCTTAGAGTGATGCAGGCTAAGAGTTTTTGAATCCACCAAGTCTTAGTGTTCGATTTTGCAAGGGTCATCTTTGAACAAGAATAACGTTATTGATATGTGACATTTTGGCAGATTTAGACCCACCAAATTGTAGAGAATTGAATTATCTTTCCAACGATACCAATTTCATCAAAATCCGACACCCGAGCAAGGAGTTATGGCCTTTCAAAGTAGAATGTGTCGCCTAACCAATCGCACATGGCCACTGGAAAGCATAGGCGATATCATATGCGGCGCCTATGTAAATATAGGCGATATCATATGCGGCGCCTATGTAAATATAGGAGATATCATATACGGCGCCTATGTAAATATAGGCGATATCATATGCGGCGCCTATGTATGATTTCAGCCACGAAAACACTTAGTTTTTGAGTTATTTTGAGGGTAGTTAAGTCTTTTAACACTCCTTACATGTCCCTAAACTTAACCTCACGAAATTTATAGCTTCTAAACATATTACAACCCTATTAACATCTCAAAGTTCATTATCCAAGAGCACCATAGGAGAAAAACAACTAGGGTTGCACAATTAAGCTTGAAGATCAAATTTCAAGGAAATTCCTCCGTCAATCATCAAGAACCTCCCTTCCAAGGTATGCGTAGTGTTCATCCACGGATTTCTTTCGTCCATGAAGTTCAAGAATCAATCTTTAAAATACAAAAGCTTGGTTGGTTATGGTGATATGATCATACCCATGTTGATGCTTATTTGTTTTGCTATATAATAGTATCGTGACTGTACATCTCATGAGAGTTATGTTGTTAGTTAAAAAACATGATCTTTAGGTGGATTGATAGAATGCAAGTATGAAATCCACCTATGCCTTAAAGAATGCATGCAAGGTGTTCGATAAAATGCCTAGTATGTTAGAACTTCATATTTACATGATTTCATGATATCTAAATAACAAGTTCATGTTAGCCATACACTCCAATATGAATTTCCATGCAAATTATGTGTTTTTATTGTTGTGGTATAAAGCATGTATGATAATGGAGATATAAATTATGTACACAAAATATATCCATGTTTTTCCTATCATGTTTGAAATGTTGAATAAATACATGAAGTATACTATCCCCTGCTTATGATATTGTGAATTGTAGACTCAAATCTTGTGATCAAGTCATGTCATGTGTGTCAGTTTCCTCCTATCGAGTCCTGGGGGTATTCGTAACCGAAAACTATAGTTATGTGCCTAGAGCCATGTTAAGTTTCACGATATCCGAACTCAAGCTATGATTCCATAAACTTCAGTCATTCATGTGACTCAGGAAAACCTCATGATCTCAGTTAGTTGTCAGATATCAGTAACATTCCGCCAGTCAACAGAATTCAGTAAGATTAAGTCATGTATAGTCAGTTATTCATGTCCAGTCCCTCCAGATGGGAGTAGAGGTTAGCACAAAGTGAACCCAAGGATGGGAACTTATCCACCAGTTCAGGGTGTGATTCTTAAAAGCAGTCCTTGTGTTCTAGAACTACGTAGCCAGCGTAGGTTGAGACATCTTAACCTGTCAGATTAGGGTTGATGAGGTGGTTTAACCTATCAGTTTAGGGTTTCTACCATTCTCATTAAGTACCTGCCAGATAAGGGTCACTCACAAGTAGTCCTTACCCGTGGTACGGTATTGACACCCCTCCAGTCGGGGCAGAGATTGGACCCCAGCTTAGCCATAACGGCATACATGGGGCATGTCGGTTAAACACTACCTCTCACAATTTCAGTATCTGTCTCAGTAAAATAACTCAGGGAATTCTTCAGATTTCAGTAGATACAGTGTTGTCAGATACAGTTGTTATGTTCTTCAGATTTCAGTATATACAGGACTGTCAGATACAGTCGTCCATGTTATCAGCTTGTAGTATCAGTCATGACAGTTATCAATAAACCATGCATTAGCTTATAGGTCTTTCTATCACGCATTCACGGTCCCAGTTTCTATATATGTATGTTTGCACTCCCACGTTCATATTAGTCAGTCAGTGTTGTTCATGCACGAAACCCTTTATGTTCAGCCTACCTTTCTCGTATACTCAGTACTCCAGTTGTACTGACGCATTTGCGCTATGGTGCTTTCTTTTCATGTTACACCATAGGTTCCGAGACACGAGCTCCAGCCCAGCAGTAGCGGTAGCATTCTAGTCGCAGAGACACAGTGAGTCCTCATTGATTCGAGGACAATATGATTTGATACATTTATTTATTTCTTCAGTTTAGTGTTACGGATTTAGTTGGAGATATGTTCCTTCAACTCCTTATTCAAATAGTTTAGAGGCTTTCACATTTATGCTTAGATTTACGTTCAGACTTAGCTTTCAGATTGAGTTATTTTGGGTATTTTCACCCATATGGACGTTATGATTTTTAGACATGGTTTTATTCAGTTGAATCTTATGGTCTTATAGTTTTACGTATTCCGCATTATTATGTCATGATTTGCAGTATACAAGTACAGATATCAGTCATGGGTTAACTTGTGGTCCCTCGGGGTCATGAGCACCGTGTAGCGTTCTGGTTCAGAAAATCGGGGCGTTACACATACTAAGAACATCAACTATGACCAAAAATCACCAACAAATCCAAATCAACAGTTCGACAATAAGAAAAAAAATGCAAGAAATTAGGGTTTTATTCAATCCACATTTTAAATTTAAGATAGAAATATTGAAATTGTTAACCAATACTAGAAGAGTAGTTGACTCATGTTCCTCTGTTTTTTCATAATTTTTTACCTGTGAAAAAAAAAATGAGACGATGAAGAACTCGAAGTTGTTGTCGTCGGAGAAGTCTTCACGTCGATTGATGGTTGAAAGTCAAAAGGAAACTCGTCCGACTATTTTTCCGCCGGAGGTTGAAGTTGTCGGGGATTGAAGGAAGAATTTTGCAGAACTGTTGGTTGGAAGAGAATTGAGAGAAGCTCTCGAGAGACGGTTGATTTGGATTGAAAGGGGGTGTGGGTTGGGTTGATTTGTATTTTTGAAAACATTAGAAAGTTTTAAAATTATTAATCAAGTCCACAATTAACTTAATCAAGTTTGCTAATGATGGTTGACCATTTAAGTTGGTCAATGTCACCAATCTTTCATTCAAGACTTAAAAGATATCTTTTCTTCAATTTTCTCAAGTAACATCGTCATGACCATGAAGCTGCAATGAACTTGGAAGATTACTGCTTTGTTTCTTTATTATCAAATTGTTATGATTCCACGTTTGTTGTTGTATCTTCCTTAAATTCGTCTTTCATAAAATTATGGCTATAAAAATAGTGAGGGAATTATTAATCTATAACAGTTACAACTTACATTCCTGTAAATTATCATCATTTTTGAAGAAATATCTAAAACTGTCATAGTAATTTTGGGTAGAATATTATATCCATGCCGGAAGAAGCACAAAATTCCAGGATAATATATAAATAAACAAACAATAATGAAGGAATATAAGATCTTACAGGATAAATTGACAATGAAAATCTAAAATAAGATCCGAAAATGGATTATAAATTCAACTTACATGACCTGTTGATTTCTATATGGAGATGAAAATTTGCAATGAAAACCTAAAATAAGATCCGAAAATTGATTATAAATTCAACTTACATGTCCTATTGATTTCTACTTAGAGATGAAAATTTTCTTTTGATTTCTTCATGGAGATGGAGATTTGTTTCCACTTTTGAGAGTTAGAGGACTATTATCTGAAAGTTGCGAAATTCTGCCACTAAACGGAATTTTTATCATGATTAATTGAGAAGTTATCAAATTTAAAATTTAAATCTTTCAAATTTTTATTTTTTTATATTTTATACTTTTTGCTTGGATATGCATAAACAACCGTGGGCTCGAGGACAACTAATTGAAAACTATCTTTTCAGTTTTTAAGAATTCCTAGCAGTTATTATGAATTTAAAATTTAAAATTCAGAAGTTTAATTAGTTAATTGGTTAACTAGTAAATTAATTAGTTAATTTTTTTATCTTAAAATGACAAATGGCTGATTTATAGGATGCCACTTGGCTTAATGGAGAGGCTTTATCCTCTCTTATTAATAATAGATTACAGAAAATGACTCTGTAGTCTTTTCAAACTGGCATATTTAATAAGCGTTTGGTCCTAAATATTATTTATAATATTTTAAAATATGTTTTTATTTTATTTTGAAATATTAAGTGTGGATTAAAAACGTATTATGAAATACTTCCTTCAATTTGAATTGTTGAGTTATTTTTTAATGTCCAAAATAAATGAATTCTTTATTTTTCAAGAGAAATGTTGAAAATTTCTTTCAATTTTATTCTTTCAATTTGTGAGGTTTTAAATTTCACATTTTCTAAGAGAGTAATTTAAGAATAATTAAAAGGGTATTAGTGAAAAATAACTTACAATTTATGTCTTAAAAGATTTTTCTTAAGGAGTATGTCATGCCCAACAATTTAATTATTTTAAAATGGAGGGAATATATTTTTACATTTTTTGGTGTTTAAGAGGTTTTCACTTTTTTTTATTCAATTTTTCTCATCATTTTATGAAAAAATATATTTAAAGTCTAAAGTATTTTTGAAATATGGTCAAACACAACTTCAATTTTATTTTTAATTTAAAAAATATTGAATAAAGTGAATATATTTTTTGATTTTTATGGCTTCTTTGTATAACATTCAAGTTTTTTCTCTTTTAAGATATTGTTTAAGTCAAATAGGTTAAATAAATTACAATACGAAGATAATTAACATCCTTGGGATTCTCATGGAAAGTTCCTGGAAATTACTGAACATGGAAAATGTGCTTTTCTGAGTTTGTTTGTGTGTGTATGATTTTCTGCTTTTTGATTCATGATAAAATTAGAGGCAAAGATGATGATTTTTTCGGATCTGAGCTAAACGGGTCGGGTGCGACGACTATTCGACCCGTATCGTGGCTTGGCGAATCACCAGAAGACATGCATTTTTGCATCCAATTGGTGATTTTGCTCGAACTCACAATCTCTTGTTTGCTCTCGTGAATCGAACTCGTAACTTTTAAGGTTAAAGGTGAAGGACTCAACCTACAATCACCTCTTGTCAATGGGAGCCTCTTGGATAATCTGCAATAGCGGATTAAGTTTATCTGATAGTATAAAATATTTTATACACTAACAGTTCACAAAACTTAAACTTTTGCTTGAAACACAACTAAGGAACTACTACATTTGAATTCAACTGTTTTTTGTTCTTACAGTCGGCTTAAGCTTACGACAGGCTTGTTTTTTGAACCTATGTATATATACTATATTGTGTATTAATAATACACACTATTTCTCATGTATCAATAATACAAAGACTTTAAATTCATGCATTAACTTGTTAAATGACAAATTTACCCGTCCTTTTCAACTTTTTTTCTTCTATGATTTGTCACTAGTTACGGTTATAGTAGTATCTCAGACGAAATGATAGTATCATTGTAATTGAAACTAGTCCAGTTTTATGGACCTCATTCTCATCCTCAAGAGCAAAAATGTCACCATTAATAGCTTGAGATCTGAAAAAAGCCAAACTATCATCTGAAAAAGAAGATGACAACGAAAAATAATACTAAAAACATAATTTTATTATATGATTTGACCAATTGGCCTACATATAAAACCTAATATTAAAAATAATATTAAAAAGTATAAAACTAATGAGAGAAAAAATCTCCCCCTAAACGAAACTCTTAAAAGACTACATTGTGGATGTTATTGTGTTATGGTATGAGAAGGGAGTCTTCTATTTATAGATATCCAAAACCTTTCCTCCAAGAAAGACGTTAGCCAAATATGGAAAAGAATTATATTTTTTCTTTCAGGAAAAGTAAAAGTAATTATGGTAACTTTTATTTTCCTTCTAAGAAAAAAGTAAAACTTAAATATAGTAAGAAAATCAGGACAAAAACCCTAACACCCTGCCTCCTCCCTCCCTCGCCCCCGAAGATCATCATCCCAAAAGTCATGGGTGCGTCGGAAAATCCGACAGTAGCTGTTACTATTTCTACGCTTGAAAGAAAGGGTACAAAGAAGGATATTTTGGTAAACAAATATTTTTGTATAAAAATTACGTGAATGTATATTAATTTTAATACATCAAATCAAACACTCTAAATGAAATAATGTCTGCATAACTAAATTAATAAGGGGTCGTTTGGTAGAGTGTATAAGAACAATGCAGAATATAGTGTATTAGTAATGCTTGAATTAGTAATACTTGTATTAGTTATGCATGTATTATTTCTTATACATTGTTTGGTTTGATGTATAAGAAATAATGCATCTTACATAATTTCTATAAAAGGAATGTGTGTTTAGAAAAATACCCTTCTTTGATTTTGTACATTTTTTTGCAACAAAGTTCTTTTATCTTCTCAAACATAATTAGTATTGTTGAACTAGTATATAGAGGTGTTAAGATTAATTGCAAGACCAACGTCTTTGCGCAAAAATGTTACGTCGATGGATTAACATAGTCGAAATAAAAATAAAATATAAGACGTAAAATTAAAAAATAATCTCAATTTTTTTTAATCTTTTTAAAAACCCTCGAAGCAAAGCAAAAATATGTTATAGTTATTTAAATCAACTATTCATTGTTGTAAATTAAAATGGCGGGAAAAGAAATTGTAAAATATTTTGAAAAGATTTATTATTGCAACTTAAAATGACAGAAAAAGGAATGATGAATTTTTTTTAGAGGGAAATTGAGGGGTATTGAGGTCATTTAATAAGTTAATGCATGTGTTTAAAGTCTTTGTATTACTAATACATAGGAAATGGAGTGTATTACTAATACATACTCCAATACACAAAAAAGTGTACAACTAATGTTTGCATTAATTAAACATAGGCAAAAAGACGTACCAAACAAGGTACTAGTAATACACATTAACTAATGCATACATTATATTTTACAATACACTCTACCAAACAACCCCAAATTGTATTAGTAATACAAGCATTACTAATACATCTTATTCAGTATTATTCATAACACTCTAACAAACGGACCCCTTAAGATTCCCTGCCTGCTATAGCAAAAATTTTATCTTTATAACAAAAAAGATAATGATAATTATGATAGAAAAGAAATAGTTGAAGGTTGACCTAATGGGAAAAGACATCATCAAAATCACTTTAAACTATATTCGAAAAGTTAAAGACACATCAAAATTATTAAAAGTGATCTAATACACATCTAAATTATATAAAAGTGAATTTATTTACCCTCTAAAATTGATGTGGCAAAAAAACTTGAAGCGTGATCACGAACGCAAACTGAATCTTCAAACACGAGCAATAACCGCCCACGAAATCATCTTTTGAATTCATTGTCTTCTGTTGTGTGATCCGAATAATTGTATAGGTATAAATTAGCTTCGGCGGGGTTTGAGCCAATTGGGATTGGATATAGCAAGAGCCGACCCATAATGGTGTCATCTCAAGAGCAATATCGAGGCGTAGAAATATCTTCTCGAGCGAGAGCAAAAGAGCAAGAGACCATCAGTGATATGATCATATACAACAGGACAGACAAAAGGACGATCTGTCGAATTGCTCAGGTGCACAAACGCCCTCAGCCGAACCTCGTCAGACACGCAGTATTGGGCCGGCAACCTCCAATGGCTTAAGCACAAGTGACTTATTGTTTCTTTTCAGATTCGTTTCTAATTGTTGCCTTACTAGTTTATTTTGTATTTCCTTTAGCTTATTCATCTATTGAAAATTTGCGCGATTAACCACAAAGCTAAAATCGTAACATGTGCTTTTAATTCATCCTCCAATCTAATTGTCCCAAATCGACCATAAACATAAATAATGGTGACAGGTTTCCATGTCCCACATGCTGTTCACATTTTCACACAACCAAGGTTCCTTAATAATTATTCCTTTCATTTAAAAAAGAATGATATATTTTGACTTGACATAAATTTAAAAAAATAAAGAAGTTTTTTAAATCTTTTAGTATTAAATTAAAGTTGTGTCAAATATATCAAAATATTCTTAATCTTGTGCTTTTAAATATAACATATGAAAAGTTGAAATTAAAATATTATCAAAAAAAAAAAAGAACCATTTTTTTTCAAATAGATTGAAAAAAAAAAATAGATCATTTTTTTTAAAACTTTTAAACGGAGGGAGTACCCATAATTCATCTAGACTCTTCTATGCTACATATATACACAGACAAAAACTCTCAAATGAAACACAGTGAAAAGTTAATTTGGTTGTGAACCAAAGACTTCTCCCTAGCAAAGAAAAGGTTAGCCCAAAGTAAGAAAATGAGGCAAAACAAAGAGATTGAGGTATTTTGTTTACTAGGATGGTTGCCCCTCTTTGTTTAGCCTATGATTTTTCCACAAAAAAAAAAAAAAAAAAAAAGCAACAACCCTTGTATTCTTTGATTTCTTGGAAATTAAAGTATCATGGAAACCATACATACGTACTGCTGTATATATATATTCATCAACTTCCAATTTCCTAAATCTCCAGCAATTATGTCTTTTTCTGTTTCTATAATCTCTATGTACGTTGGTTGATTTTCTCATTTTCGGATGTGTATAATTAGAGGCGATGATGATGATGATGTATTCGGATTCTGGGCTAACCGGGTCGGGCATGAAGACGATCCGACCCGTATCTTGGCTTGGCAATTTTTTGCAGCCATGGCGTGGTTGACTCTCTGTGCCGTGATCTCTTTGCAGATCTGAGCCTCTAAACCTTGCTCTTTTCGTTTCAATTTATTTATCTATTTATTTTAATTCTTATTATAAAGAATGATTTTTTAGTCAAGTCTTTCCAAACGCCATATTTAGTTAGCAATTTGACTATACATATGTATTTGATCATTAAAATTTAAAACATATTTCAAAATACATCTTTATAATTTTTAATTTTTTTTAGGTGTTTTTACTTCTTCTTTTTTTTTTGCCACAATCTGTCTTTTTCACCTCGTAAAAAAGTACAATTAAACTCTAAAATATTTTTGAACTATAATCAAATATAATTCTAATTTTATTTTTCAAGTTTAAAAATATTGAATAAAATGAATATGTTTTTTATTTTTTCTAGAGAAAATGATCAAAAGAGCCCTAATCTTTATCCCAAATTTTAACTACACACTTATACTTTGTGGAGTCCTATGATCCCTGAACATTTTAAAAATAGAATTATTACACACATTTTAAAAATAGAATTATTACACCCCTAAAGACTTACGTGGCAAAGAAAGCGTATCTCACTCTCTCTGAGAAAGTAAGTAGTCCGCAAATCTTAAAAAAAATATTTTTTACATTTCTTTTTAATATAAAAGTACACACATATATATATATATATATATATTATTTTTATTTTATTTTTTCTTTCTTCTTCATCATCATCCCAAAAAATTTCAATAACTCTTCAATGGCTACCATGGTCAATCTCTTTATCTTCCTCATCTCTATTTATCTTCCAAACAAGCAACATTTGCTTTCTGCCTTTCCATCTTTACCACTTTTTCTCAGTAACAAAACATCAAACACTTTGTTTTTATCATTACACTCTTCTTCAAACTCTTCATTCTCATCATTCAATTCCAATAAACCATCATTTTTTTCCTCTTCTAAGTTTGAATTCATCAATAACCCAGTCTTACAAGATTTCATCTTTTCACTACATTTTCCATCAAAATCATTTTTGGAACAACACCCATTTCTCAATTCACTTTATTTCCCACAAAAATCACAAAAAAAATGGTCAATTCTTACAATACCAACTAAATTGCAAAATCCTCGATCTCAAATCAAACAACAACAACAACTCCAAAACTTTATACAATTGTACAAGCTACCCAAACGCCAAAAACTCCAATTCCAAATCAGCATTCAAACTCAAATACTTCAGGGATTCAACGCAATTCATGAAAATAAAATTCAAAAATCTCTTATTGAATTCTAAAACTGAACACAAAATGAACAAGAAATATAAAAGACGAATAATCTAATGTGGGTATCAATATTTTATATGGCACTGTTTCAAAATACAGAAATTTAAGCACAAAAAACTAACAATGAATAATACTTCTTTTTTAGTTTCTAAAAAACAGAAATTGTTGATTTTTCGTAGTATTCATTAGAGCTCCGCCGATCGGAGCTCCGAGAGACGACCGTAGATTGAGGGGCCAAAAGTTAGAGAGAAGATAGAAGGTATATTAGCTTATTAAAGATGTAAAGAAAGAGAATATATATATATATATTAAAGAATAATAATTAATTTTTTTAATATAAAAATATAATATTAATTGGAAATTACGTGGCATGACATGGCAGGTGCGTGTTGCTCACTCTCCATTACACATTTGGGTGTGACTTTTGGGAGGGGAGGGATAACAATTCCATTTTTAAAATGTTCAGGGGGTCATATGACCCCCGCAAAGTATAAGTGTGTAGTTGAGATTTGGAACAAAGGTTGGGGGCTCTTTTGCCATTTTCTCTTTTCTTTTTTTTACTATATAGAAAGGAGAGTTGAGGACAACCAAGGGTATTTTTAAAATTTCAAATATGTTTTAATAATTAAGGATATATTTGGTATTTCATATCTATTTTATTATTATAATAATTGTACACAAATATCTTCTCATGCTTCTACTTTCCTACCACATGCGATGTGAATATCTATTCATGTGTCTATGGTTGAACCACATACACATTACAATATATTTTTATATTTATTTCATTGTATGTATAAATGTCAAAAAAATATGTCAAAATTTATATTTCCTCCATTTTATATTATGAGTCAACCATTTTCTTTTAAATTTGTTCTTAAAAAAAATAAGTTTTTCTTATTTGACAACTATTTTATGTCATTATTTTCATTTTATTTTTATTGTGTTTCACTTAATAAGAAAAGACAATTAAAAAGTAAACATTAAAGTGACTTTAACGATTTTGTAAATCTTATGAATTCATTATTTTTTCTTAAATTTTGTGTTCGATCAAATGACGAGAAATAAAATACTCTCTCCGTTTGTATTAGTTGAGTCATATGGACTTGGCACACCCATTAAGAAAAAATATTATTAGAGATCTATTTTATCAAATTAGTCTTATTAATTATGCGTTGAAAATATAAATTTGAATTTATACAATTTGTTTAATCATTTATTAATAAGGATATTATTGGAAGAACATATTAAAATCTTCTTGAATTCATTAAAGGGACAATTAAATTGAAACAAATATTTTTAAAAGAGAGTCAACTAAAATAAAACGAAGGAAGTAGGACGGAAAAATTACTGCTTTACCAAACAAATAGCTATCCATATGACTATTGTATTCATCACATGGACATTATATGACATTATAAAATGATGTTTCTAGAATAAAAATAGATAAATTAATGGCTCTAGCTTCTAGATTGATATTTCTAGAATAGAATAGATGACTCAAATAAATAGGCAAAAATGTCTTCATATTACACAATAATCTCCTCTTATCAGTTCTCAATTCTCACATATCTGTATGTAAGTTTCTCTACCTTCTCATTCATTTTTTTCGGACATTTATAAATTCCTTTAATAAGCTATAATTTTCTATGTTTTTAGTAAATATGCGTTTTTTGGTAGAATGGATAACTTTAATTTAATTTCAGCATGTGTTTTTAGAAAAAATTATTTGCATTGTGTATTTTGCTCTCTGAGAACGAGGTTCTTGTGTTGGTCGAACGCCATGAATTTTTCGATCAGTTGACGACTATCGTGAATGGTAGCACGCATACAAAAATTAATGTATTGAAGCATTTTCAAACTCTTTGACATCAACATTTTTGCTGAATTTAGAAATAAAAACGAAGATGGAGTTTAGGATTTTGGAGCAATAGATAAACGACGGCGAAAAAGAGGCACGACGGAGGCTCAACTACTGGGAGTGTAGATTTGAAGGGGATATATATTAGGGTTTGGAGGTAGATATGTATATATGTTGAAAATAGTTGGGCCTTTAATTATTACTAGCAAAATGTGAACTTCGGTCCTTATACTATTGAGTATTGACAGACTATTATCATTTGTTCTTTTTAGTTATCATACCAAATTTTATGATTTGCTCAGTTTTTCTTTAAAATATTTTGCATAATTATTTAAAAATTAGTTTAATAGATATGTCTTTAAATGTCTACTTTGCAGTTTCATCTCTTCGGCGATAGCTATTTGCATGTCCGTGTCTATATTTGATGGTGTGGAGGTGCATCAAGGAGACTGCTAGTGAGGTGTTGGGTGTGTCCAAGGGGCGGGCCGGTCACCATCGGAGGAATTGGTGGTGGAATGAAGAAGTTAAGAAGAAAGTAGAGACTAATAAGGGGGTGTATGCTAAGTTGGTTGAGAGTAAGGATGTAGAAGAGAAGCGGGTAAACATAGAGGAGCATAAGTTAGCGAGGAGGGAGGCTAAGCTAGCAGTTACGGCTGCTAAGACGACAACGTTTAAGAGCTTGTATGCGGGGTTAGAGGAGAAAGGAGGGGAAAAGAGGTTGTTCAGGCTGTCTAAGGCTAGGGAGAGGAAGGGACGCGACCTCGACCAGGTGAAGTGCATTAAAAGGGAGGAAATGAGAGGATGGTAGAGTGTTGGTGGAGGATGGTCACATTAAGAAAAGATGGCAGTCATATTTTCATAGGCTCTTGAATGATGAAGGGGATAGAGATATTGTGTTAGGGGAGTTGGACCACTAGGAGAAGTGCTGTGATTTTAGTTATTGTAGCCGTTTTAAGGTGGAGGAGGTCAGAGAGGCCGTTCGCAGGATGCGAAGGGGTAGGGCGACGGGGCCTGATGAGATTCCCATGGATTTTTGAAAGTTTTTTGGTGAAGCTGGTTTAAGGTGGTTGACTGATTTGTTTAACGATATTTTCATGTCGGCAAAAATGCTCGAGGCCTGGAGATGGAGTACTATAATCCCTCTGTATAAAAATAAAGGTGACATTCAGAGTTGCAATAACTATAGGGGTATTAAGTTATTGAGTCAAACTATGAAGATTTGGGAGAGAGTGGTCGAGTTTAGGCTGAGGAAGATAGTGTCTATTTCAGAGAACCGGTTTGGATTTATGCCCGGGCATTCGACGACAGAGGCAATTCACCTGGTGCAGAGACTAGTGAAACAGTACAGGGAAAGGAAGAAGGACCTGCACATGGTGTTTATCGACTTGGAGAAGGCATACGACAAAGTCCCTAGGGAAGTTCTTTGGAGATGCTTGGAGGTGAGTAGAGTCCCAGTGTCGTATATCAGAGTTATCAAGGACATGTACAATTGAGCTAAGACCCAGGTGAGGACAGCGGGAGGCGATTCAGAACATTTCCCTGTCTTGACAGGGTTGCATCAGGGATCTACTCTTAGCCCATTTTTTTTTGTTTTGGTGATGGATGTGTTGACGCGGCGTATTCAAGGAGAGGTGCCTTGGTATATGCTTTTTGCAAATGATGTGGCTTTGATTGATGAGACTCGGGGGTGTAAATGATAAATTAGAGGTGTGGAGACAGACCCTTGAGTCTAAAGGGTTTAGGTTGAGTAGGAGCAAAACCGATATTTGGAATGTAAGTTTAATGGCTTGAGTCAGGATGATGAGGTGGTGGTAAGGTTGGATTCTCAGGTGGTGTGTAGAAGGGATAGTTTCAAGTATCCCGGGTCCATGATTCAAGGGAATGGTGAGATTGACGAGGATGTATCTCACCGTATTAGTGCGGGATGGATGAAGTAGAAGCTCGCCTCTGGGGTGTTTTGTGATAAGAAGGTGCCGCCCAAGCTTAAAGGCAAATTCTACAAAGTGGCAGTCCTTCCGTCCATGTTGTTAGGAGCGGAGTGTTGGACAGTCAAGAACTCTCACATTAAAAAATTGAAGGTAGCGGAAATGCGGATGTTGTGTTGGATGTATGGGCTTACTAGGGGTGACAGAGTTTGGAATGAGACTATTTTGGAGAAGGTTGGAGTGGCTTCGGTAGAGGATAAAATGCGGGAAGTCCATTTGAGATGGTTTGAACATGTGATGAGAATGAGCATGGATGCACCGGTTCGTAGGTGTGAGAGGCTTGCTTTGGATGATTTCAGGCGGTGCAGGGGTAGGCTGAAGAAATATTGGATAGAAGTTATTAGGCGGGACATGGAACAGTTACAGCTTACTGAGAAAATGACCCTAGATAGGAAGATCTGGAGGAAGCATATTAGGATTGAAGGCTAGTACAAGTTTGGGTCGGTAGGGTAGTGGATTATTCAGTGGGTGTTTTATTCTTGTTATACTACCTTGTTGCATGCTGTAATGCGATTGCTTACATCTTTTTGTTTACTATTCGTTGTAGGTGGCGTATTTATGTCTTGTCATCTTGTTCCATGCTTTTTGTACGGATTTGATTACTATTCCTTGTCTTGAGCCGGGGGTCTATCAAAAACAGCCTTGCTACTTCTCCAGAGGTAGTGGTATGGACTGCGTACATCTTACCCTCCCCAGACTTCACTACATGGGAATACACTGGGTTTGTTATTGTTGTATTAAATTCTAAACAACATGTTATCTTTTCCTCCCAAGGAGTTCCATCAAAATACCTTCTTGTTTATGTTGATGTTTCACAAATATAGTTCACAACAGCTTAGGTAATTAAAGTGTTTATCCTAATAGCTTTTGTGTTTATCTTCTTTGAATAAAAAAGTCTTGTCATATTTTTTACTGAATGAAATTTCAACACATCCTTCAAGGATAAAACCTAAATGTGAATTATGATTTATGAATCATGGTTGAAAAGAGATACATTTTTTCAATGGAAAAAAGGTATTTATATTCATATTTTGAACTTATGAACTAATTTAATCATTAAATTTAATTTAACAGGTACTGATCATGAATGCTCAAGAGTTTGAACATAATAGGAAGAAAAAATGCATCTGTTATTGTAGAATTTATAAATGCATATGTACCAATATAAATAGACAACAATCACTATAATATGAGAATGTCGTGTGAGTATTAAGTAGTATGATATTCCCACAGTTATATAAAACATACATTTGGGATCTTATGATATGTTGGTTATAGTGATATTATTGTACATTGAAATATATTTATTTAATTTAACTTTCTTTATATATAAATGGATCATAATATAAATGGATCATTAATATAAATGTAAACCACACAAATCTCCTGTAATATGAAAGTATTTACAGTAAATCTCTTTAGATTTTCTCTGTCCCTATTTTACAAAATATACTTATACATTCGTGGATTTGTTATACATTCGTGAGATGTATGACAAAACTGTTTTGCCTACAATTAAGGAAAAGAGCTATCAGAAAATATCTTTCAAATCCTTAAATTACTCTATTAAATACCTATATCCTTAAATTACTCCATTAAATACCTATAATTAAGTAGTATATGAGTTAATATAGTAACTGAAATTTAAATTTCAAAAAAACTCTTAAACATTACTGTTAATTTTCATAACTATTGATATACGTTCTTGAGAAAAAAATGTCGACTTCTTTCTTGATTTCTAAATAAAAAAAAAAGATAAACATCTCCATATTGTTGCATCATTCCGGCGTCTGGGAGCCAAAAATCAGTTATAAATCATACAAAAGTGATGTCATTATTGTTTCTGAAAGTATTAACTTTCTGAAATTGATTGCTACGATCGTCATGGAATTGGATCTCGATGAAGCACGCAAAACATTGAAGTGATTAAATTGAGTTTGAAAGAGAAACAAGGGTTGTACTTTGAATTGAAGGTAGTGAATATGATTCTATCACGTTCCAAAATCCCATCGGGCCGGACTGGCACCCGAAGCTGAGAAGGCCCGGGAGAACCCGTTCAAATACCTGTACTTTCACTTACATGTCACCAAAAATTTGGACAGCACTTCGTTGCATATAGAAGGGTCTAATTACCTGTATCAGCACAACACACACAAATATATATATATATATAATACTTGGCCGTCGGGGCCACCATATATACAAATATAACATCACTATATAAACTTCCATGACTTTACCCTTCCTTATGTCTACAAAGCCTTTAGGATATACATGACATAACTAGGGTCGGGACAAACCTCCCACCCACACATGACTCCTGTACAATAACAAAATATAAGGAACCGACTCGGAAAGCTCCGAAGCAAACTGGAGCTCACTAACAATAGTTGTATGACCTGGCTCCTATCTATGTTGTGTATGAGCTGAAGCACCTGTTCCTGCAGCATGAAATGCAGGTCCCCCGTAAGGGACGTCAGTACGAAATATGTACTGAGTATGTAAAGCTGTAAATAATCATATGTGATATGGGGGATCAAGAAAATCAGACACAAGTGAATAAATCATAATAGAAGTGAACCACACTTCATAAACACTTTTAGGATCATGTCCATTATCATTAATCTGAATTGGGTTCTTGAATTCAAACACATTTGTGGAACGGTATACATTCGTTCATTTCATTCTTTACAATTATCATTCGCCATTACCTCCTCCTCCCGAACCTCCAACCACCTAACAATAATCAATATTGTACCGTACTGTGACCATTAGGCTGCCCCCAGTACATATCAACTGTAATCATATCAAGTATCGGGATCGGCCCATGCTAGGATTAAGCCCCTGAGCTACCACCCACACGTATATCAAGTAACACACATAAGAGATCTTTCCAATAACTTAGTTCAAAAGATTTTGAGATTATTACATTAGTGTTCATGCCAATATAGTACCTTTGGAACAATGATACATCAATAGGAACCAAGTAATAGACCTTCTATACAATAACGATGTAATAAAGACTCATTGGTACATCAACAATGTGTTTCAGAATCATCAATATCACAACAATGAAATAGGAGCCTTTTGGTATATCAATGAAACATTTTGACACTTTATAGAATGGAAACAACTTCGTTGGTAACGTAGAACAATACATGTTTTTTGGACAACCTCGGAATCTTACTTGATGGAACATTGGTGTTTTCATGCCAAAGAACATCGTTAGAGTATGCTTTACATACCTCGTTGTAGATTCGGATACCAATTCAACACAACTTCCCGCCTTGACAAATCACTTATCTACAATGAAATGTTTGGCATCTAGTATTAGCAACCCAACACCACAATTCTCTTCCATAATTCCATACAACCAATATTTGCAAAGCATTCCTAAAACCAACTTGAACAGTAGGTTTATGTGTATATATATATATATAATCATCATTTCAATACCACATCATCGCACCAAATCCCTTCACAATTCAACATAATCCAACCATGCACAAGAATAATCCAACATCATTTCCAATCATCTTTCAACAACAATCAAATAACATACTTCTTATGCTCACATGCATATATATACATATCCATATAAATAACACCAACATAATTTACATCCTTACCATAAAATGACCCTTTTGATTTCGAAGTCCTGTTGGCACAAATAAGGGGTGCTTCTCGAAGCCCTCGAGACGGTGAACACAACTACGGAATCAATTTGGATTTCCTACGGTTGAATCACAAGATAATTGGAGTTGAAATTAGGCTAGGGTTTCTTATTCTTCAATAATTTGGATGTTAAATGATGGATATGAGGCTAAGTATATGTATATAATGACCAATTTTCGTCCATGAGGTGATGGAAAATGACCATATTGCCCTTAAAATTTAAGTAAATTCGAATCTGTCCATGGTGGACTGTTTTGATAGGCTAAAGTAAATTGACCCTAACTCTTTGCTCCGATAATGAATTTGGGTGAAACCAATTGCATTAGAAAGAAGACTCTCGGGGATTCTCATCGATATATAGCATCTCACACAGTTCATTTTGTACAAGGAGTTATGATCGTTTAAAGTCGATCCAAAAATCTGTTTGACTGCAGTACTTTTGTGTGCAGAAAATTTCTGCACATTTACTGTTCATTGCGTCCACCATTTTCAAGTTTCGAACATGCTCGCTTATATCCGATACTCATCTGTTTTAAGAAATATTTATATCGTTGGAAAGTTAACTCGATAAACTTCGCATAGAAACTAACGAGAAAATTCTGGTATAAATAAAGTCGATTCCTATACACATATAATCAAACAATACCCTTGAAACCATCTCAAAATAATCAATACTCATACTAAAACTCATATATACCTAACTTATGTTCAATACATATACTCCAACACATATAACCATGGCTAATGCACGTAATTAAGTACGGGGTATTACATCCTTCCCCCCTTAAGGACATTCGTCCTCGAATGTGAATGTAGTTATTTAGCCGAAACAAGTTCGAATTCATAATTGATATTCATGTCATCATATAGATATTATGCATATGTAAAAACTTACTTGTTAATGTCCCAGTTCCACTCCTTGCACTTCTTTTTCACCTTTGAACAAATAAGGGTATTTGGATTTCATTGCTTCCTCCGCTTCCCATGTAATCTCTTCCCTTTGTTGATTTCTCCAAAGTACTTTCACCGATGCTACTTCTTTATTTCTCATCTTCTTAACTTGACGATCTAATATAGCAATAGGCATCTCCTCATAGGTAAGATCTTCTGTTACTTGCACATCTTCAGTAGAAGTAATAAAGGACGGATCTCCGATGCACTTTCGAAGCATCGATACATGAAATACTGGATGCACTGATGAGAGTTCCTGGGGTAGCTCTAATTCGTAAGCAACTTGCCCACATCTTCGAATAATCTTATACGGGCCTATATATCGTGGACTCAACTTTCCTTTCTTGCCAAATCTCATCACCCCTTTCATTGGCGATACCTTCAAAAATACCCAATCGCCTAACGAAAACTCTAGCCCTCTTCTTCTACTATCCGCATATGACTTGTGTCGACTTTGGGCTGTTTTCAATCGTTGCTGAATCACCTTGACTTTTTCTATGGCTTGATACACAAGATCCGGTCCGAACATAAGAGTTTCACCCGCTTCGAACCATCCTATTGGTGATCTACACTTCCTCCCATATAAAGCTTCATATGGTGCCATTTTGATACTTGAATGATAGCTATTATTGTAGGCAAACTCAATAAGAGGTAAATGATCATCCCAGCTGCCTTTAAAATCTATAACACATGCTCGTAGCATATCTTCAAGTGTTTGAATGGTGCGCTCTGCTTGTCCATCCGTCTGAGGGTGAAAAGTTGTACTCAGATTCACTTGTGTTCCCAAACTCCGTTGGAAAGACTTCCAAAAGTTTGCGGTAAATTGAGTTCCCCGATCCGATATAATAGAAGTTGGCACTCCATGTAATCGGACTATTTCTTTAACATACAACTTCGAATATTCTTCAAATGTGTAAGTGGTCTTAACGGGTAAGAAATGTGCGGATTTAGTAAGCCTATCCACAATCACCCATATAGAATCAAATTTCCGAGCTGTACGAGGCAAACCTATAATAAAATCCATGTTGATCATGTCCCACTTCCAAATTGGAAGATCTATGCATTGCATATAGCCTCCGGGCTTTTGATGTTCCACTTTAACTCGTTGCAATTTGGACATTCAGCTATAAATTCTGCGATGTTCCTTTTCATGTCATTCCACCAATATACATCCTTCAAATCTTGATACATTTTGGTTGACCCTGGATGAATAGAATACCTTGAGAAATGTGCCTCAGTCATAATTCTTTTTCTTAGCTCATCAACAATAGGCACACATAGCCGATTTTGGCATAGAAGTACTCCTTCTTGCGAAAGCTCAAATACCTTCGTCGCACCATTTTGAACATTCTCCTTGAGTTGCAATAAAACAGGATCTGCATCTTGCTTCTCTTTCACCTCAGCTACTAATGAGGATTCCGCGGCATTATGCACAATAAGCTCCTCGTCCGGAGTTTCGAGAAGACGAACTCCTAGACTAGCTAATTGATGAAGATCTTTAATCATCCCTTGCCTTTCTACAGGTTCCATCATAGCCTTACGACTCAACGCATCAGCTACTATATTCGCTTTCCCTGGGTGATATAAAATATCAACATCATAATCTTTTAATAGTTCCGTCCACCTTCGCTGCCTCAGATTTAGATCCTTCTGACTAAAAATATATTGTAAGCTCTTGTGATCAGTATATATATCAACATGAACCCCATATAAATAGTGGCGCCATATTTTTAAAGCAAAGATAACCGCTGCCAGCTCAAGATCATGTGTGGGGTAATCAAACTCCGGTATAAATAAAGTCAATTCCTATACACATATAATCAAACTATTCCCTTGAAACCATCTCAAAATAATCAATACTCATACTTAAACTCATATATACCTAACTTATGATTAATACATATACTCCAACACATATAACCATGGCTAATGCACGTAATTAAGTACGGGGTGTTACAGATTCGATTGCGTTAACGGTCGTTGTAACAAAGGTATGATATATAAGTATTGTCTTTATTTGTTGATAATTTAATGTACGGTAATATGCTATCAGACGTTTTCATGTTTTGAAGTTGGGTTCTGGGGAATTTAATCATAAAATTATGAATGTATAACATATGATTATACATTCGAGCGAATGTATAATGAAACTGTGTCAGACCCAATTTTTTTATTTTTACTGAAATTAAGATTTGTAGAACTTTTGTATAATACAATGACTCGGTGTAAAAATTTGATGTAGATATGTACTGCACTGTCGTAACATAGAGTGCAAGTGGGTGTTGAAGGTGTCTTGTAAGAATCATTCGGAAATGTTTTTGATAAAAAAAATTTATTCGAGGCATACTTGCAGTCTTAGCGATAGAGTTGCTGAATAATTTGGTTGCGACAACATATTTTGTGAGTGAATTTACAGCACCAACATTAATTATTCACAAGAGAATACAAACATCAGCGGACATAACTGAAGAAATGAAGGTTATTTACGGAGTTGATATTAACTACATGAAAGTTTGACGCGCAAAAGAGAAGGCGATTGCGATGCTTAGAGGTGGACCAGCAGATGAATATCGAAAAATGCCCCTTTTATATCTATATGTTGAACCAAATGTATCCAGAGTCGCACATTCGGATGCATAAGACATTAGATAACGAGTTTAAATACTTGTTTATTGCCTTACATCCCGTGATAAGGGGTTTTGAATTTTGTCGACCTGTCGTGGGTATGTATATACTATGTAATTTGGAAACTATTATAGTAAATAGTTGTTGAAACGTAATGTGTATTACACAATTATACATTAAACGGGAAAAGGCATCGTTTCTATCCCAAATTATATAAGAAAAGTCGAAGTCACACCTAAACTATACTAGTGAACTATAACACACCTAAACTATAACAAACTGATACTTTTTACTCCCTACGTCTGACATGGAAAATACATAATTATTTAATTAAAAAATAGCGCGTCAAAATTTAAAAATAGCGCAAAAAAAAAAATTAAAATACTCCAGCCTCTTCCCCCAGCATCCATCTCCCCTCCGCCACCCCCAAATCATCTTCTTCTTCACCAACCCCATCCCAACCAACATATCTTCTTCATCACCCCCACCCTCAAGCTCCAACCTCGTCACTGAATCATGCAATTTCTTTATACCCAATCCTCTACCCCCCCCCCCCATCAAATTGAAACTAGTTTCACCTTCCAATTTATTCCTCTTCCAATTCAAATATGATTTCTTTATATAGTGCCAATTCAGCTCATTACTTTGCTGCAATTCTTTTTTCGATTCTTCCCATGGCCTCATGTTGAGTTCTGGCCTGCACTAGTACCAAAACAAACTATTTTATAATACAAAGCAACAGATATTAATTCCACTTAACATTGGCTTTAAACATGGAAAGATAAGGATGTTTACCAACCCCAAAAGGACCAATCTGGGAAAACAATGTCGAAACTCGAGTGGTCTCCACAGTAATGAAACAATGGTGGTGAATATGGTGTAATGGAGATTTTGGACATTGGCAACAATGGAGGATTTAGTTGTTGTTTTTTAAGAAAAGACATGGGTTACGGATGAAGGACATTGTTAGAAGAAATTAATTGTTATGGTAATTTTGTTGGTGGAATAAAGTTTATGGTGGTAAATATGGTGTAATGAAGGTTTTGGACATTGACAACAATGGAGGTTTTAGACATTGAAGAAGAAGCGAAAAAAATTAAATAAAAAATAAAAAATAAAAATTTATGAAAATAATAAATTTAATATTTTTTTGGATTATACTGACACGGCGCTGACGTAGCAGCGCGTGTAAAACACCACACCACATGCAAGTAGTATAGTGTCTGACAGGGTGTAAAAAGTATCACTTTTTCTATAGTTTAGGTGTGTAATAGGTCACTAGTATAGTTTAGGTGTGGCTTCGACATTTCTTGAATAGTTTGAGGTGAAAATGATGCATTTTTCCTGCATTAAACTTTCATAAATAAGTAATGCATGATATACTATTATACTTTATTAACATGCATGATGTTTTACTGACAACAATGACTTTTAACTGACCATATGTATTATTTTTTATTTAAACAACATAAGAAATGGCAGACTTATGTAACATAATTCGTAAAAATTTAAGTTGTCTTTTCATTTTATTTTATGTGTATGGTTATAGATTATACTTTTGTGTAAATGTATGATACATTCACAAAGTATTTAATATAAAAAATACATTAAAAGTATGTTAATAATATATGATATAGTGTTATAGTTTTTAAATATGTATGACGATAAATATTTTCTTTATTTCCTATTAAGTCATGAGACACTTGTTCAATGTATTATTAACTCATAACATAATTTACCTACTGCTAAAAATTCAATATGTTGATATACAATAAGACATTATTTTGTAATTTAGTTTTGTACGTTACATATAATAAAATGTAAGACAAACTCAGTAACTACCAAACTATATTAGTAACATTACAATATAGTGTAAGTAATTGCAAAATATTTCTTCAGAAGATATGTATGTATAATAAAAATAAGGATATCCATAAAATGTGAATTAACATCCAAAAAGTAACATTGTAATCGTTTAACATCAAAAGGTTAATTGTTTCAATGACGATTACTATAAAAAAATTCTACTCTAAAGTAACAAGTGCACTTTCATCAATTGTTTGGAGATAACTATTCCCCGGCCGAGGAAAATCCTCATTATTACTCGTGTATCCTTCTTTGCCTTTGTCGCTCCGTAATGCCATAGTAATGAAGCATAGTGTGCACATTGAGTTCCAGCATCAAACCCACATGAATGAACTTTCTGCCCTTCACTTAATATTTCTACATAGGCAGACACAAAGACGTCACAGTCCCTGATTTAAAGAAAAAATGATGAAGTAACAGTTCGTTCAATAATTATAACATTGTTATACATGTAAAAAAAAATCAAATTTACTTAAACGGTTCAATCGGTATTTCATGTCCTGGAAAAATAAAATCAGGCCCTAATTACACAACAGTTACACATGTGTTATGATAACTTATACATTTAAAAAAATAAATCAGACCATAATTAACAACAGTTAGACATGTATGAGGATAACTTATGCATTTAAATAATAAATTGCAGTAATGTATAATGTCATAATACACAATTTTACCTTAAATATGTATGACCTATAAGCTTGTTAGATTGTATAATGTGTAATACCCCGTACTTCTACCTAGTTTAAATTCATTCTAAAAGTGTCAAAGACTTGTTTTAAAGATGAATCCACTTTTATACATGTGGTATTTTCAAGATTTTTACTTTTTGTAATGTGAAAAATTCAATAAGCTTTTCATCGATACCAAATTCGCCTAGATCCGATACCGAGTAAGAAGTTACGACTATTTCAAGTCCCCGTCGTAAAACAACGCCATGTTAGTCAGTCGCGCGCCACGCCACAAGAGAAAATGGCATTTGTCAAAATTCAGTAAGCCTCCGCGATTATGGAGAGTTGCACCAGGGCTCAAATTCAGAATTGTCCTTTTTCCAGTATCTCAGCGCGATGTCTCCGCGCCGCGCCAAACTTCCAGGTCGTAAACGAAGTGACAACGCGATGGCTCCGCATCACGTCGTTCTCCAATTTCCTAGTTGACAAATTCCAGTGATACGGCGCGATAGCGCCCGTCGCGCCAGGGGTCCAGGTCGGGAAATTTTCACAAATTTAAAACACGCATCCAAGGGTTAAAAAGGTCAATCTCCCACCCCTATTTAAAATCAATAACACGTGATTCGACCATTTTTCACCCAAAATATAGTGTTTTTCTCAAGTATTTCTCAAGAACAAGCTAGGGTTTTTAATTGGGGATTCAAATTCAATACTCAAATTCAAGAGTCTCTCTGTCAATCTTCGTAGAATCAAGAACTAAGGTATGCATAGTGTTCATTCATGGATTCCTTTCGTCCATGAAGCCCAAGAATTAAGTTTTAAACTATGAATTATGATATTCATGCTATGTGTTGATTAAGTTCATGTGGTTGTTGTTGTTGTATGATTCCCAAGTTAGAATCTTAATGTGTTTTATGAAATTACGTTAGTATATGAGTTTAAATTCATAAATTGAGTGGTTCATGATGTGTTAATTGATGATTATACCTATGCCCTAAGTTGTGCATGTAAAGTGTTTGATAAAATGCCTAAGGGACTAGAATTTATGTAATATAGCTAAATTGTGACTTGAGTGATGGATTCATGTTTTACATTTATGTTCAAATGACTTTCATGCTACTAACATACCTTGTAAATGTTGTTGGATTGCTCATGAAATTAGCCTTAAGAAATTATGCCATGTTTACATGCAATCCTATTCATGTACAAGCTTATGATAACCATGTACTTCATGAAATCCCCCAACTTATTGTATTACGTATTGTTGATGTTGGTCATGTATTCAAGAAAGTCATATCTTGTCAGTTTCCTTCTATCGAGTTCTGGGGGTACTTGTACCCGAAAAATATAGTTGTGTGCCTAGAGTCAGTGACATGTTTCACGATATCCTCAGTCAAGTCATGATCCATAGAACTCAGTCAGTCATGTGACTCAGAAAAGCTCAGAAATTCAGTAATCTCAATAGTATTTCGTCAGTTAACGGAACTCCATAAATTCAGTGTAGTCAAGTTCAGTAATCCATGTTCAGTGTCTATTTAGATGGGAGTAGGAATTAGCACCGAGTGAACTCAAGGATGGAAACACACACTTTCAGATGAGGGTGTGATTCTTAGGAGTCATCCTCTCATTCCAGAACTATGTAGCCAGCATAGGTTGAGACATCAACACTATCAGATGAGAGTTGATGAGGTAGATAAGCACTGTCAGATGAGGGCCACACCGTTCTTTTTTGGGGACACTGTCAAATGAGGGTTACCCACAACTTGTCCTAACTAGTGGCGCGGTATTGATACCCTTCCAATTGGGCTTACAGATTGGACCCCAACTCAGCTATAATAGCTTATTAGGGGCATGTTGGTTAGATGACTACTTCCCATAGTTTTAGTTACAGAATCAGGACTGTCAGATACAGTCATTCAGTCTCAATAATAGAACTCTGATAGTTCTACAAATTCAGGACTGTCAGATACAGTTAACTCAGAATAGTACGGAACTCAGCTAGTTCCATCAGAACCTAGACTGCCAGATGCAGCCGCTCAGTATCAGTTATTTTAGTTATACAGTTATCAGTATCTCATGTTATCAGTACTCAGGCTCAGTAATCATGTTGTCACGAACTCGGTTACAGTTATTATGTATTCATGCATGCATTCTCACGTTCATGTTATCCAGTCAGTTAGTATAGTTCATGCATGTGAACCCTTTGCATTCAACCTACCTCACATGCATACTAGTATATTCAATCGTACTGACGTATTTGCGCTATGGTATTTTATACCATAGGTTCAGAAGCACGAGCTCTAGGGCATCAGTAGCAGTCAGAGTTAGCAGTGAGTTCTCATCTTTCGAGGACATGACTATTACCTTATTATCTCATTAATTAATTTATTTCAGTAGTTGGTGTTAGTTGGGGACATGTCCCATCAACTCCTTATTCAGACAGTTAGAGACTTTTCAGACTATCATGTTCAGACAGTTTAGTTCAGTTGTTTTGGGAATTTCATACCCCATCCAGATGTTATGTTTTATCAGTTATGTCACAGTTTTGAACCTTATAGCCGTTCAACCTTTATTTTCGCATTATACAGTTTATATTATGAGTGTTCAGGTACATATATCAATCATGAGTTAGTTTGTGGTCCTTCAGGGTCATGAGCACCGTGTAGCGTTTCGGGTACCAGATTCGAGGCTTTACATAATGTCACCTTTCAAAATAAGTAATGTATAATGACTGATATATTATAACTTATACATTATAATGTAATATTCCATAATGTATAATATCACACTATTAAGTGCAAAACGTTGGTTAAAGTAAGAATGTTTAATGTCACCTTATACAATATTAAAAAGTGCAAAACTTTGGCCAAAGTAAGAATATATAATGTCACCTTATACAATATTCAAACATTCACAATGTATAATTCCACTTATTACTATAACTGCCTCTTTTATGTACATTTTCTCATTGTATAATATAATTGAATATAAAGCAGGATAAATAAAGTAATGTATAATCAAATAATATAAATGTATTATATCAAATATGCCAGGAACAAAACCAACAAAAATATTTTGTTCTTGAATATCTATCTGACTAAATCCTAAACTAAAGCTAGGACGAGAATCCATTACCAAATTTATACTTATTGATTAAGCAATCACAATTATAAACAAGAAATTCAAAGATTTGACTTGTATTATATAAAAAAAACAAAGGAAAAAAATCAACTAACAAACTAAAATGGGATTGCAAAATAAGGTAATTTCATAAAATCAACATGCAACCAAACAAGAATTCGAATAAGAACTAACAACTTTAAAACAAAAAATCAAAGATCAGACTTTTAATAATTGGATAAAAAATGATATTATCAAACTATCACACTGAAATGGATTTGCAAAAGCAATTAATTTCATAAAAAACAAACATGCAACCAAAAATCGAACCAGGTTGTGATTTGGTAAAGTTGAAAAAAAACAACTAAAAATTAGTGAATAAAATCAGTAAGTTCAATAAATGTTTGATAACTTACAAATTGATAACCTCTAAGGGGTCATTTGGTAGAGTGTATTGAAAAATATAATGCATGCATTAGTTAATGTGTATTACTAGTACCTTGTTTGGTATAATTTTTTGTCTATGTATAACTAATGCAAACATTAGTTATACACTCTATTGTATATTGAAGTGTGTATTAGTAATACACTTCATTTCCAATGTATTAGTAATACAATGTCTTTTAACACATGCATTAACTTATTAAATAACCTTAATACCCCTCAATTTTTCTCTCAAAATATTTCATCATTCCATTTCTCGCCATTTTAATTTGCAATGGTGAATCTTTTCAAAATATTTCACAATTTTTTTCCACCATTTTAATCTACAACAATGAATAGTTGATTTAAATAATTGTAACATATTTTTGCTTTGCTTCGAGGATTTTTAAAAAGATTAAAAAAAATGAGACTATTTCTTAATTTTACGTCTTATATTTTATTTTTGTTTCAACTATGTTAATCCGTTGGCGTAATATTTCATGCGCAAAGACGAAGGTCTTGCAATTAATCCAAAACCTCTATATACTAGTTCAACAATACTAATTATGTTTGAGATGATGACAAAAAAAAATTGTTGCAAAAAGTATACAAAATCAAAGAAGGATATTTTTGTAAACACGGGAGAATCACTGTAGATAGCGATAGAAGACGCGGTACACAAAGTGGTCTTAGCTTGAAGGGAGAATATTTCTTTTATAGATTTTATGTAAGATGTATTATTTCTTATACATCAAACGAAACAATGTATAAGAAATAATACACTCATAACTAATAATAGCATAACTAATACAGACATTATTAATGCAAGCATTATTAATATACTATATTTTGTATTGTTCTTATACACACTACCAAATGACCCCTAAGTATACGATTGCTTGAATTTGAGCGTGAAAAGATATTCAATAATGGAGGAACAATCGGTTGTTTAATGGAAGAAAAAAGGGAGCAAATATGGTAAAGAGAGAGAAAGTAAAGAATTGTTAAGTGGGAGGAAAAAAGGAGCAAATATGAAAAAGAGAAAAAAAGTAAAGAATTGTTTAATGAAAAAAAAAGGAAGCAAATATGAAAAAGAGAGAAAAAGTAAAGATACAGATCCCTTTTTGGATGTATAAGAGGAATGAGAGAGAAAGTAAAAAAATAAGGGATTTTAGTAATAATTTTGGAATTTATGTAATTACTTTATCAATATGGGATTTATTGTAATAATGTAAAGTTATCTTGTGTATATATGTAAATTTTAGTTAATATAACATTCAATTTTTTCAAGTCAAATTGGGTCCAAAAAATTGAAATTTAGAAAATATTTACAACCTTTGGATTCTCAAATTTCCTCAAAATATTGAACATGGAAAATGTGTTTTTTTATTTTGTTTAGAGGCAATGATGATGATTTTTTCGGATTCTGAGCTAAACGGATCTGTTACGAAGACTATTCGACCCATATCTTGGCTTGGCAAATCACCGAATGACATGCATTTTTACATCTAATTAGTGATTTTGCTCGAACTCACAATCTTAAGGTTAAAAATAAAGGACTCGAGCTTACAATCACCTCTTCTCGGTTTGAGCCTCTTTATAATTTGTAATAGCATGTCGAATTTATCTGATAGATCAAGACAACAAATAAAAGACCTTGATCATAATAATTACATCAAAATTAAGCGTATAAGTATATTTAATGACCTAGAGAAGTTGCTTATAAATATTCAGAATACAAACAATAATTTCTACTTGATCCGTTCAATACACAAAGTATACTAGTATAAGTAGTTGGAATATAATCATTTGCATAATCAAGATTGGAATATATTTAACCTTAGCATTAAATACGATTCAATATCAAATGTATTTTTTAAAACATTATATTTATTATATTTAAAGAGTAATATCATAAAATTATTTCTATCATTTACTATTTCTTAATTTGTGTGAGTCAATAATAAATACTCCCTCTGTCTCAAATTACCCGTCTCAAATTTTTTAATTTGATTTCTCATTTTACTTGTCTTTTTTCATTAATCAAAAAGAGACAAAAAAAAAAATCTTCATGTTTTACCTTTTGTATTAATTACTTTTTCTTCAAATTAAAATGTAAACATCATTTAATAAGGGTACCATGATAAACTAGACATGTTATTAATTATTTTTCTTAATCAATGTGTCATCTCAATTCGAAGGAATAATTTGAGACGGAGGGAGTAACTGTTAATAGATGGCGACAGTACTACTTTTTTATTTTAGTGCTCCTTAATTCTAAAATAATTAATGTTACGACAAAATTGGAAAAATATCCATTTTTTTTATTGATCTTTTAAATTGACAGTTATTTTGAAATAAGTACTTTTAATATACACAACAACTAAAGTACGGGGGGAGTAATTGGCCAAAGGATGTGCTAAAACTAAAAGCACGCTTTTCAAGAAACGATATTACTTATTTAGAAATAAAAAAAGTAATTTGTATTGCTTCGACGGGATTTGAACCAATCGTTGTTGGATATAGCGAGAATCAACCCACAATAGTGTTATTTCTAGGGCAATATTGATGCCTAGAAATATCTTTTCGAGCGAGAGCAAAAATATTTGAAATCATCGATGACATGATCGTATACAATAAAACAGACAAAAGAACAATGTGTCGAATTATTTATGTGCACACGCAATATTCGATTGAACTGCATCAGACACACAACATTGGACTGACAACCAAGTGACTATCGTCCATTGGACGTGATAAGATATGGATTCCAAAGTAGCTATTTTTTATTAAGTTTTCTCTACTTTCTTTAATAGTTTCACTATTTTCTTGTTATTTTGTTTGTGAAGTATTTTCGACCACAACCAAGAAGGCATATAGACTACATTATCTTTTCAGATTCATTTTTAATCACTGCCTTGCTAGTTTGTTTTGTATTTCCTTTACCTTATTTATTTTTTGCAAATTTGAGCAACTAACAACAAAGCTAAGATCATACTCCCTTCATTCTATTTTACTTGTCCTAACTTGACATTACATATTAATTAAATATAATAATTAATAACATAATTATTTTATCATAATATTTCTATTAAATAATATTTATATTTTAATTTGAAAAAAAAATAATTAATACTAAAAATTAAAAAATAATATTTCATCTTCATTAATAAAAAGTAATAAATAAAATAAAAAATTAAATTAAAAAAATTTGAGAAGAATAAAATGGGACAGGAAAAGTAACATAATTACATGTTGGAAAACAGACACGCCAGTGAAAGTAAATTAACTGAATCACTTGTATGTAGTATAGATAACACATAATTATAGATTTTAGTCTAACATAAAATCAATACTAAATTCTTAAAGTGTGATCACAAATGCAAATTGAATCTTCTAACACGAGCAAGAACTATCCAGGAAATCATCTTTTGAATTCATAATCTTCTGTTGTATGATTCGAATAATTTGTATTCGTATAAATTAGCTTCGGTAGGATTTGAGCGAATCGGGGTCGGATATAACAAGAATCGACCCATAATGGTGTCGTCTTGAGGGCAATATCGATGCCTAAAAATATCTTCTCCAGCGAGAGCAAAGAAGCCCGAGTCTATCAGTGATATGATCGTATACAACAGGACAGACAAAAGAACGATGTGTCGAATTGCTCAAATACATAGACGCCCTCGATTGAACCGCATCAGACACACAGTATTGGGTTGGCAACCTCAACCGGCTTAAGGACAAGTGACTTAACGTTCATTGATCGCGATACGATATGAATTCCAAAATAATGCTATTCGATTAGCCATAGGAAATTCTCTATACCCTATAAATAGACGCTCCCTCCTCTATCGAAAGGGATCTCATTTCTACTCCTCTTTATTCTAAGCAATAAAAATCTTTAAATTTGTTCTTTAACTTTTCGCTATTTCCTTGCTATTTCACTCGTTAAGTTTTTTCGATCACAACCAGCCTATAGTTGGAAGAGTTAATAGACTACATTGTCTTTTTAAATTTGTTTCTACTACTTTTGATCCACCAATAAATTTAATTGTCCCAGATCAACTATAAACATAAATTATGGGGACAAGTTTCCATGTCCCACGTGCTGTCTTGTCTACACTTTCATACATTTTCTTGAAATTTGATCCAAATACAGATACAACCAGATTCTTTTTTTTTGGTCCTTTGCCACATAATACTTCTAGACTCTTCCATGCTACAACACATATACACACACAGACTCTCAAATGAAAAACAGTGAAAAGTTAATTTGGTTGTGAACCACAAGACTTTTCATTGCAAAGAAAAGGTTAGCCCAAAGTTAGAAAATGAGGCAAAACAAAGAGACTCTTTAGGTATTTTTTTCACAAGGGTGGTTGCCCCTCTTTGTTTTAGCCTATGATTTTCCCATCCAAAAAAAAAAAAAAAGCAACAACCCTTGAAATTCTTTAATTTCCTGGAAATTATTGGATCATGGAATACATACATACATACTACATACGTGCTACTGTATATATATATATATATATATATATATACACACACTCATCAACTTCCAATTTTTCCAAATGTACAATAATTATGGCTTCTCTGTTTATCTATTCTCTATGTATGTTGGTTGACTTTACTGTATATAGAGGCGATGATGATGATAACGATGTATTTGGATTCTGGGCTAACCGGGTCGGGCATGAAGACTATCCGACCCGTATCTTGGCTTGGCAACTTTTGCAGCCATGGCGTGGTTGTCTCTCTTCGTGCTTTGATCTCTTTGCACATCTGAGCCTCTTAAGAGTGTGTTTGTATGAAGGAAATGTTTTTTAATTTTATGTTTGATTGGATTAAATATTTTTGAAATTAACTTATTTTTTTAAAATTTAAGAAAAATAACTTTCCTTGGAAATCTAAGAAAAATATTTTCTAAAATTTTCTTTCAATTTCACTTGAAATATTCATATCAATTCTAAAATCAAGCACCCCTGCTCTGACATTCACTTTCCTACCACTCCCACACCACCACCCCCAATTCAAAAAATATTTATTTAGTTTATTTTAATTAGAAAGTGATCGAAAATATCTTCGAATTATCTGAAATAGATTAAAAAATATTCTTGTTATTTTTTTTTACTTTAAAAAATTCCTCTCTATAACAGAATTTCACCAAACATGTCATCTAGGGTGGACGTTCGGGAATTTGGTTCGGTTTCAATTTTTTTTCGATTTTTGATTCTCAATTTAGGTGTACCGAAAATCGAATCAAACTAATTCGGTTCGATTCGATTTATGTAAGTTCGGTTTGATTTAATAATTTCAATTTGTGGGTCTCTTTAATGGGCTAATTTCTAATTGAGGCTGCTAACTCTGAGATTCAGTATCTAAAGCAGATGGCAAATGACAAATCTCGGAACGAGTTAATTTGTATTTTCGGTATCTAATAGTTCCTTTGTTTCGGAATAAGTGAATTGTTGGGATATTTATTGGTGTTTTAAAATAAGTGAATCATTGAATTTTATTTTTAAATTTACCAATCAATTAACTTTTGAAAAAGTCTTACAATATCAGTTTTTTTTTTTTTTTTTTTTTAGGGTAAAAATGGAAAGTTATGTTAAATTTATGTTTTTAAATATTTTTTTCTTAATCTGTATATTAAAATTTAATAATTTATTTATTATAAAACGGAGGAAGTATGTTGAGTCAATTTGTACTTAATAGGTCACATTTTACATTTTAGAGAAGGATTGCAGTATTGCACAACAATGAGTCAATGGCAAATAAAATGTCACTATTGCAATAGAACTTTACAGACTTAAAACTTAAAAGCATAACTAAAAGTAAAATGGCATTAGATATGTTCACACTACAATATTCGTTTCCAACACCTTAAACAAATGAAAAGTGAAAACTATAATACAAGGGCAAAAGATATTTTGCCAATTAAAAACTTAAATAGATTTTATACATTGAAATTTCTCATGTTCACAAGTTATTTTCTACTTCTTTACAAAATGAAAAAAATAAAATATTATTCGCTCCGTTTCAAATTATGCGTCGTCATTTCATTTTTGATCCGTTTCAAAAAGAATGTCGTTTTTCTTTATTTGATAAGTTTTTAAAAACATAATTATAATTTTACTTTTAGTGGTCCCATTTAACTTTAAATACTATTACTCTTTTTTTTATTTGTTCTTTTAATTAAAAGTGGTCTCATTTGATTTTAAATATTACTACTCCTTTTTTTAAGAAGAGTAATTTTGTAACTTTAATAAAGTCGATATTTATTTTTTAAATATCGTGTCTGATAAAATGGCGACACATATTTTAGGACGAAGTGAGTATAAAAACATTGACAGATACCGTGGAGCCTTTTGACAATAGAAATGAGAAAACTTTATCAGAGTAGTGACCAATTAGGTCGGCTGGTGTACGTTATTAAATCTAAAAATTACATAAATACACAATTTATATATTTAATATTACAAAAAAATTTAATATATACACAAAATACTATGTATATGTGGGCTATATTATGTATATTAATAGGGAGAGTAAAGTAATTAAAAAAATAGGGGAGAGTATAATTACTTTCAAAGGATTGATATTTATGTTATTTATACTTATTAAATTGGGTGGCCAATTGGTCTGATTGGGCCGAAAGATTAATTGGGCTTGTATAATAATTCGGTTTAAACCGAATATTGAATTATATATAGTCAATAACCGAAACCTGAATCGAATACCGAATTGATGAAAAAAATAAATCGAACACCAAATCAAAATATCAAAAAACTGAAACCAAAAAACCGAACTAATTCGGTTCGATTCGATTTTTCAATTTTCGATATTTATGCCCACCCCTAATTCCATCTACGTAAAAAGAAAAAAAAATACATGATTATACCACATCACCATCCATATGTAAAATGCTACTTTTAATTTCACAATTCAATTTATCATCCATAAAAAAAAAAAGAAAAAAAAAACGAACTAAGGATTCATGAACTAGGTTAAGTTGATTTTCTTTTAAATAAGGAGGAAGAAGGAGGAGGAGGAGAAGAAGGAGGAGGAGGAGGAGGAGGAGGAGGAGAAGAAGGAGGAGGAGGAGGAGGAGGAGGAGGAGAAGGAGGAGGAGGAGGAGGAGGAGGAGGAGGAGGAGGAGGGGGAGGAGAAGAAGGAGGGGGATGAGGAAGGAGGAGGAGAAGAAGAAGGAGGAGGAGGAGGAAGAAGGAGGAGGAGGAGGAAGAAGGAGAAGAAGGAGGAAGAAGAAGGAGGAGGAGGAGAAGGAGAAGAAGAAGAAGAGGAGGAGGAGGAGGAGGAGGAGGAGGAGAAGAAGAAGAAGAAGCAGAAGAAGAAAAAAAAGGAGGAGGAGAAGAAGAAGAAAGATGAGAAGAAGAAGAAGAAGAAGAAGGAGGAAGAGAAGAAGAAGGAGGAGGAGAAGAAGAAGAAGGAGGAGAAGGAGAAGAAGGAGGAGAAGGAGAAGAAGAAGAAGAAGGAGAAGCAGAAGAAGAAGGAGAAGAAGAAGGAGATGGAGAAGAAGAAGGAGAAGGAGAAGAAGAAGGAGGAGAAGAAGAAGGAGAAGAAGAAGAAGAAGAAGGAGGAGAAGAAGGAGGAGAAGAAGGGGAAGAAGAAGAAGAAGAAGAAGGAAAAATAATAATTGGGAAATAATAATGTTAAATTATTATTTTTTTTAGAGCAAAAAAATAAAAAATGATGTGGTATGACGTAGCGGCGCGTGCATCACACCATATTTGCAATGACTGGTTGTCAGTTTTTGGGGGTTTAATAATTACACTTTAAAATAGTTCAGGGAGATAATAATTCCATTTTAAAATAGTTCAGGGGGGTAATAGGTCACTTTTAAAGGTTGAGTGTGTAGTTGGGATTTGAGGTTGAGCTAAAATTTTATTTAATTAAACCTAACTTTTACCAAAAAAAATTCTCAAAGCCGATCGGCATTCATCTATCAACTGTAAACTGCAATAAAACAATACAATGATGGAGACATCGTAACAATATAATTAAGGCAAAATGACCTTCTAGACCCCTGTACTATGTCGATTTTGTAAATTGGACACTTCTACTTACATGTTTGTCATCTGGACCCTTGAACCCATTAAAAAACAACATTTTGCACCATTTGACCGTTGACCTAGCCTATGTGGCATTGAAATGGTGACAAGGAGAGTGTAGTCACTCGCCTGGTGGTGCGAGTGGGGTCAATTTTTGGCCAATTTTACATTAAAATAATTAAAAAAATAATTAAAAAAGGATCTTTTTTTCCTCCATCTTTTTTAATTTAATTTTTTTTTTAAAATACAAAATAATAATTTATTTTTTTAAAACCCTTCCCCACTCCACCCGGCACATCCCCACCCCCGCCCAGTCCCATCCTACCCCACCCCCACCCCTTCCATAGAATAATTTTTTAAAAAAATAAAAAATATTAAATTAAAAAAAAAACTTTTTTTCCTCAATCTTTTTAAATTTAAAAATATTTTTAAAAATTTAAAAATATTTTTAAAAAATTAAAAATAATAATTTTTTTTAAAAAAAAAAACTTCCCCACTCCACCACAGCCCGTCCCCACCCCCCACCCATCCCCTCCCACCCCTCCCCAGCCTCTTCCAGCCCCTCTACACCACCCTAACACCCGTCCAGCCCTTCCCCACCCCCACCCCAGCCCGTCCCCAACCCCCCACACCCCACCAGTCTTGTCCAACCCCTAGCCCCCACGCCCCTTCCAGGCCCGTCCCCACCCCACTCCCAGCCCATTCCATCCCCACACCCCACACCAAAACTCTTCCAGCCCCCCCGTTCACTTTTTATTTTTTATTTTAATTTTCCCTCTCAATTCAATTCTTTTGATTTTTTTTATTAAAATTTAAATTTGAAATCGTTTTATTTTTTGGGGGATTAAAATTATAATTTAAATTGAAAGTGAGTGATAATGAATATTGAAAAAAAATAGTGAATTTCGCTTGAAAAAAATTAAACTTTTTGTGAATTTGTTAAAAATATTCAAATTTAAAAATTGAAAATTTATCATGTTTGTATATATGAATTTATAGTTAAAAATTTAAATTAGTTGTAGAAGAATTTTAATTATTTGAAATGGATTTGATGTTTAATTTGTGAGCAAAAATAAAAACATGATTATTCAAATTTTTCTACAATTTATAAATTTTTCTTATTTAATTAAATTAATTTTAATATTTAATTTGTTATGTAGCATTTTAAAAATGACTTGGAATTTAATGTAATACTTTTTTTTTTATATATTTTTTATTTTAAAAAATGACGTGGCAGACGTGACAGTTGACGTGGCAGCTGACGTGGGGGAGAGTGTGTTACACTCACCAAAAAAGGATTTAAAATATTATTTTTTAGTGGGTTCAGAGATCTAGATGACAAACATGTAAGTATATGTGTCCAACTCACCAAAAAAGGTTTAAAATGTTGTTAGTGGGTTCAGGGGTCCAGATGACAAACATGTAAGTAAAAGTGTCCAACTTACAAAATTGACATAGTACAGGGGTCCAGAAGGTCATTTTGCCTATAATTAAATCTAACCTTCACACAAAAATTTCCTCAAAGTCGCCCGACACTCATATACCACCTGTAAATTATAAAAAAATAATAATAGAGATATCAAAATAATACAACTAAACTTTATCTTTACACCAAAAAAAATCTCAAAACAGAGATATAAAAACAATACAATTAAACCTAACTTTTATCTAAAAAAAATTCTCAAACCGACCGACATTCATCTACCACCTGTAAATTCATCTACGACTTGTAAACTACAGCAAAATAATACAATACTGATCACAAAACTTCAGTTTTGATGAAATAATTCTTGTCTGGGCAAAAATTTGACTTGAATAAAAACAAAGAAGATATATATATACACACACGTTAAATTCTATTATGTTGACAAAAATAGTGAAGAAGTTGAGGGTTAGAAAATTAAACATTCATCAATCTAAACATACAATCAAATCAAGTTAGATGAACATGAATCATATAGTCCCAATAATTAAATCAATTTCTTCTCTAGTTTAACGTACATTTCAATATTTATAGAAGTATTTTCTTAATAGAGTCTTATTTTAAGAATGAATTTTAATATTTATAGAAGTATTTAATTAATAGAGTCTTATTTTAGGAATATTTTTCTAATTGATCAGTACAAAGAAAAATATTAATTGATTTTCCTTCCATATATTTCAGGAGTCTCATATATTTTATGAGTCTAGTTAATATAATAAAAATAATTAAATAATAAATTGAAGAAAACAGTGAAAAGACAGTTTTGTCTAAAAGAGTCTTTTAATGAAGGACAAAAAGTTCAAATCACTTTTCTAAGGCCTTAACACTTTTAATATATTATAGATTATAGATCATAGATATAAATATGATTATAGATATAGATTAAAACAACTATCAAACTGTCATATTTCCATATCATAATTATCTATCATTTACTAAATTAGAGACTCGTTTGGACATAATAAAAAATCATTTAATGTGAATTTAAATTTTTATTTGAACATGTAGTCCAATTTTTTTAAAGTTTGTATATTTTTTCTTCAAAATAGGACTGCTTATCGGCCGAATAAATATGCTCAATGATTCGTCTATTCGAATATCGACTTTTAAATATACTAATTCACCAGTCAATCAATAAGATATCAATTGTTTCGATTCGGATTAGTAATTATCAAATGATTGACTGATGGTGTATTGGCTCAACCATTTCATGTTCTCTTTTTCCACTTTCACAATTTCACTCACCAATATATTGATCTACCACAAAATCTTTTTTCTTACTCTACTTAAGCTTACAATTCTGTAATTTAAATCATAGTGAAAAATTCATGAAAACTTAAATTTTGAGAGTGTACATATATAAATATTTATTTAAAAAATATTAATCAAAATATACTTCGAGTATACATATTTAGATATTAGAAATAAAGACTAATCTAGTATGATCCAAATTCCAGACTAACGAGCTAGTAGACTAGTAAGAAATTTAACTCACAAATCGTATCAAGTCACATGCTTGTGAACTAGCTAATAAAATATGTAGTTCTTTTGTCATAATCGTCCAAAATAGAGAGTAACACAACTTATTTTAATTTGATTTTTATGGAGCGACGTTTTAATTTGATCAATTTTAAGAAGCGGTAAAATATTAAATGGAGTTTTAGAGTTAACAATAAATACTTTACAAAATATAACTAATGATAAAAATTAATTATAGTAGTTCTTAATGGGTTAACGATTTACCTAATAAAAATAAATTACAGAAACTAGCAACCTTAAGATCTTAATTACAATTAATAACAACACTTTCTCAAAATTACAACTTATGTCAAAACTAGCAATATTTTGACTTTTCTAGAGTTAAGCAAGTGAATTCTACCAATTGCTTTTCCTTTACCTATTTTCAAGCAATTTACCCTATTTTCAAGCAATTTACCTATTTCTGGATTCCACCAATTATTTTTCCTTTACATAGCAATTTATCCTATTTTCAAGCAATTTACCTATTTCAGTTTCCTCCATTGTAACTTTTTTTTTTTTCCAAAATCGCTATTTGCTCTCTAATTTCGGATAAACTTGTTCCCCAATAATTAAGGGAAGATGATTTTACAGTTAATGCATGTTATTTTTTTTCATATAACTTCTTTCTTGTAAAATAATTTTGGCATTTTTCAACCTTCTTCTGCGATTTTTTTTTTTTTTTGTGGTTTGAAATTTTTGGAGTTACGCGATAATGTCAGTACATACAAATCGTAGTAGTTCAGTTAGTGGGATTTCACCAATGAATTTTAGGTCCGTTGAACTACCATCGTTTAGTCTTGGCTTAACACAAGATGAAGAAATTAACTTGATTTCTACTAATTTTCAGTCTAAGAGAGGTGTTAGCAAAGTAGAGGTGTGATCGAATCAGCGTAACGATTCGAAAAAGATTGTGGAAATCATGAAACGGAAAGCATTTAGAAAATCTTCATCCCCAAAACCCACAAAAATTTAAAAATCGATGAAAAAGAGAAAGTCGGATGGAAAAAAAAATCTAGTCAAATTTCAAGTCCTATTTTTTATCTGATTATGAATTTGAAGAAGAGAAAGTGGAAGAGGTATTTTTCTATTTGTAAAATTTTATAATGTCTGAACAACATGTTCATATATGTATTTTATATATACAATTTATAAGGTGTGTATGTAGTTTTGAGTTTTGTGAAGATATGAAATTGCAGTTGCTAATGGGATGATATGTATCTGTTATATATTTAAGATATGTATTTTGTATTTAGGCTTGTTACTGATAAGATTTGTATTTGTTATGTATAACATATTTAATATATGTATTTTGTATTTAAGATATGTGTAGGATATTTGTATTAGTTACTGAGAAGATTTGTATTTGATGTTCAGTTGTATTCTTTTCTTGATAACTTAAATTTTGGACCATTCATGTATTCATAAAATTTTATGCATTTGTATTTTAATTTTTTCGGACTGTATGGTCATATATGCATTTTATATATACATCTGATAAATTATCTGCTTATGTGAGAGTTATTGTTAAGATATGGAATTGTAGTGTGGAGATATATATTTGTTATTTTTAAGATATGTATTTTGTATGTTGTAATTATATGTAATGCATTTGCTGCGGGTTAGATATGTATTTTGTATTTGTTTGTTCTAAGTTTTTATATATGGTGACATATGCTAAGTGCCTTACTTTTGGTGATTGTGTTCCAAATATTGATTTTGATCCAGATCTTCTTCGCACGAGATATATTTTAATGTTGTGAAATTATGCTTCGAGGAAAGAAGATGAGAAGGCTAAAAGTGATGATGAAGCACCAATGAGGCCTTCTAGGGATATTGGGCTAACAGAAGATACCGAAGTGTATGATATTTAAAGTTTATTTGTATTTGTTGTATTTGGCACATTGAACTTTAGAAGGACTAAGATATAGTTGAAAGATGATATCTTAATATTTTTTTATGTGATTGTTAGATTTTTTATCGTTATGCTTCTAAAATAGAATTGTTCGATCTTACTTTATGTTATTGTTACGCATATTTTGGTATGAATATGTGATTTTCAGTTTTAAGTATAATTTTCAGTAATGAATATATATGTTTCAGTCATCATATATATTTTTCAATGGTGTATTTGTATTTTTCATTGTATGCATATGTATTTTTTTGTAATACATATAAGGTAAGTTGAGGTTGCATTTAATATTTTTCATTGTATGAATATGTATTTTTTTGTAATGCATATGTATTTTGAGTAATGCATATATTTTTTTCCCAGTTATGCACATATACTTTCGAATAATACAAAGTTATTGTATTATTTTGCATAAATCTATGTATTTTTATGAAGCATATGTATTTATGATTTATACATACATAGTTATTCGTATATATCCATGAATAATGCATATTTATTTATGATTATTACATATGTTTTCTTTAAAAAAAAAAATGGATTTCAAGTTCTGATTAAGTAATTGATAAGTCATTAAATGTATTTTTAATTATTTTTATTAATTACATAAATATATGTTAACTTATTTTTAATTTTTATAGATCGGTATACATTTTTATTAGAATCTCATATGCATTTTTCATACCAAAAAATTGACTTGTATGGTGTACACTCTTTTACGTATAAATAAATAATGGTATATGTCTTATAAAATATATTCATGATGAGAACATTTGCAACAATTTAACTAAAAAAAAGTCAACATCATCAAAAGTTTATATCAAAATTTAGAATCATAAAATAATCAATGGAAAAAAACAATTGCTTTTGAATTAAATACATCTGTAAACTTATCATTTATTATATTTCCTACATGAACGCCAATTGTGACCTTTAAATCCATATGAACTACAATAATTTTTATTTTTCTTCTCGAACATATCTCTTTCCGACTTTCCACGATCCTTCTTTGCTGGTCTTCTAGGGGGTCGCTTGTATTTTGGGGACAAAACTATCTCCTCCAATATCTCCTGTGGAATCACTCAATCATCTTTGTGTGGTATAGGATAAATGGGAAGATCATACGTTCTTGACACAATTTTTGATTTGTACAGGTCAGAGTAATATGATCCCTTTTGAAAATTCTTGCTATCAAGTACTTCATAAGCGCACACGGTATCTCGTCCTATTGGAATGCATGGCAAGAATTTTTTTTTCTTAAAGCAAACAATAAAATATTTATCCTTGTCGTGTACTGTATAGACATACTCTGAGGCTGGTATAACCTGAAATTATTAAAATAAAATTAAAATTATAACAACAATTATTCATTTGACCTTTGTAATTGTTCCAGTTTAGCAATTGTATTTTACCAACTCTGCATATGTATATTGCATGTCTCAATATGTATTTTTAGAAATATATGGCCTTCATATTTTTTAAAAAATAAATAAATGCAGTCAAACACTTAAAACAGAGTGCATATGTATTTTTTAAATACATATAGCTGACAACATATGTAAATTGAAATATATAAAAGTAACTACCAGTGATCACATAAACAGACTACATATGTATTTTACAAATACATATAGCTGACAGTATATATAATGTTAAATGCATATATAAGGACTTACGGTTCCATCCATGGTATAAGCAGTTACAAAAGTACTAGTATACAGTTTTCTGAGATGACTTGCAGGAACGATTATTACAAGTCTACAATGTTCAAACCCTTTGACACAATAGCTTATTAGTCTATACAAAACTTCGAAAAGAAATCTAACAAGAACAAATTGCTTAATTGAAACGGGAAAAAATACAAAATAAACTGTAACAATTGTATATCAATATTCAACCTACATAACGTGATGGAAAACTCTAATTTGTAAAAAGAAATTATCGATCAAACCACTTTGTTCGAGGACTGATCAAACCATTGTTGTTACGATTTTTCCTGCGATTTTCACAAATATAGTTCAAAAATTCACAAACAAAATCATATTTGTTTATTGATACCTGTATTTGCAGCGTTGTCTTATCAAACTCTTCTCAAAACATTAGACGATGCACATAAATTTTGAAAGCAGTCGTTTTTTTTTTAAATTGATATGAATTGCAGAATATGAAAAACGTTTTTGAATTTTGAATTATGTTGTTGTAAAATAATGGTTGTGGTTAAAATAGAGTCATTAAAGGAAAAGATATCCGTAAAAGGTTAAGAAATCTGTCAAATTAAATGTTTCTTAAATTAAGGAACCGTTTTTCCCATATTAAACTGAAACAGATTGGAGTTAAATTAGGAACAAAATCTTTAATCGTATATGTATTTAACTAGCAACAGTTTAATCAAATACAAAATACATATTGTTATTTTTTGTAATTTTGAAAGGGTTGCTATAAAACTTACAATTAAGACTCTATAGTTGCTATTTCTGAAATTTTCCCATAAAAAATTAAGTAATTTACCCCCACATCGATAAATTGTTAATTATAAAATTTTAATCTGTTTTTCAATCGTTAACTCGATAACTCAATATGAATAAATTAATTTTATGATTAACTTATTAATTACGATTCGATTTTGAACATCTCTACCTCAAAATGTCAACCTCACTCAAGTAGACATAAAATATTAAGACAAATATTTTACTGTAGAGAGAGAGATCTGATTATATATTATATGTTAAAAAAAAATTAAGCATATTTTCAAGTATTTTAGAGGCTCAAATCGAAAAGAAATCGTCGTAAGTTCGGATCCTTCGTCCTTAATCTTAAGGTTGTGAATTAGATTCAAAACAAATAAGACATTATTAGCCCAAATTTTTTAAAAATCATCATCATTGCTTTTAATTTTAGCATAAAGCATCTAGTATTTTCTAAACTACGATAAAATTTACTACGATACACTTCAATTTTACGAGAATCTTATTATCCCTAACTAAATTTTAACTTAATTTTTTTTCTTTTTAAATAACATGATACCTTTTGTCAACCTTTTCAACCGGCATACCATATTTAATGTGAACCTCATTTTATATAATAAAGGTATCACGTTAGCACAAAAGTGTGATAAAAATATGTTAAGATTGAATTAGGGTAATATCATTCCTGTGAAGTCGAAATATGTCGTATCAACTTTGTCCACAGTTCGAAAGTATTAAATGCCCATCTCTTAATTTTAATATATCCCGTTTGGTTAGAGTTGCGCTTGATTATAAATATAAATTAAAGTTATTTTTAAAATTTTGTGAGAGAAGTAAGAGTAAAAAAGTGAAAATATGTTTTTTTGTTTTCACTTTTTCAAAATACTTTCTCCATCCCATTTTACTCATCTCAAATTACATAATTTAATTTTTCATTTTACTTGTCATTTTTTATTAATCAATACAAGATAATTTTCTTTTACTCTTAATATTAATTGTTTTTCTCCAAATTAAAATATAAATATCATTTAATAAAGACACTATGATAAAGTAGTCATGCTATTAATTATTTTTCTTAATCAATGTGTAATGTTAAATTGGGACGAATAAAATGAGACAAAGGAAGTACAATTTCAAATTATATTTGAAATCTTCATGGTCAATCATTGTTATTTTCACTTTTTTTATTAAAGTAAAATAATCGTTTGACCATAAAAATTATTCATATTTTTTAAAAAAAATTATTGCACTTTAATGAAAAAAGTGAAAACAATATGCGTTTGACTATGAAAATTACACATGCAATTTCAAAATTATATTTGAAAAAGTGAAAACAAGTAAAACTCCGAAAAATTATGATTTTCATATGCAATTTCGAAATTGTATTTGAAAAAATGAAAACAGGTAAAACTTTAAAAAAATTATGATTTTCATGCTCAAACAGTTATAATTTTTCGAAAAAAAAAGTTGATAAAAATATTCTAGCGCCGAACGGCCACTTATTATATGAATCAAAAAGTAGGAAATCTCACACACAAACAAGCTGATAAAAAAGGATACATTTTCCAGATTCAGTGATTCAATAATTTCCAGCAAATTTGCATGAGAAACCAAATGTCGTTGAGACTAAATTTTATATTTTTAAATTAAATACATGTCAAATATATTAATATATTTTTTTAACTTTATAATCTTAAGAATACATATGAAAAAAAAAAATCAAATAAATTAAACCGAAGAATTAGAGGCTCAGATCTGCAAAGAGGTCATGACAAAAAGAGTCGACGACGCCATGGCTGCAAAATTGCCAAGCCAAGATACGGGTCGGATAATCTTCATGCCCGACCCGATTAGCCCAAAATCCGAATAGATAATTATCATCACTGCCTCTAATTATAATATATATGGAACCAAAAATGAGAAAAAGATGTATTTGCCAAAGTTGTAGAAAATTGGAAGTTGAGGTATGTATGGTATATGTTTATTTTGTTTTCCATAGTTCAATAATTTCTAGGAAATTAAAGAATTCAAGGGTTGTTGCTTTCTTTCTTTTTATTTTTGGATGGAAAAATCATAGGCTAAAACAAAGAGGGGCAACCACCCTTGTAAACAAAATACCTAAAGAGGCTCTTTGTTTTGCCTCATTTACTTTCTTTGGGCTAACCTTTTCTTCACTGTTTTCACTTCTCAGTTTTTGTTGTTATATATTATATATTCCTCCGTTTCATTTTATTTTCATGTTATCACTTTTTGATCGGACACAAAATTTAAGAAATAAGTAATGATTTTATTAAGTTTATTAAATTATTATTTTTAATATTTATCTTTTAGTTGTCTTTTTTTATTAAATAGATTTAGTAAGAATAAAATGAGGATGATGTCATTAAATAGTTATCAAATAAAGAAAAGTGAGACTCCCTTCGTTTAAAAAAGAATGACCTAATTTAACTTGATATGGAGTTTAAGAAAAAAAAAAAAACTTTTGAATCTTATGATGTTAAATTAAAGATATGTGAAATGTATCAAAATATCATTCAATCTTGTAGTCTTAAACATGTCACGTGGAAAGTTAAAATTAAAAAATTACTAAAAAATCATTCTTTTTTAAATAAACTAAAAAGGAAAGCTGATTATTTTTTTTAAACGAAGAAAATAGTAACTTTTTTTTTTTTTTTAATAATGGATAAAAAAAATGATGATATACAAAATGAAACGGAAGAAATATATAATATACTATGTGGAGCATGGAAGAGCCTAGAGGAACTATACGGCAATTTTTGGGGAAAAAAAAACCTTGGTTGTACTATTTGTATTTGGATCAAATTTCAAAGTAAATGTGAACAACATGTAGGACATGGGAACTTGTCCCCATTAATTATGTTTATCGTGAATATCGATGGGTCAAGAGTATGCGTTATGAAGTTAATTTCGTTGTTAGTAGCGAAAGTTTGTAAAAAAATACGTTATAATGTTAATTTCATTGTTAGTAAAAATATGCGATCATTATCACCAATGATTTTGGGGTCCTTTGCTCTTGCTGGAGAAGACACTTCTACGCATCAGTATTGCCCTCGAGATGACATCAGTGTGGGCGGTTCTTGCTCTTCCCAATCCCGATTGGCGTATCTTATTATTTATTATATAGAAGAGTGAGTTGGAGGACGACCAGTGATATTGTAGTAATTTCACAATATAAATTCATCATTCAAAATTTATCTCGTTTTGTGGGCCTCATTTCCCATTCAATGTTACAAAACTTATGATCAAATTTAGTTTGATGCTTTTCTTGATTCACTAAACATTCAATGTTACATAAATTCAAAATACATGAATATATAATTAAGAATTCTTTCAATAAACAAAGAAACGAAACGAGAGAAAAATATGAAAGATAAATAATTCTATTACAAAGGAACTAAATTTTTTACAATTATTGAAAATACTAAAAAAGTATAGCTATATCTTTTAAATTTAATAAGAAATTATGTTATAAATAATATTTTTAGGATAATTTGATCAATTTTTAAATTTAATGATGTACAATCCTTTTAAAAATAAAATAAAAAATTTAAAATCTATATAATAATATTATAAATCGGATTAAACAAATTAATATGCTATAAATTATGATGCAAAGTGCCAAATTTAATAAATATTATTAAAAAATAATTGAGAATTCTGAGATATTACTAAGATCTCAAAAATAAATAAACATAATGAAAAAGAAAATAATATATGAAAAATTATCTCTTTTTTGTCCGAGCACAAAAAAAATATTTATATTTTTTTCATTTTAAAAAGTTCAGAAGATATTTACTTTACGATAAATCATGAAATATTATTAAATAAAAAAAATGTTGAACCCGTGCATAGCACGGGATATATCATCTAGTAATCTTAAAGATACCGTTTAGAAATAGTCATTAATTTTTAAACAAAAACAATAAATAGATCAAATAAATTAAACGGAAGATCTAGAGGCTCAGATCTGCAAAGAGGTCAGGACGAAAAGAGTCAAACACGCCATCTTCAAAGATGGCAATTAAATTTATTGGTGGATTAAGTGTAGACGTTATGATCTTAACTTTGTTGTTACTTGTTGAAGTTTGAAAAAAGATAAATCGGATAAAGGAAATATAAAACAAACTAGCAAAGCAACTCGACACGGTAATTTATGCCCTCAGTCATATTCATCTTTAGTACTTGGGAGTATCATATGCTAATAAGCCTAGTGTTTAGTTACCACTTTATATATGTCTACTATTGATATGTGTGTGTGAAATCTGATTCACCTGAGCATTCATACTTATTTACTTGTTATTCTATCGATTTTTCATATTGTTACATGCCTTTTTGTGTATTGCCTTGGAATGGGCATGATATGATATATACCGAATATCATATCAAAATCAAAATATTTATATTGTGGTATAAATGTTATGATATTTGATGAAATTTTAAATTATTTTGATATTTGATACGGTATTTGATATTTATGCAATAAATATCAAAATATCGTATATCGTACCGAAGTTTTTTAATACTTCCTCCGTTTTGAAATAAATAAATTGTTGAATTTTGACACACAGATTAAGAAAAAACCATAAAAAATATAAATTTAACATAAATTTTTATTTTTATCCTTGAAGTCTCTTTTATCGAAAAAAAAAAAAAAAAGGTACCGACTTTTTTCTTTTGCTTGTCAAATCATAAGGGTAATTTTAAAAAAAAATTAACGATTCACTTATTTTGAAACATCAATAAATATCTCAACAATTCATTTATTTCGAAACGGAGGAAGTAACATATAAATATATATATATATATATATATATATATATATATATATATATATATTATATTTAAGATTATTAAATATATTTATATATCATTCATTAGCCAATTGAACAAAAAGTAGCTTTTATTTATAAATAAATTTTTTGGAAAACTTATTATTTAGAAGTATTATGCTTAAATTTAACTAGTGTTGTTCAGAATTTGCATTCAAACTATTCAATTGTGATTGAAATGTTATTTTTATGTAATTGATTAACAAAGATAGTTGTTAGTCTAACATGATTGCGACGTTTTTAAAATTTAAAGTTATAATTTTTTTATATGAATATATGTAATTAGAAATCAAATAAATTATGATTACCGAATTACCTTACCGTAAAATATCAAAATCGAATTTAAAAATACTAAATCATACCAAACTAATTTGGTACGGTAATAGTATTATTTTTTAGATATCGAAAACTGAAATTACCGTTTCAAAGTTTAAAATACCGTACCGTACCATGCCCACTCCTATTGCCTTATATTGAAAAAGGCACATTTTCCATGTTCTGTAATAATTCCAGGAAATTTGCATGAGAATCCAAAGGTTGTTAATTATTGTCTCTATTTCAATTTGTTTAATTTATTTTAATTTTAAAAAGAAGTCTAAAAAGTGAAAAAACTTGAATATTATACTAAGCACCCAATTTAATCATGAAAATTAAAAACATATTCATTTTTATTTAGGATTTTTTATGTTGAAAAAATTAAACTTGTATTTGGTCCTAGTTCAAAAATATTCTAGACTACATATACTTTTTCATAAATTGATTTAAAAAATCGAGTCTAAAAAAAGTAAAAACACCTCAAAAAAATAAAAAATTATAAACGCTTTTTTATTTACATAATCAAATAATTATTCTAAATAAAATAAAAATATAGGAGTATCTCATAATATTTATGATCAAACGGATACTAAATATACTAAATATACTGCTTGAAAAGACTAAAAAGTCCTTCCACGTAATAATTTAAAACGAACAAAATGATAATTTAGACCAAAACTAAAAAAATTAATCAAACAAATTAAAACGAAAAAAAGAGTGATCGATTTAGAGGCTCAGATGTGCAAAGAGATCAAGGCACAAAGAGAGTCAACCACGCCATGGCTGCAAAAGTTGCCAAGCCAAGATACGGGTCGGATAGTCTTCGTGCCCGACCCGGTTAGCCCAGAATCCGAATACATCATTATCATTATCATCATCATCGCCTCTAAGAAAGCCAGCCAACATACATAGAGATTAGATAAACAGAGAAAGCCATAATTATTGTACATTTGGAAAATTGGAAGTTGATGAGTATATATATATATATATATACACACAGTAGTACGTATGTAGTATGTATGTATGTTTTCCATGATACTTTAATTTCCAAGAAATTAAAGAATTCAAGGGTTGTTGCTTTTTTATTTTTATTTTTGGATGGAAAAATCATAGGCTAAACAAAGAGGGGCAACCACCCTTGTAAACAAAATACCTAAAGAGTCTCTTTGTTTTGCCTCATTTTCTTACTTACTTGGGCTAACCTTTGCTTTGCTGAGAAAAGTCTTTGGTTCTCAACCAAATTAACTTTTCACTGTCTTTCATTTGAGAGTTTGTGTGTGTACATGTGTAGCATGGAAGAATCTAGATGGATTATGTGGCAATTTTTTAGGGAAAAAAAGAAGGTAATATTGGTTATGTGAAACTGTGAACAGCATGTGGAACATGGGAGCTTGTCCCCATTATTTCTGTTTATGATAGATGTTGGTGGATAACAGCACACGTTATGATCTTAGCTTTGATGTTTGTTACTGCCTCCGTTTCATAAATAAATGAATTGTTGGAGTATTTTTTGATGTTTCAAAATAAGTGAATTATTAAAAAAAAAAAATTCAAATTTATCCTTGAGGATTTGACAATCAAGGGGTCCATCAACTGAAAAATAATAAAATAAATATGATTCTGTACTTTGAACAAGAGTAAAAATGAAAAATTATGTTAAATTTATGTTTTTGATTTTTTTTCTTAATTTGTGTGACAAAGTCCAACAATTCATTTATTATGAAACGGAGGGAGTATAACACTACTGAAAAAAAAGAAGAGAAAAGTGATCATAAAATTCGATTACAAGCGCTCGATTTTGAAAAAAACCGACCACAAAATCGATCAAAATTCGTGGTCGGTAAAGTTATGGTAGGTTTTTAAAAATCGACCACAAGTGGTCGATTTTTTTAAAAATATATATATATTTTAAAAATTCATTATTATTTTATTAAAATTGTAAAAAATAATTTCAGGAAAAAAAATTGAAAAACCTATCACTTGTGGTCGGTTTTTCTGAAAAAAATTTTAAAAAATAAAAATCAAAATCCAAATACACAATGCAACAACAACAATCCAATACAGTAGTAACCAAATCAATACAACAGCAACAACAACCAAAAACTAAACGTAAATACTTTCAAAAGTCTACAACACGTACAAAATGTCCTACAAAAGTGAGTATGAAAAAACTACAACAATACTTTCAAACAACAAAATGTCTAAATAATAAATATAACAACATACAAAAAAAAAAAAAAAAACTAAAAGCCATCATCATCGAATTCGTCCTCGTCTTCCGTATCATCATCCGTGCTGAAATCATCCAGAGGGCCTAGACCTTTTGCAGCCCGAACAGCATCACCAGGACACGGAGGAATAACCCCCGTTGTCTGAATGAAAGAGCTGAACTGTTGCTGCAGCATCTTGATTTGTGATGTTGTTGCCTTCTCGGTCTTCTTCTACCTCTCTCTCTGTTCAACAAACCTCTCTCTTTGTTCAACAAGCTCTTCAGTGAGTTGAAAAACCGTATTTTGTAATCTTTCAATGGTTTCTCTATTAACTGAAGAGCTAGAGTATGCATCGCCGGACGAACACCTAATATTATCGCCAAAAAAATTTGTGCGGAATCCGTAGAAATGGCCTCTATTTGCAGGACCCACAACTCTTGTCCACAACTCCTCCTCTACATGCTCGGATATTGGGTCACCCTGACTTTCAGAAGGCTAATTACTACGATATTCAGCAACAAGACGCGTATATTCGTCCTATATTTAAAGTAAAGTTAATACTAAAAGTAAAAAAATATTAAAGTAGTTATAATTCAAAATTTGTTCTTACCTGGACAACTTTTGCACGAGCTTCAACGCAGACACCTTCATCAGTCGGGTCCTTTTTTTTCGTATGAGTCTCCTCGAATAGCTCATCAGTTGGTAGTCGCCTATCCTTATATTTTTCCTGCATATGAAAACACTATATATCAATGTTCAAATAATAAATAAATTTAAATAGAAACAAATAATTAATACTGTAAAAGTTACATACCATTTTTTTCTTCACAGCAAGAGTACTTCTGGCACCCGCAGTATGTAGGGAGCCACCCTTGGATGATGCCCGGGCTTTCTTTTCTTTTTTCACTCAAAAATTGGTATTCTGCGCTACTCCAATGGCGAAGATACAGTGGCCATGCGGGTGCAGAAATCCACTTAGGTTTTACCGATTTCTTTCGGGCATAATACAAGAGATCGTTAAATCTGGGTCTACATCTTATGAAAAAGTTTTTCTTTATAAGAAATGTATTTGCATCATCCCACCAGTAAAATTTCTACAAAAAAAATATAATATTCAATCTTTTATTCTAACAAAGTGTTAATAAGTAGTCGAAAAGTTAAATCGTTACCTTAAATTCTTCAAACATTCTATCCCTGTCAAGTTCTGAAACCTTTTGCAAGCTGGTCCAGTAGCCGTTGAAATGCCGAGTAATGCATATTCGCGCCTTTTGTCCAACTCCACCATCCGGCCTAAACCTACAACACAAGATCAAACAATAATTTCATAGAGCATAATAATCTAGTAATGAAAAAATGAGTAATGTTATTATATTTAGAAATCTTACCTTCTCGCAACTGGAACAAGATATATCTTCTCAGAATCATCTCTATCTCCTGGATGCCTAGTAAATGATGGTGGATGCACTGGCGTGGGCGGATCTGAAGCACCAGATGGAGTGCCTCTAAGCTGAAGATCCGACAACCCAATAGATCCAGCAGAATCACTGTGCGAAGCTGCGTGACTGGTGCAGGAGGGTATCGATGATGGTAGATGTCTGGAGGAGCCAGGGTCCATTTGATAATACTGTGCTGGCGGTGGCACGATCATATGAGCAGAATGAGTCGGTGTAGACCCATGTAGCGACCCCACATACGTAGGAGTAGGTATCGAATCCTCGAACGACCTAGAATATGAGGGTCGTGTTGTCGCGTCAGCAAACTGACCCTCGGATATATGAATACCTGTGGGTCGTCTATAAGCCAGAGGTTGTCTATTCTTTTTTGGTTTCGTAGTTTCAACTTTTCCCTTACTTTTGTCACATCTGCCTGACATCTCTAAATTATGTTAAGTTAACAAGTAGTTAGTTCCTACAAAATGAATATATAAGAAAATATTTCAAGTAACTAATTTCAAGTTACTAATTCACATTTCAAAACGCTCTAATACAACGCGAGATATAGACAAGAATATTTTTATTACTATATAAATCATGAAAAGGTGGAAACAATAAACTTAAACAGTATATTACATATCAATCATAAACAAGAAACATAAAGGTAAATATATAGTACAAAGCATAAAGACATCAATACATAATAAATACAACCTAGACAACTAATCCTCTTCTTCTGAAGACTCTCCACTAAACCATTCACCCTCTTCAGAGGTTTTCTCATCTCCTACCCACTCAGCCTCTTCTTCCGTAATATTAACTTCTTCAAATATATTTTTCGGGTCATTCAAACCGTCCACTAATTCAACGTCCACTAGCTGATGATCAATCTGCATTTCATTTTGATACACAGTCTCCAGCACATTCTCAACTTCCACCCGGCCTATAGGCTTTGTTTTGATTACATCCCACCAATTAGACTTGTCATTGCGCAATGGATAAGGAGCATAATACACTTGTTTAGCATTTTGCGCTAGAACAATTGGATCGTTAATAGGATACGACCTATTGTGCTTCACTTCAATGATGTTATGCTCCCTATTTACTCTTGTGTCTCTTGTGCTTGGATCAATGCACTTACATCAAAAAAGGACAATTTTTTTATTGGAAAACCAACATACTCCAGTTCTAAGATCTCGTGTATGATGCCAAAGTAATCAACATCGTCATCATCCTTAACCCAAACACCACTATTGTTTGTTTTCCTTGTTCTGAAGTGTTGTTCGGTGGAAAAGTTAAACGCATTTACTTTGTATTGGGACATTGCATTAGCTTCAACTGGACCCAAAGAAATATCTCTCAAGAGTTGATCGTATGCGACTGCATTTGGTGAATGGTGTACCTAAAAATATTATACATATATATATTTTAGTTGAGGAATGTGTAAATATTTAAACTTTGTAGAAATATTAATACACTTACGAACCTCATTTTTAAATCACATTGCAAAGGATGCATACACTTAATTTTTGTGGAATTGATTCTTAAATGAACTGAACATCCAACATGGGAAACACAATTAGTTTCTTTAAAGGAATGAGTAAATAAATAAGATATGTTAAAATTTTAATCTCCTTACTTCAGAAAGGGCTCAATTTCTGGGTAATTCAGCATGACATACAAAGTTGCTGACGAGGTATTGTCTTTTTAGCCTTACTACCAGATTGATTGAAAATTGATATCGATTTCAAATGAGGCTCATTGACATCGTCTTGATGACGATTCGGTCGGTTTCTTGAACAAGCAACTTCATCACTAAAGTAGTATGAACAAAATTGAGAAGTTTCTCTTGCAAAATATGCCTCGACTATAGAGCCTTCCACCCTATGTTTGTTTTTGAGACCCCTTTTTAATTTTCCAATTGCCCTGTACAATGTTAAGGTTAGATATTTACTATATTTAAAAAAGATATGTATGAATTTAAATATGTTGCAAATGCTTACAATTCGAATGGATACATCCACCTAGTATGAACTGGAACGCCTAGCCGAGCTTCGTGCACAAGGTGAATGAAAAGATGTTTCATCACATCGAAGAACGCAGGCGGAAAAATCTTCTCCAGCTTGTTAGTGATAACAACAATATTACTTTCCATTCGCGCGAGATTTTCTTCTTTTAATGTGGTGGCACATAAGTCTTTTAAGAATAAACTAATCTCTGCTATTGGTTTTCATATGTTTTCAGGTAAACCAATAAAAGCAATTGGAAATAATTGTTCCATGAAAACATGACAATCATGGCTTTTCATTCAATACAAGATTTCTTATGTCATATCAACCCTCTTTTCCAAATTTGAGGCATATCCATCGGGCATCTTCAAACTTTGAACCCACTCACATATTTGACGTTTTTGGTCCAACTTTAATGTAAAACTATCCGTGGGCTTAAGAACATTGTCGTTGGGCCCCTGCTGTAAGTGTAATTCTCTACGGTTGCAATATTCTGGTAAGTCAAGTCTGGCTTTAGGATTATCCTTTGTTTTGCCAGTGACATCCATAACTGTGTTAAACAAGTTGTCAAAATAGTTTTTTTCAGTATGCATGACATCAACATTATGTGTAAGTAAATTATCTGGCCAATATTCTGACTCCTAAAATATACTTTGCTTAGTCCAGTTATGCGAAATGCCATTTCCATCAAGCCTGTACAATCGTTCCTCGCTGGCTTTAGGCAAATCCTGAAATATTTCCCTGACGTCATGATCAGACAGCCTTGGAGGTGGACCATCATATTCCCTTCTATTCCTTCTGAATGCATTTTTGAGTCTCCTAAATTCATGATCAGGTGGCAAGAAACAACGATGACAATCAAACCATGAATTTTTCCTGCCATGTCTCAATGTGAAAGATTTTATTTTTTCCATGCAGTATAGACAAGCCAGTTTTCCAGCTGTCATCCACCCAGACAACATTCCATAAGCAGAAAAATCATTAACAATCTACATTAGATATGCACGCAGATTGAAATTCTGTTTAAGAGAGATGTCCCAAGTTTCAACCCCCTCATGCCATAAAATTTGAAGTTCATCAATCAAAGGTTGCAAGTAGACTTTTATTCCGCTTTTTGGATTACGCGGGCCAGGAATAAGACGATTCAAAAATATATAAGGACTAGTCATCAACAGTTCAGGAGGAAGATTATAAGGAGTGATAAATGCAGGCCAACATGAATATGGCGCACCACCAACTAAAAAAGGAGAGAACCCATCCGCACATAATCTCAATCGAATGTTTCGTGGCTCAGCTGCAAAATCTGGATAAGTTGCATTAAAATGCTTCCAAGCCTCTCCATCATATGGAAGACACATAACACCAGTGGGCCTTCTATTTTCACTGTGCCATCTCATATGAGGAGCTGAGTTGTTTGAAGCATACAACCTCTTCAACATTGGTATAAGAGGTAAATAATGCACCGCCTTAATAGTAATTTTATTTCCAGTAGAACCACGCTTATATCGAGAGTGCTAACAAAACTTATAGAACTCTAGTTTATCATCTCCCTTAAAGTATAATATGCAGCTATTGTCACAACAATCAATTCTAACTGAGGAGAGACCTAACTTTGACACCAATCTTTTTGCCTTATAGAAAGAATCAGGAACCTCCAAGTCGGGGTCAACTAACTCTTTAATAAGGTTTATCATTGAGTCCATTCCTCTTTCAGCAATATTCTAGTCAGATTTAATACTTAATAATCTAATAGCAACAGACAAACGAGAGTGCGAACACCCGTCAAACAAAGGATGACTAGCAGCATGCAATTCTTTGTAGAAATTGCTCGTTTCGCTATTAGGAACGTCTTCAACATTTTCACTAAACTCAACCCCGTGTTGCATCCCAAAAATATCGTGCACCATTTTTGTCATCCTAGTATCTTGATATTCATTATGCCCTGCAGACCTACTATTTTCTCCAACAACAAATTTATTTTGCGCAACATCCCCAAGAATGCCACGCAATCTTAAAAAGACCTCGTGAAATCCCTTACTATAAAGATGTTCCTTTACATCTTCTTCACTTACAAGATTTATCCCTTCACATCTAACATAAGGACAACGAGTAACCCGATAACGTGTCCACATATCAAGTGTCTTAGCATGTTCAACAAAGCTTTTAACACCTTCAACAAATTCCTCCCTAATACCCATTCTATTATCATTGCTCCGTTGATATATTCAGTTATATTCAGGTTCCATCTACGCAATCAATCAGATTCAACTAATTAGATCAAGTCACAAAAATTTAACCATTTTCAAGTAACTAAGTGACCTACCAAACGACATTCAAAAGAAAAAAAATCTCTTTAAAGTTCCTACACTTAACTATTTTCAAGCAACTAAGTCACCAACCAAACCACATTCAAAACAAAAAAATCCCCTTTAAAGTTCCTTCACTTAACCATTTTCAAGCAACTAAGTGACTTACCAAACGACATGCAAAAGAAATAATTCTCTTTAAAGTTCCTACACTTAACCACTTTCAAGCAACTAAGTGACCTATCAAACGACATTCAAAAGAAAAGAATTTCCTTTAAAGTTTCTACACTTAACCATTTTCAAGCAACTAAGTGACCTACCAAACGACATTCAAAAGAAAAAAATTTCCTTTAAAGTTCCTACACTTAACCATTTTCAAGTAACTAAGTCACCAACCAAACGACATTCAAAACAAAAAAATCCCCTACAAAGTTTCTATACTTATCCATTTTCAAGCCACTAAGTGACCTACCAAACGACATTCATAAGAAAAGAATTCCCTTTAAAGTTCCTATACTTAACCATTTTCAATCAACTAAGTGACCTACCAAACGACATTCAAAAGAAAAAAATTTCCTTTAAAGTTCCTGCACTTAACCATTTTCAAGTAACTAAGTCACCAACCAAACGACATTCAAAAGAAAGAATTCCCTTTAAAGTTTCTGCACTTAACCATTTTCAAGCAACTAAGTAACCATCAAATGACATTCAAAAGAAAAAAATTTCCTTTAAAGTTCCTGCACTTAACCATTTTCAAATAACTAAGTCACCAACCAAACGACATTCAAAACAAAAAAATCTCCTTTAAAGTTCCTACACTTAGCAATTTTCAAGCAACTAAGTGACCTACCAAATGACATTCAAAAGAAGAGAATTCCCTTTAAAGTTCCTACACTTAACCATTTTCAAGCAACTAAGTGACCTACCAAATGACATTCAAAAGAAAAGAATTCCCTTTAAAGTTCCTACACTTAACCATTTTCAAGCAACTAAGTGACCTACCAAACGACATTCAAAAGAAAAAATTTCCTTTACAGTTCTAGACTTAACCATTTTCAAGCAACTAAGTCACCAACCAAACCACATTCAAAACAAAAAAATCACCTTTAAAGTTCCTACACTAAACCATTTTCAAGCAACTAAGTGACCTACCAAACGACATTCAAAACATAAAAATTCCCTTTAAAGTTCCTACACTTACCCATTTTCAAGCCACTAAGTGACTTACCAAACGACATTCAAAAGAAAAAAATTTATTTTAAAGTTCCTACACTCAACCATTTTCAAACAACTAAGTGACCTACCAAACGACATTCAAAAGAAAAAAATTCCCTTTAAAGTTCTTAAACTTAATCATTTTCAACCAACTAAGTCACTTATCAAACCACATTCAAAACAAAAAAAATCGCCTTTAAAGTTCCTAGACTTAACCATTTTCAAGCAACTAAGTCGCTTACCAAACAACATTCAAAACAAAAATATCCTCTTTAAAGTCTCTACACTTAACCATTTTCAAGCAACTAAGTATCAAAACAAAACCACATTCAAAACACAAAATTTCCTTCAAAATCCCTAAATTTAACCATTTTCAAGCAACTAAGTCTCAAAACAAAACCACATTCAAAATAAAAAAATTTCCTTTAAAGTTACTAGACTTAACCACTTTCAACCTATCATGTCACCTTTAAAGTCCCTACACTTTATCATTTTCAACTTACCAAGTCACCAAATATAATCACATTCAAAACAAAAAAAGAACTACCAAGAGCCTTGACCTTTCATGCCAAATGATACGAGATCAAGTTTACAATAAACGAAACAAGCAACAACTAGACCAACAAGATGTCAAGAACAATGCTAGTGAATCGCACAAGGCCACACACAGCTTCACTAGACTTCAGTATGAACAATGAAAGAAAGATAACAACAATAGTGAATCACACAAGGCCCCACACGACTTCACTATGTCAACATACCTTTGATATTTTCCTTACTTTCTTGATATTTCAAAATGGCAGCTTCAATCTCCTTATAGATTCTCTCACGGGAAGCTGCAATATCGAAAATGATGAGCTTAGCAAATTAAAAGATAGACTACTACAATTTTCTTCAAAATAACCATCTACTCTATGCAAGATATTACTCATTTCAGTCCACATAACACACACAATCCATACTACATTCAAGTTTATCCCCAATTTCCCCATTTTAAACCAAAATATAAGAACTAAGGTTTCAAAAATCAAAATGAAGTGAAGTTAACTCAAAATAAGGTCAACAAATCTCACATTCTTACTTACTTGAGTTGAAGAAACCAAGATTTGCTACTAAAATGCACTTGTTCGACTGATTTCGAGTGTCAAAGTATGTGTTTGTGTGTGTATACGGGTTGAGTAGTGTTGTGTGTGTATGTTGTTCATGTTTCTTTTGTGTATATCAATTGGGAAATTTAATACTTTGGGCGAGTCGGGTCGGGTTATTAATTATTTTTATTTATTTTTTAAATTGAAATTGTAAAAACCGACCACGTGTGGTCGATTTTCTAAAATATTTTTGATAAATTAAATTTTAATAAACTACAATTAATAAATTAATAAATTAAAATTAATTAAAATTATTTTTTAATTGTTTTTTTTTAATAAATGCTATAATATTTATAACAATATCCAATTAATTTAATACAATGTGTATATATATAAATCAGATAATTAGTTATTTTATCATCACATTAACACGAGTAGTATATTTCCTCCAACCCATAATAATATCAATGAATTTTGCAAATTACGATAAATTTTCGGTTCATTAGCTTTTAATTACGATATTATATATATATATATATACGTGTTATATATATATATACGTGTTAATCAAATAATTTATCGACGTCTTACATTATTAAAATTTCAACAATATACGCGTATCTACATTGACACAAAATAGTATATATATTTCTTCAATAGTATGATATCAATGTATTATTCAAAATATTTTGATCTATAGATTCAGTTATCGAGCTTTTGATTACTGCATATGTCACTACACGAGATATAAATATCACATACATGATTTTTTTACCCCATAATAATATTCAACATATTTCACATATACTCATATACAAAAATTTTAAGCAAAAAAACTTAAATTCACCGCCAAAATTTGGCGGTCGTTCAAAATTCAAAATTCAAAGCAAATGGTAAGTATATGTCAGTTTCATGATTCAATTTTTTGTCTTCCTCCCCCCTCCTATATACCTCGTAATACTTGTCTTACGTTATTACAACTTCAACAATATACGTGTGTTTACATTATATTGACACAAAATAGTATATCTATTTCATCACTACACGAGATATATGTATATATAAATATATTCAATTGGGTATCAACATTCAAATACGTACTATATACATCACATACCTGATTTTACTACTCCATAATAATATACAACGTATTTCACAGAAACTCAGTTGAATTATCGATTGGTTTATCTTATGTCATTAATATATATATACCTATATATACATACACACACACACATATATATACCTATACATACACACACATATATATACAAAGTATCGACTATATCAATACGTACTATATACATCACATACGTACACGAGTATCTTATCCAATAATATAATGCGACGTATTTCATAGACATACTATATACATCACATACCCGAATTTACTACCCCATTGTATTTCACATATACTCAAATGAATTATCGATTGATTTATCTTATGTCATTAATATACCATCGCTGTATAATGTGTATATATTATATATATACATATACATACACACACATATACACACTACCTACTATATTAAGTTCAAAATACGTATTATATACATCACATACGTATACAAGTATATTATCCAATAATATAATGCGATGTGTTCTTATACATACTTAGATTAGTGATCGATTAATTATATTAGATTATCTTAATATATTTGGTTTTGATTATATATATAATTAAGTGTTACTTGAAATTCTTTAATTTTTAATTTTTTTACTTCAAAAATCGTCCACAAGTGGTCGATTTTTTAAAATTATTTTTATTACTTAGAATAAAGAGCAAAAATCAAATCATTTTCAACAGAGGAAGATGTGTCTATTTATAGAGTATAGCGACTTCCTTATGGCCAATGGAATAATGTTTTTTCGGAATCCATATCGTACCGCGACCAATAACGATAGTCACTTGTCCTTGAGCCATTAAAGGTTGCGAGCCCAATAGTGCAGGGTCTGATGCAATTCAACCAAGAGTCTCTTGTGCACCTGAGCAATTCGACATGTCGTCCTGTTATCTGTCATGTTGTATACGATTATATCTCTGATGGTCTTGGGCTCTTTTGCTCTCGCTCGAGATGATATTTCTAAGCATCGATATTGCCTTCGAAATGACAACATGTGGGTCAATTTTTGCTATATCTAACCCCGATTGGCTCAAACCCTACCGAAGTTAATTTATACCAATACAAATTATTTCACACAGTAAGAGACCATGAATTCGAAAGATTATTTCGTGTATGGTTCTTGCTCGTATTTGAAGATTAAATTTTCGTGGTCATGCTTCAAGAGCTAAGTATTGATTTTATGTTTGATTAAAATCTGTAATTATGTGTTGTCTACATTACATGTTTTGAATACAATCTCTGACAGAAATGTAATACACCCTTGTGGTGGGATCCTTAATTTCTCGATTCTGCGTATAGCGAGATCTTTAGTAAATCGGGCTGCCCTTTTTTTTCTTTTTTACATGACATGCAAGTGATCCAGTTTATTTACTTCCATTGCGTATGTTTGTTATCCAACACGTATGACATCATAATCATAAGTATTCAGACAAGGGAAAAGGCATCGTTTCCACCCTAAACTATACCCAAAAAGTCTAAGCCACACCTAAACTATACTAGTGACCTATTACATACCTCAACTATAAAAAAAGTGATATTATTACCTCCCCGCGGCCCCCATTCTAAGGCGCGTGTTTTACACTTATTTTAGGCGCGTCCAGCCTATTAAATGACAAAAGTAAACGGCTAAAAACATTAAGGAAAAAGTCATCGTTTCCACCCCAAACTATAGTCGAAAAGTCGAATTCACACCTAAACTATATAAGTGACCTATTACACACCTTAACTATAAAAAAGTAATACTTTTTACTGACGTGGTGCTGACGTATCAGCGCGTGTAAAACACTACACCACATGCAAGTGGTGGTAGCCTGACAGGGTGTAAATAGTTTCACTTTTTTATAGTTTAGGTGTGTAATAGATCACTAGTATAGTTTAGGTATGACTTTAACTTTTCAGATATATTTTGAGGTGGAAACGATGCATTTTCCCATTCAGACAACATATGCCCCGCGTTCGACATAAATCTCTTTGATATGCCACATCATATGATCATTTGTATTAAAAATAGTCACTAACACCACTAGACAAACTATTAGGTGATATCTGATAATAAAGCTATTCATTGATTATAGTCTCATCCAAAACAAATAGGAGTAGATTTTTAGTGCTCTTCAGTTATACTTAAAAGTTACTCCTTCCGTTTCGGAATAAGTAAATTGTTAAGGTATTTATTGATATTTCAAAATAAATGAATCACTGAATCTTTTTCTAAATTTCTCCTTATGATTTAACAACCAATTAACTTTTGAAAAGATACTACAAGGTCAACTTTTTCTTTTTTTGGGGGTAAAAATAGAAAGTTGTGTTAAATTTATTTCTTTAATATTTTTTCCTTAATATATGTGTCAAAATCCAACAATTCATTTATTATGAAATGGAGGGAGTATAATCTAGGAGCAAACAGATGTATAGTGTTCTTTAGAGGGTGTTCGGATAAGCTTTTAAAAAGTAGAGTAGTTTATAAGTTAAAAGTCAAAAATCATAAGTAGGTAGATCTACTTTTGACTTTTGATTTATTTTTGTATTCTTTTAACTTAAAAATGAGTGTTAAACATTTTTTAATTTTATCAAATACTATTAAAATTTTAAAAATGCTTAAAAGTCAAAAACGCTTAAAAATAAGTCAATTCATATACCTTCTTAATTATACTTAAAATTATGATTTAGGTATATTGAGATCTTGTCTCGACCATCTGTTATTTTGTAATACTTTCTCCGTGCAATAATTATTGTCCACTGTTAACTGGACACATATGTTAATAGATAATAAATAATAGAAATAATTTAACTATATTATTCTTTGAATATAATAATTTAATGTTTGAAAAATGCACTAAGTGATGAAAAATAAAAATATTTAATAATAAAAATAAAATGTATAGAAAAAAATAAATTACCCATTGTTTTCAAATTAAACATATATTATAAAATGACTAATTAACCAATCAATAAAATCATTTGTTACGAATAAGATCTTGTTATTGCATCGAAAGAGATAAATATCTACTAATCTGACTAATTGAACTTGGTAAAATGAAATGATTAAATAATTGAAAAATGAAATTATTCAGAATACACATTGAATGCTGAGATTACGCATTAAATTTCTGATCAAAAAAAGTGTTTGTGATTGTTACAGAAAAAATAAAACAAAAGAATGACAGAGCTTGGACAGTTATTGAAACATTTATTTTTAATATTTTTTTTTCAATATTTTATTTTTAATATAATAGACAAATATTATTAGGCAAAGTAATGCTAATAGGATTCTATGTTTGGCCAGAAAATTTCGAAATCTAACAAGTTGAACTCCGATATTTTAACTAACTAAAAATTAAAAATGTTATAATAGATCTTTAAAATAAACTTTCTTTATAAAATAATTTAGTACATCTCTTTTATTTTTATTATTATTATTTATCTCCCGAAAACAATTCTTGAAAAAAATTATCCAAACAAAATCTATTTATCAGAAAAAAATTTCAAATAAATTTACCAAATATAAATTATTTCTTTTCAAAATCACTTTCTAAAAATCTCAACTTTTATTAAAGTATTTTTCAAATAAACAATTTTCTAACATCAATTCAAACGAGCTCTCAAACGAAGAGAGTGATGATTTAAAGGCTCAGATGTGCAGAGAGATCGGGGCACAAAGATAGGCAACCATGCCATGGCTGAAAAATCACCGGTTGCATGCGATGATCGCATGCCCTCCGGTGATTTTTACCAAGTCAAGTTACGGGTCAGATAGTCTCCATGCCGATTAGCCTAAAATCCGAATACATCATTATAATCACTGCTAGATGTTGAAGCCTTGCCAGCAGGAGTCCAATATATATTATTTGTGTTATCTCAATTTATGCAGCACAAATAGCATTTGGAATGTCAATCAAATTTTTATTAATATAAATGTTCAAATAATTTAAATTGTCATTTATTGTGATTTATAATACCTTTTACGTAATTATCAAATAATTTATGTTACTCGTTTTTTCCCAATTTTAGAATTTAGAGAGTCAATCAAATTTTTACTAATATTTTTTTAAAAATATTTTATGTTGTTAATCGATGTGATTTAGAGTATTTTTTAATGTAATTTCAAATAATTTATGTTACTTGTTTTATCGCAACTTGTGTGACATTGTTAGAATTTCAAAAGTCAATCATATTTTTTACTATATGTTTTTAAAATATTATAAGATGTTAATAGTTATGACATATAATTATTATTATTTTCATAACTTTTAAATATATAATATTTTACCAAAATAAAATAAATAAAATACTAAATTTTCAAAACATGTTAAATTCGAAAACATCATTTGGATCAACAAATTACTAAATATAAACATTAAAACATGCAAACTATAAAATGCCAAGACTACCCCTGAATTTATGTGACACAAATACAATATAATCAATCATATTTTTAATATGTTTTTAGATATTTTAAATTATTAACTATTGTAATTTATAATATATTTTTTATGTAATTTTCAAATAATATATGTTACTCTCCTTGTCAAATTTTTTGTTGTATTGACAGTCAATTATATTCTTATTATAATTTAAGTTTTTAATAATTATGATTTATAATACTTTTTATTCTATTTGAATTTAAGTGTCACTGAAATAATTTTGAGAGTCAATCAAATTTTATGATTGAAGTAGCGAAGCGAATATGTCCTAAATGACTTATAATAACTAATTAGAAGTGATATAACAAAATTACTATATAAAAATATTTGTGAAGAAAATTTAAATGCGTCTCATATAAGATGCCATGCTAATTTAAATCATCAAGAATTAATTTATCATTTTATGTCAATTTTATTTTTAATTAATATTATTAATTTTTTAATATCTAAATGACTTATAATAATTAATTAGTAGTAATATAGTAAAATTATGGTTGAAATAGATGAAACAGACATATCATAAATGTATATTTTATTAAATATTAATTTTCTTATATGTAATTGGCTTACAATAATTAATTAGAGGTAATACAGTAAAATTACAGAGCAAACATACTTGTAGAAAAATTTAAATGAGTCTCATCTAAGATGTCCTATTAATTAAAAATATCAAGAATTAATTTACCATGATGTCAATTTTATTATTTATTAAATATTATTAATTTTTTAATAATTTAATGACTTTAAATAATTAGTTAGAGGTGATATAATAAACTATGATTGAAGCAGCTGAAATAGACATGTCATAAATGTCTATTTTGCTTTTCTTATTAAATATTATTAATTTTCGTATATGTAAATAACTTAAAACAATTAATTATAGATAATATAGTAAAATCACGGAGTAGCTAAAGCAGTGAAGAAGCAGGCATGTTGACGAAGAGTTGCCTGCTTCTTCACACTTGTTAACATAAAAAATTAATTTATCATTTATGTCTATTTTACTATTTATATATTATTAATTTTTTAATATCTAAATGACTTATAATAATTAGTTAGAGGTGATATAATAAAACTACGATTGAAGCAGCTGAAATAAATATGTCATAAATATCTTTTTAATTTTTTATTAAATATTATTAATTTTTTTATATATAAATAACTTAAAATAATTAATTAAAAATAATATAATAAAATTACGGAGCAGATGAAAAAAGTAAAAAAGCAGGTATATTAATGAAGAGCTGTTTCTTCACACTTATTAATAGTAGTAATATATATAAAAAAAAAAAAAAAAAAAAAAGAGTCAACCAACACATACATATAGATATTAAAGAAACAAAATAAAGCCAAAGTTGTTGTTGTTGATGTGGAAAATTGGAAGTTGTAGTATATACATGTTTTTCCATATTTAATAATTCAAGAATTTCCAAGAAATTAATTAAACATGAATCATAATGATTGTTGCTTTTTAAATTTTTGTTGGAAAAATCATAGGCTAAACAAAGAGGGGCAACCACCCTTGTTAAATTGATCAAGAAAAAAAATTAATAATAATTTTAATTTATTATAATACTTTTATTAAATAATATTTATATTTTAATTTAAAGAAAAAGTAATGTAGGAAGAATCTAGAGTGATTATGTGGCTTTGCTGAGTGTGTATTTGGAACAAATTTCTAAGTCATTTGTTTGAATACTCAGTGGACTGCATGTGGGACATTGGAATTTGTCCCCCATTAAAATTCTAATGGAGTGTCAGGTAGCAGACTATAATTAATTTTTAAATTTAGAGAAAATACATAAATATCCCCTAATATTAGATCTTTTTTTAAAAAGATACTTGAATTTTGTGCGTATTTTTAATATCCCTAAATAATTTTAAATCGATATTATTACACTATTTTGGAATGAAACCCAATTTCAAAAGTAGGTGTTTTACACATAATAATTAAAATTTGACACATCTAACTTAATAAAAAAATACATATTTTTTATTTTTAATTATTTTCTGTATATTTTTTTCTTCTTTTTTTTTTCTCTCTCTTACTTTTTGACTTTCTTTTTTTTTTGCACCAATAATTTTACTTCACGTGTCGTTCTTCTCCACTAAACATCTCCATTTCCTTCAGTCATTACACAACAATTAAAATCATTTTCTTACAAATTTTTTTTAGCACTTTCTCAACTTTAATTAAGTTATTAATATGAAATTAATCATCCTTTTTTTTGAATAAATTTTGATATTTTAAAGCAATGAAGATTTTGAGAAAAATAATATCAAAAATGAATTAGTGAATTTTCTAAAACCCGTAAATAACTTATTGAAATGTAAATAAAAAAAAGATTCCTAATCATCTTGAAATATATTGGGTTTTATAAAATTATTTAAAATGTAAAAAAAAAAATTAAAATAAGAACTTGAAATTGAAGAAAGTAAACATGGTGATGGTAAAAAGTGAGTAGAGTTGTGGTGATGATTGAGAGAATTGAGGAGAGAGAGAATTATGGTGATGATGATGTTGTTTTTGTTGTTGTAATTGATGTTGTTATTGAGTTATAGTGATGAAGAAACAGTTATCAAATGGGGAAAAAGATAATGGTGGGGTGGGGATATTGGTGGAGGTGGGGGTGGGATAGGGGGTATGGAATAATTTATAAAATTAAATAGATATTAATTTATTTTTTTAAATAAAAGATAAATTATATATTAAATTATTTACATGTGACAGCTTTTAATTGATCAATAAAATCAATTTTGAGTTTTTTCTCGCGCTTATGGCGCATGTATACACGCAAAAAGTTAAAATGGTGTATTTGTAATAAAATAAAGAAGAATCGTGAGATAATAAATCGAAATTAAAGTTTAGATATCTTTATGTCAAACTCGAACAAAATCAAAAAATCTTTATGTATTTACTCTTAAATTTATAATTTTTGAATGAATTTATCTCATGTTTGATTAAAGTATAAAATAATATTTATGAGATAATTTATTTTGAAAATAATTAGCTCAAAATTATAATGTTTCTGATTTCATTCTAAGAAAGGAGCAACTAATTGTGAACCATTCACTTATTTTAAATGATAAAAAATACTCCAATAATTTACTTATTATTAACTCATATTGTTGAGGCTCAGATGTGCAAAGAGATGGAGGCACAAAGATAGACAACCACGCCATGGCTGCAAAAGTTGCCAAGCCAAGATACGGGTCGGATAGTCTTCATGCCCGACCCGGTTAGCCCAGAATCCGAATACATCGTTATCATTATCATCATCATCATCGCCTCTAATCATAGGCATCCAAAAAGAAAAAAGAAGAGAAAATCAGCAAACATGCATTTGGCAAATTATAGTTGTTGAACGTAGAAAATTGGAAGTTGAGTAATATGGTTGTATACTAGTATATGCATGTTTTCCCTGTTGAATGATTCAAGAATTTCCAAGAAATTAATTAAACATGAATTTCAAGGGTTGTTGCTTTTTATTTTTGGATGAAAAAATCATAGGCTAAACAAAGAGGGGCAACCACCCTTGTAAACAAAATACCTAAAGAATCTCTTTGTTTTGCCTCATTTTCTTACTTTGGGCTAACCTTTTCTTTGCTGGGAAAAGACTGTTGGTTCTCAACCAAATAAACTTTTCACTGTTTTCATTTGAGTTTTTGTGTGTGTATATGTGTTGTAGCATAGAAGAGTCTAGATGGATTATGTGGCAATTTTTGAGGGGAAAATAAATTAGTTTTGGTTATGTGAAACTGTGAACAACATGTGGGACATGGGAACTTGTCCCCATTATTTATGTTTATAGTAAGAATTGGTGGATCAAGAGCATATGTTATGATTGTAGCTTTGTTGTTAGTGTGCGAGTTTGTAAAAAATATATTTTTTTCGTTTTAAATTATGTGTCATTATTTTTTTTGATTCGTCTGAAAAGGAATATCGTCTTACCTTATTTGGTAAGTTTTAAAAATAAATATGTAAAATATATATATATATATATATATGTACTTTTATATTAAAAAGAAATGTAAAAAATATTATTTTTAAGATTTTCGAATTACTCTCTCTCTCAGAGAGAGTGAGATACACTTTCTTTGCCACGTAAGTCTTTAGGGGTGTAATGATTCTATTTTTAAAATGTATAGGGGTCATAGGACCTCCGTAAAATATAAGTGTGTAGTTGAAATTTTGGACAAAGGTTGGGACTCTTTTGACCATTTTCTCTAGAAAAAAATCAAAAATATATTCATTTTATTCAATATTCTTAAACTTGAAAAATAAAATTAGAATTATATTTGATTATAGTTCAAAAATATTTTAGAGTTTGATTGTACTTGAAAAATATTAGAATTATGTTTATTTTGTTTTACATAATTCAATAATTTCTAGGAAATTAAAGAATTCAAGAGTTGTTGCCTCATTTTCTTACTTACTGGGCTAACCTTTTCTTTGCTAGGGAAAATGATTTTTCACCTTTCACTTGTGATATTTTTTCTTATTATTATATGTACATTGAAAGAATCTAGAGTGGGTACTGAGAAAAAAAATAAAAAAAATTACTCAAATACACAATTTATGTTTTCAATATTACAAAAAATTTCAATTCCCTAAACATATTACAAAAATCTCAACATATACACAGAATGCTATGTATATGTCGATCATGTTATCTATATTAATAGATAGAGAGATTAAAATAATTAAAAAAGTGGGAGAGAGTGTAATTACTTCCAAAAAAATTGGTATTTATGTTATTTATACAAAACAACTAGACAAGCATGTCTAGTGTCAGCACGGGCCCAACATTAAGATATTTTTTTGTCTTTTCAATCTTGATATATTTAAATAATTTTTTTTAATAAAAGGATTGCATATGTTTTCAAAGATTCATCCGGAATCTAGCATGAGTTCAACATATGTTATTTTAATATGTATTTAGATAATTTAAGTTGTTAACTATTGTAATTTATAATATTTTTTATGTATTTTTTAAATTAATATACGTTACTTTTCATGTCCAAATTTTTGTGGTATTGATAGTCAATTATATTTAAAAAATAATTTAAGTTTTTAATTATTGTGATTTATAATACTTTTCTTCGTTTCCAATTTCAGTGACACTAATATAATTTCAAGAGCCGACCAAATATTTTATATCTTTTAAATTTTTTAAGTTGTTGATTATTGTGATTTCTAGTATTTTTCATGTATTTTTTTTGAAATATATAGCATATTAATTTTTTTTTAGATATTTTAAGTTGTTTATAATTGTAATTTATAATACTTTTTATGATATTTTTGAATAATATATGTTACTCTCCTTGCCTAGAGTTTTGTGTCGACAATAGTCAATTATATTTTTTAAATAATTTAAATTTTTTATCATTGTTATTTACAATATTTTTTCTATCTCAACTTATGTGGCACAATGCTTAAATGACCATAATAATTAATTAGTGGTAATATAGTAAAATCACGACTGAAACAGCTGAAGCAGAAATCAATCAATTCTTTTTAAAAAATTTGTTAATTATTGTTATTTACAGTACTTTTTATTTCATTTTCAAATAATATATGTTGTTTTATATCTTCTTCTGTCCCGTTTCCATTTATGTGGCACTAATATAATTTAGATAGTAAATCAAATATTTTATGTTGACATATCATTTTGTTATTCTTATTTTTCTAATACATAAATGACTTATAATAAGGAGTGATATAGTAAAATCATCGTTCGAAAAACAAAAATTTAATTTAAAACATTAAGAGTTAATTTCGCATTTTATGCCTATTTTATTTTTCATGAAATATTATTTATTTTCTTAATACCTAGATGACTCATAATAATTAATTAAGAGCGACTGATTATGTTATTACTATAAAAATTAATATAATTTTATCATATCCAATAGTAATTATCTATAATTTACCGAAATAGTATATTAATTAAATACGGGATGCTATATTTGTATATGCAAAATATGGTATTATTAAACATTATTGGATAGTACATTATATTTATCTTTCACAATAATAAAATTTTACTATATATATATATAACTTGATACATATTGACCCAACACAAATTCTAAGAAAATATTCATTAGAAATTTATTTTATTAAATTATATTTATTAATTTTTTACTTTAAAAATTTAAAGTTAAGTTTAAATATTAGTATTTCTATATAAGAAACAAATAATTTTAAAATTTAAATTTACTAAAATAAATAAATAAAAAGATTAATTTTCTATATAAAAGTCAATTAAAATAATAAAATTGATTTAATTTAAATATTTAGTTGTAATTATTAAGATAATTTTTTATTTTGTCATGATTTATGCTGCACCGATAAAATTTTGAGAGTTGAATAGAACTTTTATATATTTTTAAAAAAGTATTTTAACTTATTGATTATTGTGATTTATAATAGTTTTTACGTAATTATCAAATAATATATTTACTCCTTGTGTCCCAATTTATGTGGCTTCGACACAATTTTGAGAGTCAACTAAAATTTTTATATATCTTTTAAATATTTAAGTTGTTAATTATTATGATTTGCAGTACTTTTTTTTATCTCAATTTATGTGGCATTGCTAAAATAATTGAGTCAATAAAATTTCTATATAAGGTAACAAATTATTGTAATTTGTGGTAACAAATTAGTTTTGAACATGATAGCTAATTAAATAAATAAAAAATTTGTACTTCCAATATGTAATTATAGTTAATTAATATTAATTAATAGAATATATTAAAAATTTAAATTATTATGATGAAATAATGAAATTATTATATATTGTAATTAAGTGGGAATAAAGGAGTTTTTTTTGTAAGAGTCAATAAAATTTTTGTATGTCTTTTAAATATTTTAAGTTATTAATTATTGTGATTTGTGGCAACAAATTAGTTTTGAACATGATAGACAATTAAATAAAAAAAATAAATTACTTTCAATATGTAGTTATAGTTAATTAATATAAATTAATAGAATATATTAAATATTTAAACCATTATGATAAAATAATGAAATTATTATATATTGAGACATGATATGTAATTAATTGGAAATAGTTAGTTTTTTGGTAATTGCAAGAGGTGGTCGAAACCACCTCTTCTATATAATAGAAAAATGTTGGTTGTTTTTATTCCAAAAAAAAAATCTCTCTCACACCAAATCATACTTGAACCTCAACCATTATAAATTTTTCCTACATGTAGGACTTGGGAACTTGTCCTCAGTGGCGGAACCAGACTTTTGGTTGAGGGTGTTCATATTTTCCTTGGGCAAGGAACTGTTTAAAAAAAAAAACCAAAAAAATCACTACAAGTTCGAACCCGAGTTGTTGATGCGGGAATGCACACTTTTGACCACTGGACTATGCTTCTCAAGCTTGTCAAGGGTGTGCAACAACATGTATATAACCATAAATATCTATATTTAACCTATATACTCGGAAAAAAAAATCCGACGAAGGGTGTTCATCTGACCACCCTTCGTCGGCTGTGGCTCCGTCACTGTTTGTCCCCATTAATTATGTTTATCGTGAATGTTGATGGGTCAAAGAGCATACGTTATGATGTTAATTTCGTTGTTAGTGGCACAAATTTGCAAAAAAATAAATAACTTAAAAGAAATACAATGGAGGAATAGAAATAAATAAAACAGAGAAAAGCATAAAGCTAAAGAATTCTATTGCTTAGAATAGAGAAGAATAGAAATCGAATCAGTTACAATGGAGGAGCCTAATACTACGTATCTGTCATTGTTCAATTGAAGATCGCACACATCGTCTTTTTATCTGTCTTGTGATATGCGATCATTATCACCGATGATCTCGGGCTCCTTTGATCTTGCTCGAGAAGACACTTCTAGGCATTAGTATTACCCTCGAGATGACACCATTGTGGGTCGATTCTTGCTATTCCCAACCTCGATTGGCCTAAACCTTGACGAAGCTAATTTATCCCATAAATGAAAGTTAATAATTTTAAATTCATGTCCAAACACCAACTTGGTATATCAAACTTTTTTTTTTCTTTTCATTTTATTACGGTTGAGCTAAAACATTTAAAAAAAAAATGATCGATTCTATACTGTATTTTGTTAGGAAACATTTGATAATTGAGATAATACATAAATATGATCCTAAACTCGACATCAAATTATAACTTTGATAGTGCACAAATAGGACCTTTAACTATTCAAAACCTGAACAAATATGACCTCCGATTTTGCAACCCTATGCGTGAGTTTCACTCGCGCCTACGTGGAAAGGTAATCCAATCACACGGTGCCACATCGTTAAAAGGGCTGACTTGGAAGAAGGTCATATTTGTGCAGTTTTGAATAGTTAAAGATCATATTTGTGCACTATCAAAGTTTTGCTTTTTGTGTTAAAACGCCGTCGTTTTTTTTTTTAAAATTATTATTATTATTTATTTCTATAGCAGTCACTAGTAGGGATCGAACCCGCACAGTAGGCTGAAGGAAGCACCCAAGAAGAGCAATTAACACCACTGGGCTATCTAAGTGTCTTGTTTCATGTGGTTCAACGTTAATATACGTACATAGATATAGATTTTCTACCTTATATAGACAACGTAATTTTTTTACTGAGGGGGTTCGGTGAACCCCATGGCAACCACGTTGGTCCGTCCCTGAGTTAATTTAATAATGTTTAAATAACGTTAATTTAATAACATTTTAATAGCGTTAATTTGATAACGTTAATTTAATATACTACTACTATTATCCTTAATAACGTTAATTTAATAACGTTTTATTGAAACTATATTTTTTTTTTATTAGTATAGTTTCAGATTTAATTTAATATTTAAATAAACTATATTTAGATATATTATATAACTTAAATTCGCCTTCTGCTTTATAATATATATGCATACCCGCGCAATTTTTTCATATGAGACTGACCCATCTAATTAATAAATCTTCAATACTGCTCTTTGTTTTTTGCAATGACAAAAGAAATTATATGCTATTTTCATCTTTGAGCCGAAAATAATGAAAAAATAATAGTGAAAAGTCATTTAAAGGTCATATTTGTGCACTATCAAAGTTTAAGGTCAAAGTTATAACTTGGTGTCAAGTTTAGGGTCATATTTATGTATTATGCCCTTAGATTTTAAGTTGGACGCGCCCAGTTTTGCGTGTTGAACACACGTTTTGCCACGTAGGATCGGAGGTCATATTTGTGCAGTTTTGAATAGTTAAAGATCATATTTGTGTACTGTCAAAATTTAAGGTCAAAATTATAATTTGATGTTAATTTTAGGATCATATTTATGTATTATTATCTCTTGATAATTCCTACATAAATAATTATCGGATAACATAATACATAAATTTTTCATTTACTAATTCATGTATTATTATTATTATTATATTATTTATTATTTTATTATATTCTATTATTCTATTATTTATTATTTTATTATATTCTATTATTATATTATTTATTATTTTATTATATTATTTATTATTTTATTATATTATATACGAGGGAGTTAGGTGAAGCATACCCCTCTCCGTCAATGCATGTATCATCCCTCGAGGCTTGAGCCATTAGCCAAAATACTCCTTTTAACATTAACCCCATATAGCCTACGCAGAGCCAACATAATAATAGAGAATTCGGACGAACTCTCTTCGATAAAAAATTATATTAATAATATATAATTAAAATAATTTTATATATATTTTGTAGATGTTAGAAATATTGAAGTGGGTGATTAGACATGATATAAAATAATTACAATTAACGAAAGACATGACCCTTGATAGGAAGGTGTAGAGGATTAGAGTAGAGGGTTAGGTATGGGAGAGTGTCGGTGACAGCAGGGGAGTATTCTGTATTTGTGTCTGAAATTTCTTGTTCGTAGGTGTTGTGTGTTGTCTATGATATCAGATGTATAGTTTTAGTATCATCTTGTGGCTAGCGTTGTTAGTTTATTTTTGTATATTGTACAAGTTTATATGCATTTATGTATTGTGTCTGTTATATTGTTATTGATTCTAAGCCGGGGGTCTATCGAAAATAGCCTCTCTACTTCACCTGAGATGGTAGTATGGACTGCGTACACTCTACCCTCCCCAGACCCCACTAGGTGGGAATACACTGGGTATGTTGTTGTTGTTGTTGTTGTTATAAATGTTGAATTCTTCTTCTGTGATTTTTTTTTTTCAAATTTCAAACTCCCTCGCGAGACATTTTGACTCCGCCGCGGCGTAATATCACCTGTACACAAGTTGTAAATGAGCGTATATCAAAGGGCAAAACAATGACAGAGATTCTTTCAAAGACTGTTACTCCACTGTGCGATGACTGTGATTTCACTTTTTGTTGTGAAAAGAATTAGACTTAATATATGAACGTACCTTAAAGTAATCGATAAAGTTACTATCCTATGATCGAAATATATTATCAGAAGATTGTGAATTCAATACTAGAAATAGTGAAAACACATTCTGACAGACATGTAAGATAAAATCATGTATAATTAAAGACGGATTCAGGATTTTTTTGACTCTGAATGCTACATTCTTTGACGACTTTACCTATTTTAGCTTCAAATTCACATAGTCCGTCCTCATCGAGCAAGTTATCTAATAATTACGATAAATTTAAATAAATCATAATAGTTCAACAATATTACTAGTATCAATAAAAATATATTATGTATTCATAATTATCTCGACAAATTTTCATATTCTAAAACTATCAACTTGAGGATGGATATGTAGAACTAAAACTCACTATAAATACATATTTAGATACCCAAGACAAAAGCTTAATAAACTCAGCAAACTTAAAAACAAAACAAAAAATTAGTGATTTTTTTATTTATTTTTTAAATATCAATAGGAGTTCATCTCTAATCTCTAAGAGGAAATTTGATGAATAGGTCTCTTTAAGTTTTTAATTAGCAAAATGATCTATTTTTATTTTCTTATTTTAAAACAAAATTTAAAAATAACTTTAATAAAGAATTTGACTATAATAACATATTAAAAACTATAATAGCTATTTACAAATGTACTTAAAACATAAAACCTAAACTCATTCTTTCAATTTTAAATTACTTTTTTTCCTGTCTCTAATTTTCTTCTCCTCCATTCTTATTAAAAACTCATTATTTCTTTAATTTTCTTTTTTTGAAGCCCGTATTTTAGTCCTAAATATTTTATCTCCTCCCAAATTATAAATTTTCTACTCTCCTTTAATTTTAGTATATATTTTTTTCGAAAAAGGGTCGAATATACCCTTCAACTATTGAAAATGCTATACAAATACCCTCCTTCCACTTTTGGGCTCAAAAATACCCTTATTCCTCTATTGGTTCAAAAATACCTCTCCATCCACCTATTTGGATCGAAAATGCCCTTAACATTAAATTTAAGTCCAAAAATATCTCCTCCTTTTAACAAATTCTGATGTGAAATATAATTTTATTTAAATTAAATACATGACATTATTTAAATTTTTTTTAGTTATAGATAAAAATTTAAAAAGAATTAATTAATGTTTAAGTGCAAAATTAGAAAAGAAATCCTTAAATAGGATAATTAGCAAAGGGAAAATACTCTCATAGTTAATGATTATCTACGTGTGCTCAAATATTAGGAAACATATTTTAGGTAAAATTTCGAAGACTTTTAGTTCTTTTTAGGTTTTAAACTTTTTATATAAAAAAAAACTTGAAAGTAATATAAGTCTTTATTTAATTTAGGTAAGAATGCATAATATTTTACACTTCTATCCTTCTCCAACATGAAACCATAAAAATAGTAATAATATTTTATAAGATTAAATGATGTTATCTATTGTAAAGTCTTCTAAGGGAGAATTTTTTTTTTAAAAAAAAGTTTTTTTTTTTGTTTTTTTTTGGTTTCACGTAGGGGTGTTTTTTTTAATTACATTTTAATATATATACATTTTTAAAAACTTTTTTTTAAAAAAAAACATTCTCCCTTAGAAAACTTTACAATAGATAACATCATTTAATCTTATTCCTTTAATTTTTATTTTATTAAATAAATATATGGAATGGAATTAAGAGTCCTAAAATATATAAATATGAAACCTGAAACATATAGGAAAATTAAGAGTCCTAAAATTTATGAAAGGAAATTAAGAGTCCTAAAATAGAAAAAATATATTTATTAAAAAAACAAAAATTACCATAAATATAGCTATTATGATTTACCATGAATTACTTGATAACTTGGTACCAACCTAAAACTAAAAAAATAATAATTAAAAAAAAAAATCACCCCTGACGTAAAACCCACAAAAACTCTATAATAATAAAAAATTATAATTAAAAAAACTCAGAAATAATATAATAATAAAAATTTGTAATTAAAAAAACTCCAAAATAATATAACAATAAAATAAATTGTAACTAAAAAAAGCCCACCACTACGTGAAACTAAAAAAATAATATACTAATCAATGCATATCTATTCCACCAAAAAATATATGATATCATAATTAAAAAATTGTAATTACAAAAAAAATCACCCCAAGTGAAACAAAAATATATATATATAATATAAAGGAGGAGATATTTTTGGACTTAAATTTAATGTTAGGGCATGTTTTATCCAAATAGGTGGATGGAGGGGCATTTTTGAACCAATAGATGAATAAGGGCATTTTTGAGCCAATTCTAATACATTAAAGGTATTTTTGAACCAAATAAATGGATGGAAGGGTATTTTTGAGCCTAAAGGTGGAAGGAGGGTATTTGCGTACCATTTTCAATAGTTGAAGGGTATATTAGACCCTTTTCCGTAGTTAAAAAAAAAGAAAGGCCAAACCTATCGGTGACACCCTAAACTTGGCACCATCTTTCACTTAGGTACCTCAACTGGACCATGTTCATTTTAAACACCTCAAGTAGATAAAGGTGTCTTACTTTGACACTTTTGGGCCTTATTAAAATTGAGGCGAGACGCGTGTGGGTCAAACGACCCACGTGGATTTTATAAGCCAATTATAACCTGTCACGGAGGAAACTACTTTACACATTATTTTTGTCCAAAATTAAGGGGTAAAATCCCACAAAATTCACATTTTCATATCATTTCTCAAACCCGATTGAAGAGCTCCGATATTTTTTATTTTTTTTTACTTTTGATTCGATTTTCGTTGATTCGTAGATAGATATAGCTAATAATGATATTTTTTTGTAGGTACAGTGCATGCAATGAAGTGTTGATTAATGTTCATCGACGAAATTGAAGATTTTTTTTATAAAATTGATGAAATCTAAGAAATTTGAGGTACAACTAAAGTTGTTCTTTATTTTTTTCTATTTTCCTTACTGTATGGATGTTTTACCCCAACAATTTGTAGTGTTTTTTCTGAATTTTTGTTATTAGGGTTCTTTTAGGGATTTCAGTGACAAAGTTAGGGTTTTGTGTGGATTTTTTGGGAATTTCACTTATTTATGTGTTATTTTCCTAATTTCACTGATAAACAAGGTTATTTTGGTACTTTTCTGGTTCAAGGGTATTTTGGGTATTTCTTTTTGTTGAGAATCTTGTGGGGGATGTTAAGGAAATACAATGGACAACTATATTTTGACCTGCTTTCATCATGGGGGAATGTTATAGCCGGCCCTAAACTTAGTTATAAAGGTGAGGTTGATGTCTTTGTTGTTGCTATTGATAAAGACCACTATAGTCTTTTTGAGTTTCTTTCCTACGCCAAAGATCTTGGGTATTCAAATATTGAGGGGTTCTACTGTCAACATACAGATGGTGAAGAGTTAGTTTCAATTAATTCTGATAAAGAGTTATTAGACTTTGTGAAGAACTTGAAAGATGGTGATGAGCTTGATGTGTTTCTTCTTCATGGCATTGATGAAGATATTGAGGTTGTGTCACAGTCTTCTCTTCTTTTAGAAAGGCCACCTGTGTGTATTTATGAAGATGATACAAGTAGTGACGGTAATGAGGGTAGGGGTCTTGATGAAAATCTGGATGGTAATGAATCAGATGTGCCCAGTACTGATTCAGATGTTGAAATCTCTGCTGAGGATGGTTCATACATTGATGATGAGTTGAGAGCCTTCAGGGTTGAAAGTAGAAGCAAAAAAAATTCAAAAAGAAAAGCAAAAGCTAGAGAAGAAATACCAATAGGTGAAGCTGGTATTGACAAATATTTTCAGGATATTTTCAGAAAAAAATAAAGATAGATATGTGGATAGATTAGGAGGTGACTAAGAGTTCATTGATAGTTCAAAGTGTGATAGTATTGATAACACTGATTTGGTAGATGAGGATGCCGTTGTGGGTGCTGACTTACCAAGGAGAAGAAGAAGTAGTAAAATCAGATTTGATGATGATTGTGTTGTTGTTGTTTTTGAACTTGGGATGATTTTTAATGGTCCTAAGAAATTTAGAAAAGCATTGGGGAGGTATGCAGTAGAATACAAAGTTTAAATTGTTTTAAAACTTAATGAGACTCATAGAGTGAGGGCTAAGTGCAAATTGAAGCCAAAATACAGTTGGTTGTGTTATGGTGCAATTGACAGAGATTCTGGTAATTTCATGATTAAAAACTATAACCCAGTGCATAAGTGCACAACATCAAACAAGAACAAGATGTGTACAACTAAATTTGTTGCTAAATGATTTAGAGATGATATAATTAAACAACCATCTTTGAGGATTTGGGAAATACAAGAAGTGTGCAGAGAAAAATTGGGATTATATGTGGGTAGACCAATCTGTTGTAAGGATAGATTACAGGTTTTAAGAGAGTCCATGGGGGATTGAAACTTGGAGTTTGCAATATTATGTGATTATGCTTAGATGATAAAATAAAACAATCCTGGTAGTTCTGTTTGGCTGAGAATGGATACAGAAACTGCCCTTGGTAAAAATTTATTTGTGTATTTCTATGTGTGTCTTGATGCATTGAAGAAAGGGTGGATGGAAGGATATAGAGGAATTATAGAGTTTGATGGATGTTTCTTAAAGGGTGCTTGTAAGGGTGAACTTCTAGTAGCAGTTGGGAAAAATGGTAACAATCAGATGTTTTCTATGGCCTGGGCTGTTGTGGACAAAGAAACTAAGCATAGTTGGAGTTTTTTTATTAAGTAATTGAAAGAGGATCTACAGTTGGGTACTTGAGCAGGTCTTATTGTGATAGCTGATATGCAAAAGGTAATATTTTAGTTTTCTTAACTGTCAATAATTGAAATACTTAATTTCTTTGTCTAGTACTTTAACTGTTTTATGTATGTAGGGCTTTCTTGCTGCTATTTTTGACTTGCTATCAAATGCTGAAGTAAAAAGATATGCTAGACATATTTGGTCTAATTGGAGTCAATAGTGGAAGAGAGAAGAGAGGAGAAAATAGTTCAGGAAATGTTTAAAGGCAAACTTTGAAGTGAAGTTCAAAGAGGAACTTGATTACATGAGGCAACTTGGTATGCAAGGTAAGGATATTGTTGGTGATTTATTGCATTATCCTAGACAATCATGGGTTAGGGCATTCTTTAAAGAAGATTGTAAGTGTGATGTTGTTGAAAATAACATATGTGAGACCTTTAACTCATGGATCTTAGTTCCTAGACACAAATCTATCATTACCATGTCGAAGGACATTAGGAGAAAAATCATGGGTAGAATAGTAGATATGATTAGGTTTGCCAATACTTAGATATGTGATATTTCACCTATGGCTAAACTTATATTGGAGGAGAATAATGAAAGGGCTAGGGCTTGCAAGGTTCTTTGGAATGCTGATGTTGGATTTGAAATTGGAGAAGAGGAGTTTAGGCATGCAGTGGACTTGAGTAGTAGGATTTGTGGTTGTAGAACTTGGCAGTTAAGAGGCATTCCCTGCCAACATGGTATTTGTACTTTGTATCATGTTGAACAAAAGCCTGATCCTTATGTGGAGCATTGGTATAAAAAGGAAACCTTCATGAAGGCTTACATTCACTTTATACAACCAATCTCTAAAATGAAGATGTGGCCTGAGACAAACAATCCAAAGATTGAGCCTCCCGAGCCTAAGAAAATGCATGGCAGATATGCAAGAAATAGAAGAAGAGGTAAAGATGAACCAAAGAAGAAATATGAAAAACTGTCAAAACAAGGGGTGAAAATAACATGTTCCAAGTGTTATCAACAAGTCCATAACAGAAGATATTGTAAGGTAAAACAATGACTTTTAATTTAATTTTAGAGGTTGATTTCACTGTTGTGTATGTGTTTATAGATTCCTGATCCAAATGAACAAGTTTCTAGCCAAGGGTTCCAGTCTAGTGGCCAGAGTTCACAAGCAAGTTGCCAACCTAAAATCTCAAGCCAACTTGCACCTTCAACCTCAAAAAAATCTGCAAAATGTAGCTCAAGTCAGTCTGCACCAAACAGCTCAAGTCAAGCTGCAACTTCAACAACAGTTTGTGCTGATACAAGCAGAGTTAGGAGCTTGAAGGCAACTGCAACATCTACCTCTTGTGGTGATACTAGGATCCCTGTTACAAAAGGAATAAAAAGCCAACAACCTCCTAGAAATAGAAAAACTGTTGGACACAAAAGAGGTAGAGTTGAAACAACAATAGATTTTGATTGTGGTGGATCTAAAATGTCAAAGAATGTTGGGTTTGGAATCTACACAAGTCCAAGGGGAACCCAAATATTGAATGTAAGTTAACTCAAACATTGGTTTTTTAACAAGAAAGTACATATATTAATTATTGATCCTTCTTAAAAAAAATAGTTGGGGACATCAAGCCAAAGGATCCTACAAAGTGGTACAACTTACAAGGATGCAAGTTGTACAGGTGTTGATCTTGGTTATAAGCCAAGAGGCTTGAAATGAAAAAATAAAGATGCTGTCACCACCAATTAATTGTAGCAAATGACAAACAAAAAGAATAAGAAATAGTCAAGAAGAAGTAGTATATTTTGATGGTGTTTTGTGATTTTGTTGTGTAACATATGGTACCAAACAATTTGGTAGTTTAAATTTGCTAGTGCATAGCAGTAAACAAGGCTTTTACTTCTTTAGTTTAAATATGTCCTTAAATATGCTAGTGCATGCAGTAAACAATTGGCCTAAACAATTGGGTTGTTTGAAGCATGTTTTGTATGTACATTACCGTGACTTTGAGTTTAAAATGGAGCATAGTTATGAAGTTATTGTTGGTGTTGCTTTGTGAAGTTGTTGTTGCTTTGAGCTATAATAAGTTGTTGTTGCTTGTCTTCTTTGACACTTGTTTTACTATAAATGTGTGATCAAAAGTTAACGATAAATAAATATTTTATTTCAGCAAATGCAAAAAATATTACAAGGCCAACATTACATCAACAAACTACACCTGTAAGAAATATTACAACGCCAACATTACATCAACAAACTACACCTGTAAAAAACATTACAAGGCCAACATTACATCAACAAACTACACCTTACAAGTCCTAACACACATCACATCTATACACCTAAACGACCAATTTGCAACATCAATATCAGTAGAAGGAGTTCAACGCAAAACTTCAGCAATTAGCATCAATATCAGTAGAATGAGTTCAACGCAAAACTTCAACAATTAGCTTTCAACATTCATATTCCCGATAACTCCAAAGCAGTGGAAATAACACCAATAATATATAATCTTCTTGCTCGATTTTATTTTTCTTCAAACTCCTTGACTTTTTTCAACAAACCCCAAATCACCTTATTTGCTTGTGAAGGGTGTCGTTCTTCATACCAATGAAAATAATCACAGCCACCCAATTTCTACAAAATCAATTACAAAATCGATGACGAAATCATAATTAATCAACTAATTTAATTAAGAAGTATAAAACATTACCTTTGAAATTTTACAAGTAAAAAATCGACGACCTGGATTTTCTTGAGTCCAAGAAGTCTTCAATAATGCTTCATGACCACATTTACAATTGCGCTAATCTTTTTCAGAATAGGTTATGAACGACGAGCTCGACATTGTCCAATATAATTCGAGAAAATTTAGAAAAAAATTAAACTTTTGAGTAATTGAAGAATAAATTTTCCATTCAAAATAAAATATAAAATTAATTTAAGGCTTAATTTAAATAAGGAAGTTGAAGAAGAATGAAGAAATTTAAGAAATTAGGGTTATTTTTGGATGGTGGAATGAAGAAGGTGATATAAATAGTGAAAAGAGAGAAATAACCGTTGGGGGGCTGATTTTTATGCCAAATCAACAATAATGAGGCTTGGACGCGTCTCTGCAGCGTGTGAAACATGCATTTTGCCAATAGGGCAAAAAAGTGTCAAAGTAAGACACTTTTATCTACTTGAGGTGTTTAAAATGAACATGGTCCAGTTGAGGTGCATAAGTGAAAAATAGTGCCTAGGGGGCCACCGATGGGTTTGGCCAAAAAGAAAAGGTTGTGTATATACATACTAGTTACTTTAGGCCTGTACTAAGTTCGAGCCCAAACATCAAAATATAAAAATAGTAATATTTATCTAATAAATAAAAGAGAAAATACATAAATACCCTCTGATCTTGTCTGAGTTTTGCAAAAAGATACCTAAACTTTAACTTCGACCTACTACCCCACGATTCTTCTTTATTTCATTACAAATACATCATTTTTTGTTGAATCTCAGTCACAACAAAGAGAGTGTGCACGCACCAATCAGGTGCTGCCACGTGTTAAATATATTTAATTTCATATTTTATTTATTTATTTTAATAAAATTTTCCTTTTTATTTAATTTATCACCCCATCCAGCAACTCCCACTCCCCCCGCGTCCAGTTCCCTCCATTAAAATGGAGCTTAAAACTGTGGTACAATCTCCATTTCAATGGAGCTTTAAGCTCCATTTTTATTTTATTTATGACCCCACCCCACCCCACCCCGTCCAACATCTCCCTCCTCCATCTCCGTCCAGTTCTCTCCATTAAAATGAAGCTTAAAGCTGCTGTGCAATCTCCAGTTTAATGGAGCTTTAAGCTTCATTTTTATTTTATTTATGACCCCACTCCACTCCCCCACCCCCATCCCCACTCCGTCCAACATCTCCCTCCCCCATCTCCTATCCTCCATTAAAATGGAGCTTAAAACTCTATCAAAATGGAGATTGTACATCATCTTTCCTTTTTAAAATTATGGTGATGATGTTGTTGTTGTTGTTGCTTTAATTGATGTTTTGTTGTTGTAATTGATGTTGTTGTTGAGTTACGGTGATGAAGAAGAAGTTGGGGAAGAAGACAATGATGGCTGGGGGCGGGAGGGAGAGTATGAAATAATTTTAATAAATATATAAATATTGATTAAAAAAAAGAATATAGATTATATATCAATAATTTACACGTGACAACTTTTTATTGGTCAAAAAAGTCAAATTTGAGACCTTTGACGCATCTGTGGCGCGTGTATACACGCAAAGGTCCAAAATGGTGTATTTACAACAGAATAAAAAGAATCGTGGGATAATATGTCGAAGTTATAGTTTAGGTATCTTTTTGCAAAACTCTGACAAGATCAGGGGGGTATTTATGTATTTTCTCTAAATAAAATGCATATTATTTTTTTAACCTCATAATTAGTTTAATGTAATTGCAATTTAATCATACGATATTGATAAAAATAAGAAAGTAGTATGCTCATCCAAACAAGCTCAAATTTTGACAAAATGCATGAGGAAAAAGTAATAAAAAGGGACACCCTCCAATTTATATTATATATTATTTTTAACTTGAGTATATTTATTTCTAACTCATCTTCATTCTTCAGATACATTTCTTTTCTCCAGGAGATATTCAAGGATGCTTGGGTGTAGCAATTTCTGGTCAAGTTTTGTCTCAATATTCATCTCTCTTCCTCTTCTCCGTTGTATATTTTTATTTTTGTCTCAAAATTCATCGACTTAACTATAAACATGGAAACCCAATAGATTATCTTTGACCCCTTTTTGGATCTAAAACATTCAAACGTCTCATATTCAACTATGCCAGGGAGACTTCATCATGAAGAATCAAACGGTTATTACTAGCTTCAGCTATGCCATTGACAAATTTAATCCTAAATGTTTTCACCAACTCAAGTTTACCCGTCAATCACTCAGAAAATCCCAAAATCAAAATTGGACCAAGCTTCAACAATGGTGGATTTCAATTCCCACCAAAATAACCACTCTAACTTAAATTTCAAGTTCAAATTGTGTCTCCGGAGGTTTCAACGTTGAATCTCCAAATGCGACTCCAAGCTTCTCTGTTTAGTTGCTAATGAGTTACTTCCTAAGGTACACTAAATTTAACTATTCATAAGTAAAACTTAGTTAGTATGTATGTGCATATGTGTGTGTATGTGTGTGTGAGAGCTCTTCTTAGATGAATAATTACTCCTCTGTGAAATGTGTTTTTAATTACAAGCTCCATTTGGAATAGAACATTTAATCACACATGTCCTTATCTATTTCTTACTTAATTCTCTAATTAGAATTGACGGTTGTTTGAATTGACAAACACAATAAAGTTCAATAGATACTAGGGTACATTCATATTTTTATTTATTTATATAATTCTATTCACTACATGGTTGATGTTTATGTGATTTCTAAATTTTGTTGTTTATCTTAACTATACGCTAATTTGTTGGTGCTTTATAAAAATCTGCCTTTAATACATATGCCAGGCTTTACTTAAGTATATGGTTATCTGCTGGTGACTTCTTGGCTTCTAAGAGCTGTTTTTCTGAACTGATGTATACGTACAACAATTTCATCTTATTAATAGCAGATAGAGACAGCTGCAAGCACGAAGGATTATGAAAGAAAAAGAGGATTTTCCTAAAATGCTCCATAGCCTCTTGCTCATAGATATGGTGCGCTTCACATCAATGATCAAGACTCGATGTAACGCGGCTTGTCTGACTCCCTATGACTCTCTAAACCTTAGGCTTTGATACCAAGTTTGTAACGCCCCAAAATCTAGTTCTCGGAATGCCACACGGTGCTCTGAACTACAAGTAGTCCTGAGCTAACCCTGTCTTCCTTCTAATACATTTGAGTCTCAACATGGGGAAAATATAAGTATAAAATCATGACAAAATGCGAAAAACTATCTGAATAATCTGAATATATCTGAAAGTACTAATCTCATTAATCTGATTAAGTAAATACTGAAAAGTCTGAATACGACAACTAAGATCTAAGACTGAATCTGATAGTCCGGCAAACCTCTACTATATAAATCTAGAGAGTCACTGGGACAGGCCCCAACTGACTCAAACTGTCTGAAATAAATAAAGAGACATCTACTAATAAACTGAAACACGAATAGCTAAGTCCTCGAACTATGAGGACTCACCAACAACAGGGATGTAGTTGAGATGCTCGAAAATTACTGTCGTTGCTGAGACTGAGCACCCAAACCTACATTATGAGACAATGTAGCACATAGACGTATATTTGGATCAGTACTTTGAGGATGTACTGAGTATATAGGGGTGCATGCAATAAGTAAACAATATCATCACAGTTTATAGAAAATATCATGCATGCTAAATGTAAATGACTCACATAAGCTTGAGAAATCTGAAAGTCAAATCATAAATAATAAATATGTAATTTGAATCTTCTGATCCATTACACTTAGTTCTGAAAACTGTATCCTGTTCTAATTCTCAAATCATTTAGGCTAAATGCAATCTGAAAACTTATTCTGCATATCTTAAAGCTTCAAATCACTTAAACTATTTCAAAAGTAGGGGACGTCTGTTTAGGAGATTCTTCTAACCGACATGTACACCATGTGAGCATCCATGGTGTCCCACGACTAGTCCCCGTAAGGTTAGGCATGTTCTATCCTTGCCATCGGAATAGAACAATCTAATCTGTGTGATCACAATCTAAGTCATCCACGTAGAAGTTGAAATAATCTGTATCTGTACCTACGGTGGCACGTAGTTCTGTGGAAGATAGGGCACGCTAATCCCACACTGCCCGATCGATTCTAAATACTACTCCCAATCTCATGCTCAAAATCTTAAGAAAAATCCACTTTAAAAGTAATCTAATGGTTTATAATAAAATCAACTATAAATCTGTAATCTGAATCTGTAAAGTGGATTTCAAATCTGTTCTGAGATCAAAAGGTCAAATCTTTCTCAATAATCTGAAAGCATTCTAATCATGGGGTGCTTATAGCACAATAATTCTTTGAAACAACAATCTTCAAATGGGGTCTATTGATCCAAGCATCAATCTCATATTAAAACATCTCGAATTTCATTCTTGGTAATGTAAACATTCATAAATCATCTTAAAATCTGGGAATTTCAGCAATATACATGGAAACATAAACATAATCATGTAATTCAACTTCTAAATCATGAAAAATCTCATAATCTTGCAAAGAATGATAATGGGTATAAAGCCTAACTTGAATTTCATGGAAAATCATATAGATTGCAGTAAATTTGTAATTAAAATAACGTTTTGGGCACAAGGGTGAAAGAATTACACTTGTTCAAACCCCACATACCTTGAATTGATAATCTTTGATGAAAACTTGAATCTTGGATTCCTATTGATGCTTTGGGGATGAATTCTTAGTGTTCTTGTATTGAAAAATCTCAATCTTGAATTATCTTGGAGAGTTAATGGAGGAATCTTGGATTTTCTTGGGGAGGAAGTTGATGAACTAGGATTTTTCTTGAGAGAAATTTGGTGAAAAGTGAATGTAAAATGCTTTGAAGGGGTTTAATTTCTTGTTTAAGACGGACTAAGGGCTGGGAGAATGACCAAAATGCCTTCTTTAAACCCCCAAAAGAAACTAAAAAATGTAATATTTTGCGATCTGGGTGGCCACCGCGACGCGCCACTATAACGATTGCTCACTGGAATTTGGAAGAGTGGGAAATAGGCTCCCTCTGCGATGTGCCACAATTGTAGAACCCTCATGTTTGTCATTTTGACCACTGGCGCGACGCGCCAGTATCGCGAAGTCAAACTGGAAATTGCCAAAGGGAAAATTGGCCCTCTCCGCGACGCGGTGCAATCGTGGAGAGCCACTGAAAAATGAAACATCATTTATTCTAAGAGCTAATCCTTGACATTTTCGGGGAGAGTTTAAGCTAGGAAAAATCGCAGGGTATTACATCAAGTCTATTGAAAGAACAAATGAATATTTTCTTTAAAAGTATGGATTTTTAGCAGAACTTCTCAGTAGTCATGTAATATATTAGATAGAATGATGCGAAAAGGGAGGCAGGTGGATACCATTAGAGGAAGAGGAGAAAGTGAAGCTCTGGAAACGTAGCTTATTTGGAAGTTGCAGTACAAAGTTCGACATTTTTTTCTATTTTAACTTCTTCAATCTTAAAGAATCTGAGTATTAGGGAAATAAAGGGACTTTGTGATTGAATAACTGTCATAAATATTTGTAGAATTTCTATCTTTCTATTTGTTCTACTATATAGAAATGACAGCCCTTGGACGACCAAGGGAAATAATGTAAATATGCTCAATATTTAAGGGCAAAATGATATGTAAGATAATTTTTTAGCAAACCACGACCTCTTTCATTTCCATTCCATTCAAGATCATTCCTTTCTCCTTCTTCCTCTCACAATCAGAACTTTCTCTTCTTCTTCGCTGCAATTCCAACATATTTTGACAATCATTCATCAAGGTATGTTTTTCTTTTCATGTTTGCTTGAATTTCTAGCAGGGTTGATACTCTTCTTGAAAATTGCAAAAATTATAACCCTACTCTAAAGGTAAATTGTCCTTCGATTTTTGTTAATATCTATTGGTATAGTTTTGTTGTAGTTTTTGTTATGTTACTGTCAATCTTTTATTGTTATGGGATCTCTACACAACTAGCTGATCTGATTTACTGCTTACTTTTTCTAGCCAAATACATATATTTTATACTCCCTCTATTTCAATTTATGTGACACTTTTTGCTTTCCGTGAGTCAAGCAGTTTAAGTTTGACAGTAAACTTAGACACGAAATTTAACAACGTAAGAAATACAACAAGTCACAATAATTGACAATTCAAATATTTAAAAGATATATGAATTACGGTCAAAGATAGACTTGTTTGAATCTCGAAATCTGAAAAGTGCAACTTAAATTTGGACGGAGGAAATACTAATTATATATAATTATACATATATTGTTTATGGTTGATACATATATTATACATCTGCCGATTAGTTTAAGTTATGCGGTTGAGTGGGCGGCATCTACTCGGGTTAATTCTTGTTGTTACTTTATTTGTTGTTTCTTGTACTTCCTTTTACTTCTTTTTCGGCACTGCTTTGGGATATAGAATACAGTGTCTCTACCTTTGAGGCCACACGCTACTTTGTGAGATTATGCTAGGTATGTTTTTTTTTTCTTCTTTTGGGTGTCATTTTTTGTTTGATTTTGTGTGATAAATTGTTTATAGCAGCAAGAAGGAACGGAGGATCGATCGAAGAGGATGAAGGAGGATGTTGTGTTTTTACTAAGAGGATTTGATTCTGTTTCTTGCTCTCTTTCGCATTTATCTGATAATCTGGAAAATGCTCTTCAGGTATCCCTTTGTATGTGATTCTTCAAAATATTGTTATTTAAGTAACATATGATTTGTCTGAAACGAAGTTTCGATTAGGATGTTCCTTTTTGTCAAGTGTTTTTTGTTCTTTGTTTCTTCTCTATTGCTATTTTCTTGAGCCGAAGGTCTATTAGAAACATCCGCTCTACCTCCCAAGGTAGTGGTAGTGTCTGAATACATACTCTTCCCTCTCTAGACCACTTGTGGGATTGCACTGGGAATGTTATTGAAGTTCTGGTTAAGATATGATTTTTCTAGATGTGAATGAAAGAAGAATCCATCGTTTTCTATTATCGTGGCGTCCAGCCAAACTTTTGCGCACCTCGACTAATTCCACAAGGTACTTACTACCTCCTACCGATAGCGTGGTGTCTGAATACATACTACCTTTCCTAGACCACTTGTGGGATTTCACTCGGAATGTTATTTAAGTTTTGGTTAAGATAGATTTTTCTAGATTTGAATGAAAGAAGAATCCATCATTTTCTATAACTGCGGTGTTCGGGCAAACTTGTGCACACCTCGAAAAAATTCACTAGGTACCTCCTACCTCCTACCGGTATTGCATTGGAAATGTTATTGAAGTTTGGTTAAGATATGATTTTGCTAGATTTGAATGAAAGAAGAATCCATCGTTTTCTATTACCGTGGTGTTCGGGCAAACTTGTGTGCTCCTCGACTAATTTCATGAGGTACCTACTACCTCCTACCGGTACAAAGCTTTGATAGACCACTTGTGGGATTGCACTTGAAATGTTATTGAAGTTTTGGTAAAGATATGATTTTGCTAGATTTGAATGAAAGAAGAATCAACCATTTTCTATTACCGTGGTGTCCGGTTAAACTTGTGCGCTGCTCCTCGACTAATTTCATGAGGTACCTACAACCTCCTACCGGTACAAAGCTTTGATAGAACACTTGTGGGATTGCACTGGAAATGTTATTAAAGTTTTGGTTAAGATATGATTTTGCTAGATGTGAATGAAAGAAGAATCAGTCGTTTTCAACCATGGTGTCCGAGCTAACTCGTGCGCACCTCGACTAATTTTACGGGGTACCTACTACCTCTCCTACCGATACAAAGCCTTTTTCCAGAAAGCTTATTGTTTTAAGGAAGATATGATATGTCAAAAAAAAAGTTTTGGATAGTAAAATTGACTTCTTTTTACCTGAATTTTGAATGAGCATTTGTTCTTTGTTGGGGAACGAAAGAAACGTCTATCTTGTTCGATTTGGGATTGAGGCGACGTAGTCTTGTGTGTTTTTTGCGTATCTATATTTTTTGAGATATAGCACGAAGTTGCTTTTAAATACTGTTGAAACATATATGTACTTCTTACGGCTCTGGCATCCTTCAGTATATGCACTTCCTGATATCGTCTTTTCAAAATCGATCTTTAAAATTTCTATGTACATTTATCTAGTCGAGTCAACCACATGCATCTACTAAGAAAGCGTCAAGTTGTTGATTATGCATTTTTTACTTTCCTTATCTAGGGAGCAAGAAATCTGGCAAAACCTCCCACATTGACGGAGATACTTCACTGTACAATGGAAAAGGCGAGAAGTGGGGAAAAACAATCGAAGGAAGATAAACACGAGGGAGACAAAGGTAAAGAAGAGAGTGAAGAAGGCGGCAATAGAGGGTTAAAGAGGAAATTGGATTCTGAAGAATCCTCAAAAGATCCTCAACAAGACGATGATACCAAAAAAGAAAATCGACAGGTCCCGAAAGAGCTCGGAAGTTCAAGAAAGCAAAAATGTTGGTACCTTGGTACCCTTCTCTCTATTTCGTAGAATGAGTATAGTTACTTTTGCATTTGAGTTTTAAGAGCCAACTTGATGTTATCTATGTGAATCTTGTGATTTCCATGGCGTCAAAAGCAACCACATTAGCTCGAGAACTAAAATCAATGAGAACAGACTTGCAGTTTATGCAAAAACGTTCTGCTCTTTTGGAGGAGGAGAATAGAAGGCTTCGTGATGGCTATGACACAGGGATACGACCAGAAGAAGATGACCTGGTAATCCCTTTACCAACTTGATCTGTGATGCAATGTGAAATAGGTTTAAGTTATATAAACTGAGGTAGACAACAAAGGGGAGCCTTGACGTAACTGGTAAATTTGTTGCCATGTGACCAGGAGGTTATGGATTCAAGCCTTGGAAACAGCCTATGACAGAAATGCAAGGTAAGGCTGCATGATACTAATTGAAATATGGCAGTCAAATTGCTTACTACTTGAAGCATGATGCTTGAAAACGTTTGCTACTTGAAGCTTGACACTAAAAAATGTTTACTACTTGAACCGTGATTGTCAAATTGTTTACTACCTTGAACTGTGACACTCAAAAATGTTTACTACTTGAAGCATGACAGTCAAATTGTTTACTATTTGAACCGTGACAGAATGTAAAATATATTATGCTATATAAACTGACAGTAACATATGTTAGATAACATTGAGTGATATTACTTGAACCGTGAGGTTCAGACTATTTACTGATTGAAACGTGACAATATTGATTGAACTGTGAAACTCAAATTGTTTACTACTTGAACCGTGAGATTCAAATAGTTTACTACTTGAACCGTGAGGGTCAAATAGTTTACTACTTGAACGACGACACTCAAAATGTTTACTAATTGAAGCATGACACTGAAATTGTTCACTACTTGAACCATGACAAAATTTAAAATATATTATGCTATATAAACTTGACAGTATCATATGTTAGATAACATTGAGCGATACTACTTGAACCGTGAGGTTCAAACTGTTTACTGATTGAACCGTGACATTACTGCTTGAACTTTGACACTCAAATTGTTTACTACTTGAATCGTGAGATTCAAATAGTTTGCCACTTGAACCGTGAGATTCAATTTGTTTACTATTTGAACCGTGAGGCTCAAATAGTTTACTACTTGAACCATGAGGTTCAAATAGTTTACTACTTGAACCGTGAAACTCAAATTGTTTACTACTTGAACCATGACAGTCAAATTGTGTTTACTACCTTGAACTGTGACACTCAAAATTGTTTACTACTTGATCCATGAGATTCAAATAGTTTACTACTTAAACCGTGAGGTTCAAATAGTTTACTACTTAAACCGTGAGGTTCAAATAGTTTATGACTTCAACCATGGAACTGAAATTGTTTACTACTTAAACCGTGACAGTCAAATTGTTTACTACTTGAATCGTGAAACTCAAATTGTTTTCTACTTGAACCGTAACAGTCAAATTATTTACTACTTGAACCGTGACAGTCAAAATATTTACTACTTGAACCATGAAACTCAAATTGTTTACTACTTGAGCATGATTCTCAAATAGTTTACTACTTGACCCATGAGGTTCAAATAGTTTACTACTTGAACCGTGAGGTTCAATTAGTTTACTACTTGAACTGTGACACTCAAATTGTTTACTACCTTAACTGTGACGCTCAAAATGTTCACTAATTGAAGCATGGCACTAAAATTGTTTACCACTTGAACTATATCAGAACGTAAAATATGTTATGCTATAAGTTGAAGTATCATATGGTAGACAACTCAAGTGATACTACTTGGAACTGTGAAACTCAAATTGTTTACTACTTGAACTATGATAGCCTATAATACATCAGCCTGTAATATAAGCATGGCACTGAAATTGTTTACTACTTAAACCGTGACAGAATGTAAAATATATTATGCTATATAAACTGACAGTATCATATGTTAGATAACATTGAGCGATACTATTTGAATCGTGAAGTTCAATTTGTTTACTGATTGAACCGTGACATTACTGATTGAATTGTGAAACTCAAATTGTTTACTACATGGAGCGTGAGATTCAAATAGTTTTCTACTTGAACCATGACACTCAAATTGTGTTTACTATCTTGAACCGTGACACTCAAAATATTTACTAATTGAAGCATGGCATTGAAATTGTTTACTACTTGAACCATGACAGAAGATCAAATATATTATGCTATATAAATTGTGACAGTATCATATGTTAGATAACACTGAGTGAGTTGTTTACTGATTGAACCGTGACATTACTGATTGAACTTTGAAACTCAAATTTTTTACTATTTGAACCGTGAGATTCAAATAGTTTGCTACTTGAACTGTGTGATTTAAATAGTTTACTACTTTAACCGTGAGGTTCAAATAGTTTACTACTTGAATGGTAACACTCAAAATGTTTACTAATTGAAGCATGACACTGAAATTGTTCTCTACTTGAACGGTGACAAAATGTAAAATATATTATGCTATATAAACTGTGACAGTATCATATGTTAATTAACATTGAGCGATACTGCTTGAACCGTGAGGTTCAAATTATTTACTGATTGAATCGTGACATTACTGATTGAACTGTGAAACTCAAATTGTTTACTACTTAAACCGTGAGATTCAAATAGTTTACTACTTGAACTGTGAGATTCAAATAGTTTACTACTTGAACCCTGAGGTTCAAATAGTTTACTACTTGAACGGTGACACTCAAATAGTTTAATACTTGAAGTGAATGATGATTCTCCTCCTGTTCAGGTAAATCATTGAAAGATTAAGACAGTAGGCTCATTAAATTTTAAGCAACGGTGTGCACATGATGTGTTTTTTTATTGACTGAAGGATGATGTTTTACTGTTTGACTACAATGTCCAAAGCGGGCCAATGCCTTTGTTGCTGCGGCGTTGGCACAAGTAAGTTTCACTTTTGGCTCAGTGTTATAGAGATGTCAGTATGACTATCGAATCACTTCTCCCAAACAGTCTGCAAATTATCCTCTCTGATAACAACAGAGTTTTAGCAAGTGAATTAAAGTCAAAGACAAATTGTTAATTATACCATGGTGTTGTTTGTATGTTACAACATGCTTAATGCATCTTACTGTGTTTTAGACTCATTTTATACAAGCCACCCAGCTGTTTGGCTGGTACTTCACTGTGTATTATATTTCATTGAAAAAAAATCAACCATTTCAACAGTAATTGGAATTATGTATCAAACTGCAGGTCTCTATAAAGATTTGTTCAATGAAAAAGTTTGCAGTAAAGATTAAAGGAGATTGCAAGATTACTCCTCAATGCCAAACTGCCAATCTTGTTTCTAGACTCTCTCAGGAGAGTTTCATGCACTTAACTTTTTATTGTTTCCCTGGCAGGCCAATATTACTCGCACAAATCATATAATGTGGACCATGGGAACTGACTTTAAGTACCAATATTCTCATACATGGTTTCGGAATATAGACAAGCTCATTCACTACGTAAACAAAGTGAGTTTCCACTGTCATTACTGTGATTCAGAAATCAAACACGTACAACTATATATGCAATTATTTTCCTTTAATTTTAGTATAACATCCCGAAACTACTGTTTCTTTATGGATTGAGAATTAAGATTGGCAAGATGTCCCACACCTTTTGTGGCGTGTAAGATCCCATCTCATCCACTTTGTTGGATGATGATTTTGTGAATATAAAGTTACCTTTGTCTCAAAAATGTTTCATTAGCAATACATGAAGACACCATAAAAGTTAGAGAATGTGGTATTTCTTGTATATGTATATATTATTGAATTGGAATCAATAAGAGAGCCTAAAAATAATAGCTAACATTTCTGGTCAAGTTAAGTTTTTATATAAATCCTTCCTCCTCATATATGTGTTATCACTCCTTAAGTTATCAGTCAAACTAATAAGTACCGCGTGCTCACAGGATGGTCGTGTCAATGCTTTATATTCGAGCCCTTCAATTTATACTGATGCAAAATATGCTATGGACGAGTCATGGCCCCTTAAGACGAATGACTATTTCCCGTGAGTGTCCTTTTATACAAGCATTTTATCATCATTTTAATTTTAGTATTTAGAGCTTGATGCATATTTTGTATCAGGTATGCAAACCGTATTAATGCTTATTGGACTGGATACTTTACAAGTAGACCTGCTCTCAAACTCTATGTTAGAATGATGAGTGACTATTATTTGGTAGGACATTCTGCTTTTCCATTTTTCTGAAATAAAGAAGCTGCGCCATCTACAAAATTTTAAATATGTAATTCTTACTTGGCACCTCTGTGTAATAGGCAGCAAGACAATTAGAATTCTTTAAAGGAAGAAGTGAAACAGAAGGACCAACAACCGAAGTGTTGGCTGATGCGCTTGCCATTGCTCAGCATCATGATGCTGTCAGTGGCACTTCAAAGCAACATGTTGCTAATGATTATGCCAAACGACTGTTCATAGGTTACAAGCAGGTGAGTTTGCTCCAAACTCCTAAAAAAACTTGAGGTTGTTATGGATTTAGTCAATTTTCATTTCTAATGATGATGATTACCAAAAACTTACTTGCAGGCTGAGGATATAGTGTCAAGTTCACTCACTTGTATGGTGGAACTAACTTCAGCATCTGGATGCAAGCTAGCTGGAATTTTTATATATCTAGCACTAGAATATGCCGGTAAGCATTTCATTTTCCTGTCAATCTACGTGCAAATATTTATGGTGATTTCAGTAGTATATTCAAGCTTTTGGTGTTCTAATACATCTTATAATGATTTATTTCAGTTTCTCATTCCAAATAAACAACAAGGATGGTAAAAAAATGCCAGGAACAAGATCTAGACTATTTAGTCATTGTCTAAATCTTATGTCACCTAATAAACTGTTGACAAATGAGATGATTTTTAGTATTAATTTTAATGACTAATCTTTTAGACAACTAGGATTTGCTTAATCTTATATTTTGATGTGTTTTAGATGATTCTTCTTGCCCATCTGCTAAGCTAACTCATTTAGCTTGCTGTTTTGATTCACAGTTACTGGTAAAATCACCACAAAAGCTGATGTCTTTAGTTTTGGTGTGGTCCTAATGGAGTTGTTAACTGGATGGATGGCACTTGATGAGGACAGACCAAATGAGAGCCAATACTTAGTTGCATGGAACATCAAATCCTCTAAAGAGAAACTTATTGCAACAATTGATCCAGCTCTGGATATGAAATAGGAGAGTACATTAGATAACATCTACACTGTTGCGGAACTTGTTGGTCACTGCACAACAAGAGAGTCTGGCCAACGGCCCGATATGTCCCATGTTGTGAACATGTTTGCGCCTCTTCTTGAGAAATATAAGCTTCTTGAGAAAGATACAAACGATGAGTGTGCTATTGATTACAATTTTCCACTCAACCAAATGGTCAAAGGTTGGCAAGAATCGGAAGGAAAAGACTTGAGTTGGGTCGACCTTGAAGAATCTAAAGGCAGTATCCATTCAAGGCCTACTGGATTTGCTGAGTCCTTCACATCAATTGATCGTATATAAAACAAGGTTCTGCACTATGTGTAGTTGATCTGATTATCCTATTCAGTAAATGTGGATAGCATTTTTGTTTGTTTTATGTGAAATTTTGTTCCTGTTTATCTATGTTTTCTTTCATTTTTGTTTGTATAAATCTTGATTTCACATGTTCTGTTCTTCCATTCCTACCTGACCACACAATTCAGGCTTAAGTCCAAACTTTGTTCTCGATTCAAGTTAACTTATTATCATTCAATTATATGCAATTTGATTATTTTATTAGCTTCATAGCAAAATTACGCGTTGGGCCTGTGCAAAGCACGAACATACCTTAGTCTGAAGAAATCGTTCATATCTAGAAAGAAAGAGGTGTTTTCATTATATTACTGTAATTATTATGTATTTTTGTACCTAAAATATTTAATATGATTTCTTAATTATGTAAACGCTTACTTATAAAATCAAGAGTAAACTTGAAATCTTCTTGATTATGTTAAAAAGATATTTATTTTAAACCAAATATATATGGTGCATATAATTAAAGGAGAATATATATTTTAAGTGGTTAACTTAACTAATTAATAGACAAATGGGAATATATGAAATTTGTTTTTTTTCTTTCTAAAAAGAACAATTTAAAATATTTAATTGACATTTCTCTGTTTCAAAATAGTTGACACTTGTTGACTTGACATTTTCTTAAGAAAATATCTATTAGGAACTTATTTTACTGAATTAGGTTGATTAATTTATAATTTTTATAAGATTTTGGTGTTTTTTTAAAAAATTCTTGACAATTGATGATTTGTGAATAACTTTTAAAACTTGTAATTAAATTTTAAATTATAAATAAATTAAAATATTTAAAATGAGTCAACAACAACAACATACACAATGTATTTACTCATAGTGGGGTCTGGGGGTAAAGTGTACGCACACCATATTGCTATCTCAGGTGAAGTAGAAAGAATGTTTTCGATAGATCTCCAACTCAAGACAGATAACATTATAACATACACAAAAATATAAAAACATATAGGCTAATAAAATAATCTAACCCTGCTAGCTAATACACGAAATAATACAATCACAAGATAATATTATATACTCTTATTCAAAAATTATAAATATCGCTCAAACATCCCGAACAAGGAACTCCATATACAAATATAAAATGAGTCATTTCACTGAATTTTTTTTTAAAATTAATTTAACTACTAGTAAATAGTATGAGGTCATTGAACAAAGAATCCACTATGATTTTAGAGGTGTTTGGATGGACTTATTTTAAGTAAGATTTAGAAGTTATAAGTCAAAAGTCAAAAGTAGGTAACAACTATTTTTGGCTTTATACTTATTTTTTTTTGACTTTTCAAGCTACTTTTAATCACTTTTTATTCTTGTAAAATATTTTTTCCGTCTCAAACTGTGCGTTCTAAATTGAGATGATACATTAATTAAGAAAAATAATTAATAACATGATTAGTTTATTATTAGATTCTTTTAAATGATGTTTATATTTTAATTTAAAGAAAAATAATTAATGCAAAGAGTAAAACATGATTTTTTTTTTCTTGATTAATTAGAAAAGGTAAATAAAATGAGAAATTAAATTAGAAAATTTGGGACGAATAATTTAAAACGGAGGGAGTAAAAAAAGAAAAAAGCTTCAATCCAAACACCTCTTAGACGAGTTAGAAGCTCAAATACGAAAAATGAGGGTTGCAAAGAGTTCAAAAGGGCTGTTGCTCCTCTTTGCAATGCCTGTGATTTCAGTTTTTGCTATGAAAAGAGAATAATTCTACTGCCCTTCTGCAGTTAAACTCAGCCAAACGACCCCTAAATCATTGCTTGTTCTCTTCAAATTCTCAACCCCAAGGTGAGTGAGAATCAATAGTAGTATTAGTAGTAGCGAAAATTTTGATCAAGTTGGTAGTGCAGGAGAACAACAGGATCCGTATCTTGGTGGGGCAACCCGGATGGCAGGTGACCTTGCAACCGGTGCTTGCAGCCATGGCGGCGATTCCATTCTCTCTTTGCTGCATCTGTAAGTATTACAGATCTATGTTGCTCGGATGCTATAAGTATGTTGACGGGTGTGAATCATATCCTCGAAAAATAATCCATTTTTTGGAGGATTCGACTCGAGTGAGGCAACATTTTTGAGAGTTCAAGCAACATAGGCCTCAATGATTATTTGTTGAAGGCAGTGAAGGAAAATTATACTATTTTTCTCCTATTTTTACGTAGTTAAAAATATTTTTTATGCATATATAGTAGAGTTGAACCCCTTTGACTAGTTCATATATTTACTTCTGAACCCCTCAATGAGAATCCTGGCCCCGCCACTGGTTGAGGGATTTTTGAAAATCGCCTCTTTACCTCCACATGATTAGGGTGAGAATACACTGGGTTGTTGTTGTTGTTGTTGTTGCAGGGAAATTCAAAGTTGAAAAACACTTGAGAATTTCCCCATTAAAGGAAGAAAACTTAGCTCAGAAGAGTAAGGCCCCGTTTGGCCATGCAAATAATAATTTTTTAGAGTTGGAGTTGGTGTTGTGTTTGGCTATGAATATAAATCTTTTCATGTTCTCTCCAAATTCTCAACCCCAAGGTGAGAATCAATAGTAGTATTAGTTGTGAAAATTTTGAGCAAATTGGTAATGCAGAAGAACAACAGGATCCGTATCTTGGTGGGGCAACCCGGATGGCAGGTGACCTTGCAACCGGTGCTTGCAGCCATGGCGGCGATTCCACTCTCTCTTTGCTGCATCTGTAAGTATTACAGATCTATGTTTCTCGGACTCTACAAGAATGTCGACGGCTGTGAATCGTATCCTCGAAAAATAGTTCATTTTTGGAGGATTCGACACGAGTGAGGCAACATTTTTTGAGAGTTCGAGCAACATAGGTGTCAATGATTACTTGTTGAGGGATTATTGAAAATCGCTTCTTTACATCCACAAGATTAGGGTGAGAATACACTGGGTTGTTGTTGTTATGTTGTTGCAGCTGGGAAATTCGCAGGTTGAGAAACACTTGAGAATTTTATTTCCCCATCAAAGGAAGAAAGCTTAGTTCAGAAGAGTAAGACCCCATTTGGCCATGAAAATAATAGTTTTTCAGTGTTGAAGTTGGAGTTGTGTTTGACTATGAATATAAATTGGAGTTGTTTTTGAAATTCTGTGAGAGAATTAAGAGTGAAAAAAGTGAATTCACTTTTTTTAAAACAATATCTTCATTAAAGTGAAATAATTATTTAGAGAAAAGTGAAAAAATTCTCATGACCAAACACCTACTAAAAGCTCAGAGGAAAGAATTGAGGGTTGCAGAGAATAGAGAGAAAGTTCAAAGGAATGTTGCTCGTCTTTGCAATACCCATGATTTTGTTTTGCTGGGTGATTCTTCCCATATGTCTTAGCCTTTGGTGGTTAGAGTTACCTGGTATCTGTTGTTGTTAGTGGGAGTATACCCGTGGATTTAGTCGAGGTGCGCGAAAGCTGGCGTGGACACCACGAAAAAGTAAAAGCTCATAGATGAAGATTGGGGTGTGCAGAGAGTAGAGGTGAAAAGTTCAAAGTGCTGTTGCTCCTCTCTGCAATGCTCGTAATTTCAGTTTTTGCTGTGAAAAAACCTAAATTCTAAGCCGGGGGTCTATCGGAAACAACCTCTCTATCTCATCTTTGAGGTAGTGATATGGACTGTGTACACTTACCTTCGTCAGACCCCACTTGGTGGGAATATACTGTGTTTTTTGTTGTTGCTGTTAAAAATATATATTCAACAGCCCCTTTTCTCAGTTAAACTCAACCAAATGACCCCTTAAGTGTTTGCTTGTTCTCACCAAATTCTCACACTCAAAGTGAGAATCAATGGTAGTAATAGCTGTACTGAAAATTCTGAGGCTGTGATGATGATTTTCTTCTTTCTCTGAGCAAATTGATAGTGCAGGAGAGAAATTGGACCCGTATCTTGGCGGGGCAACCCGAATGGAAGTTGTCCCTGCAACTGGTTCTTGCAGCCATGGTGGTGATTCCAGTCTCTCTTGCCGTCGTAAGTATTAGACATCTGAGCTTCAATGTTTGTTTTTTGGAAGAATAACATAAATATACATCTTAACTTGCTATATTTACACAAATTCCATCCTTACAAAGTAGAGGTGAAAAGTTCAAAGGGCCCGTGATTTCAATTGTTGCTGTGAAAAAAATATAAATTCTGAGCCTAGGGGTTTAGGAAACAGCCTCTCTATCTCATCTGTGAGCTAGTGGTATGGACTGTGTATTCTGAGCTAGGGGTTTAGGAAACAACCTCTCTATCTCATCTGTGAGGTAGTGGTATGGACTGTGTACACTTACCCCCCTCGGACCCCACTTGGTGGGAATATATACTGGGTTTGTTGTTGTTAAATATAAATTCAACAACCCTTTTCTTAGTTAAATTCAGCAAAACGCCCCCTTAAGTGTTTGCTTGTTCTCACCAAATTCTCACGATCAAAGTGAGAATCAATGGTAGTAATAGTTGTAGTGTAAATTTTGTGGCTGTGATGATGGTTTTCTTCTTTCTCTGAGCAAATTGATAGTAGATGAGAGAAATTGGACCCGTATCTTGGCGGGGCAACCCGGATGGAAGGTGTCCCTGCAACTGGTGTTTGCAGCCATGGCGGTGATTCCAGTCTCCCTTGTCGTATCATAAGTATTCGACATCTGAGCCTCAATGTTTGTTTTTTTGGGAAAATAACATAAACATACACCTTAACTTGCTAAATTTATACATATTCACATCCTTACAAAGTAGAGGTGAAAAGTTCAAAGGGCCTGTGATTTCAATTGTTGTTGTGAAAAAAATATAAATTCTGAGATAGGGGTTTATCGGAAACCTTCTCTCTATCTCACCTGTGAGCTAGTGGTTTGGACTGCGTACACTTACCCTCCTCGGACCCCACTTGGTGGGAATATACTGGGTTTGTTGTTGTTGTTGTTGTTAAAATATAAATTCAACAACCCTTTTTCTCAGTTAAACTCAACGAAACGACCCTTGCTTGTTCTCACCAAATTCTCACACTCAAAGTGAGAATCAATGGTAGTAATAGTTGTAGAGTAAATTCTGAGGCTGTGATGAATGATGATGATTTTCTTCTTTCTCTGAGCAAATTGATAGTACAGGAGAGAAATTGGACCTGTATCTTGGCGGGGCAACCCGGATGGAAGGTGTCCCTGCAAGTGGTGTTTGCAGCCATGACGGTGATTCCAGTCTCTCTTGTCGTATCGTAAGTACTAGACATCTGAGCCTCAATGTTTGTTTTTGAAAAAATAACATAAACATACAGCTTAACTTGCTATATTTACAGAAATTTCCCATTCTTACAAAGTAATTACAAAAATCCCAACTAATTGTCTATCTTCGTTGGATGTATTAGAACCTAATTACGTATCTCGACAAACCCAAAATCTGAAAGAATGTATCGGGAGCTAATTATGTATCTTTACAAAGGAAAAAATGTTTCTTCGTTGGTTGTATCGGGAGCTAATTATGTATCTTTACAAAGGAAAAATGTTTCTTCGTTGGATGTATTGGGATCTAATTATGTATCTTGATAGATCCAAAATTTGGATTTTGAGTAATTATGTAAAATATCAGGATTTTCTATAATTAAGCTTCAAACTGTCGGGATTTGTGTTGTTTCCTTGTTTTTTCTTAAATGCAGTTGGGAAATTGGTATGTCGAAGAAAGCTCAGAGATGAAGAATGAGGATTGCAGAGAGCAGAGGGGAGAGGGGAAAGTTCAAAGGGATGTTGCTCCTCTCTGCTATGCCTGTGATTTCAGTTTTTGCAGTGAATAAATAAATAAATTCAAGCCCTTTTTTCAGTTAAACTCAACCAAACGACCCCTTAATCTTTGCCTGTTTTCTCCAAATTCTCAACCCCAAAGTGAGAATCAATAGTAATTGTAGTAGTAATAATAATTGTAGCTAAAACTCTGAGGCTGTGATGATGATTTACTTCTTTCTTTGAGCAAATTAGTAGTGCAGGAGAACAATAGGACCCGTATCTTGGCGGGGCAACCTGGATGGCAGTTGACCTTGTAACTGTTTCTTGCAGCCATGGCGGTGATTCCAGTCTTTCTTGCCATATCGTAAGTGTGATAGATCTGAGCCTCGATCTATGTTGCTCGGACTCTTCTAGAATGTTGATGGGTGCACATAGAATCCTCCAAGAGTAGTTCATTTTTGAGCCATTCGACACGAGTGAGGCAACGTTTTTGAGAGTTCGAGCAACATAGGCCACGATTTGCTAAGGGTCTATTGAAAATCACCTCTTTATTTCCACAAGTGAGTTTACATTGGTTGTTGTTGTTGCAGCTGGGATATTTACAGGTTGAAAGACACAAGAATTTCCCATAAAAGGAAAATAGCTTTTAGCTCAGAAAGTAAAGAAGAATGAGGGTTGGAGAGAGTAGAGAGGAAAAGTTCAAAGAGCTGTTGCTCCTCTCCGCAACGCCTGTGATTTCAGTTTTTGCTATGGAAAAAGAATAATTCAACAGCCCTTTTTTTTTAAGTTAAAAACTCAACGAAATGTCTATTAATCTTTGCTTGTTTTCTCCAAACTCTCAACCCCAAGGTGGAATTAGTAGTAGTAGTAGTAATAATAATGGTAGCAAAAATTCTGAGGCTATGATGATGATTTTCTTCTTTCTTTCTCTGAGAAATTCGTTAGTGCAGGAGAGTGATTGGATCTGTATCTTGGCGGGGCAACCTGGATGGCAGGTGACCTTGCAACCGGTGCTTGCAGCCATGGCGGTGATCCGGTCTCTCTTGCTGTATCGTAAGTATTACAGATCTGAGCCTCAAAGTTTGATTTTTCATAAATGCAGCTGGGGAATTGGCAGGTCGAAAAACACACGAGAATTTCCCAAAAGCTCAGAGATTAAGAATGAGGGTTGTAGAGAGTAGAGGAGAAAGTTCAAAGGGCTGTTACTCCTCTCTGCAATGCCTGTGATTTCAGTTTTTGCTGTGAAAATGTAAATGAATTCAACAGCCCTTTTTCAGTTAAACTCAACCAAACGACCCCTTAAGTGTTTGCTTGTTCTCTCCAAAATTCTCACATCCAAACTGAGAATCAATTTTACTAGTAATAATTGTAGCAAAAATCTGAGGCTATGATGATGATTTTCTTCTTTCTTTCTGAGCAAATCAATTTGGGCAGAAAGAAATCGGACCCGTATCTTGGCGGGGCAATCCAGATGGCAGGTAACCCTGCAACTGGTGCTTGCAGCCATGGCGGTGATTTCAGTCTCTTTTGCCATATTGTAAGTATTACTGATCTGAGCCTCAATGTTTGATTTGCTGATAGTCCATTGGGAACAATCTCGTTACCTCCACAAGGTAGGAGTGAGATCACACTGGGTTGTTGTTGCAGCTGGGAAATTCACAGGTCTATAATCACATGAGAATTTCCAATAAAAGGAAAAAAGTTTAGCTCAGAAACGAAGAATGAGGATTTGCAAAGAGTAGAGGAGAAAGTTCAAAGGGCTGTTGTTCCTCTCTGCAATGCCTGTGATTTCACGTTTTGCTGTGTAAAAGTTTAGACGTAATACATAAACATGCCCTTTAACTTAAACTTCAACTGGCATCATGTCCTTCAACTTTGCTGTGCACATGTAGTCACTTAAACTCTTATAAAGTTGAACAAGTGAACAATAATAGTTGTTGGGGAAGTTCTAAGGCTATGATGATGATTTTCTTCTTTCTTTCTTTGAGCAAATTAATAGCGCAGGAGAGCAGTTGGACCCGTATCTTGGCGGGGCAACCCGGATGAGAAGGTGACCATGCAACCGGTGCTTGCAGCCATGGCGGTGATCCAGTCTCTTTTGCTATATCAAAAGTATTACAGATCTGAGCCTCAATCTATGTAGCTTGAACTCTTTGAGAATGTCGATGTTCGATACGAGTGTGGTGATATTTTTGAGAGTCTGAGCAACATAGTCACGGGTTTGCTTTGAAATTTCAGCTCTGAAGAATGAGGCATCAGAGAATTGGAAGTTTCTGTAAAGGGTGGTTGCCCATCTCTGCTTTGCCAGTGATTTCACCATTGATGACCAAAAAACCCAACATCCCTTTGAAATAAACCAAAAGAAGAAGAAAGCAAATTGAAAATACTTCATCCAAACACACCCCTATACTCTTCCTGCTCTTGCTCTTCCTCTGTCTCTGTGCTGCTGCTGTTGCTGCTGTTATGCTGTAAAGGGGCTGTGATGATTGCTTGCTTCCTTTCTGGGCTATGTTCAATCATGGCATTTAGAGAATATCCGATCCGTTTTTTGGCAGGGCGACCCAGTACGGCTTTGTATAGAAAACTGGTGTCTGCAGCCATGGTGGCGTCACTCTTCTCTTTTGCTTTGTTCAAATACAGCAAATCTGAGCCCTCAATAACCCCATTTCATATAATGGTTGTTTGAGCTAATTAACTCCGTGCATTAGATTTTTGTTACCTGGATCTTGGCATGGCAACCTAAATTTCTGTGATTCGTAGCCATGGCAGGTTTCCAGAAATTTCAATGCTCTAGATACAAATCTGAGCCGCCAGCTATTAACATAGTAGTAGTAGTTGTTGAACTCTGCATCCAAGGGTGTGTGGCCTAGTGGTCAATGAAGTGGGATGGGAGCCTAAGGTCTTGGGTTTGAATCCCAGCAGAGACAAAAAACACTAGGTGGTTCTACCTAGCTGTCCTAGTCTTGGTGGATAGAGTTACCTGATATCTGTTGCTGGTGGGAGGTGACAGGTATCCCGTGGATTTAGTCGAGGTGCACTAAAGCTGGCCCAGACACCACGGTTATACAAAAAAAAAAGTAGTTGTTGGACCATCGATTTGATTTATAAGATTAATTAATATAAAGAAGCCTAATACCTTTGCAAATTATGCAACCATTTTCTCAAAGTGGCAGTGATAACATATTCTTATCTGAGCTTTGGGAATAAAGACAGTCCGACCTGTATCTTGGCTTGAAAAACCCCCAGATGCTATGTGATTTAAGGCTTCTCTTTCACATACAACTGCCAACCGATACTTTCGCAGCTGCAGTGTGGTCCCTTTCTCTTTTCCCCATTAGAAGGTCAGATCTGAGCATCAAAATCGCAAGTAGTCCCGGATATTTGATTGGTGGAAACCAAACCTATTTCACTTATTTTGAAGCCAGTTCAATGAGACATCATTGCGAAACGCTAACTGTTTGTTTGTTTGTTTGTTTGTTTGTTTGTTTGTTTATTTATTCATTCATTCATTCAGTTTTGCTAGTAGGCCCAAGATTTCTTGCGGCTGTGGCTGCATGAACACCTAAGCAGCGAGAATCATACTAGAAAAAGGTGAAATTGAGGCAGTGATGTTATAGTTCTTGACTAACAGAAGCTACAAGTTGAGCATAGCCTAGAAAGGAAGAAAAATGAGGCATCAGAGAAATTGGGATTTTCTGTGAAAGGGTGGTTGCCCGTCTTTGGTTTGCCTGTGATTTCTCCATTAATGGAAAAAAAACCAACAGCCCTTTGAAATAAACAAGAAAAACAACTACTTCATACCAAACACACCCTTATATGCTTCTTGTGCTTGCTCTTTCTCCTCTCTTAGTGCTGCTAAAATGTTGTGAAGGGGCTATATGTTCAATCATGGCAATTGAGAAAATATCCGACCCGTATCTTGGCAGGGCGACCGACCTCATTAGCAAACTGGTGTCTGCAGCCATGGCGGTATTGCTTCTTCTCTTTTGCTTTGTTAAAATACAGCAAATCTGAGTCCTCAATTAACCCATTACTACAACATCAGCAACCTTACCCTTCAATAACCTTGTTTGCATTGGAAAACCCGTTGCGTTGAAATTTATGCTCTGAAGAATGAGGCATTGGAGAAATTGGGATTTTCTGTAAAGGGTGGTTGCCCATATCTGCTTTGCCCGTGATTTCTCCAAAAAAAAAAAAGAAAAAAGAAAACCAACAGCCCTTCGAAGTATACAAAAGATATAGGAAAAAGGGTCAAATTTACCCCTTTGAAAAATTGCGTAAATATATCTTTCGTTATACTTTGGGGTCAAATTTGCCCTCGCTGTCATACTTTGGGTCTACATTTACCCCTCTATTTTTGAAAATTGACTAATATACCCTTCGTCATACTTAAAGAGCCAAATTTACTCTCGTTTTTAAGAAGCTTTTCATAGGTACCCTTTCTTTAAGCGGGTCCCTTCTGTTTTGCTTTGTCATAAAAATACAGCAAATCTGAGCTCTCAATAAGCATTTCATTTCAGGTCTAAAGAAATGAGGCATAGGAGTAAATTTTGGGGATTTCTTGGGCGGTTGACCTTCAACTTGACAAAAACCCTTCTGTGCATGTATGTATGACAACGATAGTATATCCAGTGTAATCCCGTAAGTGGGTGAATATGTATGTATGCGTGTATACATGTTGATGGACAATCCTGTTTGGATGGTTGTCCTCATTGGTATTGTATTTTTGTTTTGGAAAGCTATACGAGATGCAATTACAATGAAGCTATAAAAAGGATCACAATGTCACCTTAAGTTCTGGGGTAAGTTTTTAATAGGGATGTGATTGATTTTTCTGAGCTTAGATTGCATCAGGATTTGATAGGCCGTATCTTGGCGCGGCAGTCCGATTTCGGGGTTTGCAGCCATGGAGGTGGGTGAGATTTCCGTGCCCGAGATGGAATACAGATCTTAGCCTCAAAATCTTTGTTATTATCTTCTCCATTTGTCCAATATGTTGTGTTCTAGATTTCAGCTTGCTTGCTGTCATTTGAGATGGGAATATGGTGGGCTAATCTTTTGTTTCTCAATGCTTATCTTTTGCGTTGAAATGTTTTGTTGGGGTTATTCGAATTTGGTCCTGACATAATTCGTTTAATTCTATTGGAGCAGGAACTGATAATGCATGGTACTTTGTGTTCTCGAATATGGGAACCAAATAAATATAGGAAAATAATTAGATAGATTAAGTTCTTTCTATGTTTGGTAGAGGGGGGTGGGGGAAGTTGTAGTAGAGTTAAAAGAAATCATTATCTCATCTGAATTGCATGAATTTGTGCATATTTTTAGCATAAGGTCTTTTTTATTTTAGCATGTTTACAAGATAAAGGAGATCCAGTCCAGAATGAAGAATGAGCCCGACTCATATAATGGGAAAAATGGTGCTGTTGTATCATCGTGCTAATTGAATCAAACATTGGAATTGAGATGCTGATATGTTGTCTGTGAAATCCAAATTGCATTTTCTAAGATATAAATCAAGGCCTTCCAATTTGCAGACACCTATGCTTCTAAAATGGTGAGTTATAGTACGTTAGGAATTGAATTCATCAGAAACAATTTTGACGTTAGTCAAATCTTTCTTCAACTTGTTTGCTGACTTCTCTAATAACAAAGCATTATAAAGCCTTTCTTTAGCAGATTGTGAGTATGACATACTCATCTAATTTTCTCCTTGATATTTGCGTATTAAAAGGATTAATAACTTCATGAACAATCATGTTAAGAATGTGTTCAAATGTTCTGATTACATCTTGCATAACTTAACTACTCAAAGTTTTCATTACAAGAATGTTGCGAAATCGTTGGCAATATATTCTAACATATCTCATAAATCTTTTTTTTAAAATATTTATAACACTAATTGCAGTATTATTGTGGCAAATGGGTCTTACTTAAGTCTACTGTGTTTTGCACGTGGCAAGTTGGTGACCGGCAAGTGTAAATTGCTGTAAATTCACAGTGAATGAGGTTTAGATATAAATCATATCTATATTTATCTGTATATATTATTATAGTCAAAAACATCGATCATATTTTATTACCTGAAAAATATTTAAAGTCATCCACAAACAATAATAGCATGATACTTTTCTGGTAGACGGACTAAACGAGAAACTAGATATTAGTGCACTGTATAACTACAAGCTTTTTCGTCCGCATAAGTAACACTGGAGGTTGGGCCCTGAAGGAAGAATGAGGCGAGGGGCTTCTAGGACGGCGGTTGAGCTCTGTTTGACAAATAATTCTTAATTAATGAAACTGACAGAGGAAATAATCTGGCGCCATTGTCATCCAAAACTTCCACAATTTCTTGAAATCAATGGAAGAGTAACAATTTCCTGTAAGAGGCAGTGGTGATACTTGTTCATTGGGGCATTTTCTCAAATGACCTTTTCTAAGGCTATTATTTAAATTTTTCCTCATTTCTGTTGGGGGCATTGAGACATCCCGACCCCCATCTTGGCTTGGCAAACACCGGAATGGTCTGTGATTTGAGGTTTCTCTTTCACATGCAATTGATTCTATTGCAGCCATGGCGTGGTCGCCTTCTCTTTTGCCCCGTCAGACACGGAGATCTTGAGCCTCATTTTCTAAATTACGTTTTGATGACTCTGGAATCAAACACGAGACCTTCTTTAATGGAATCTCATTTCGTCTCGTTTCTAAGAGAATTAGGATTTTTCCTTCTCTTGATGTGGTAAGTCTGTGGAATTCTTTTCACAATAGATAACAACACCCTCTTCTATCGAATCGTTGATTAGTCTTCAATGGACGGTTGTTTTCTGGAATTGGGATTCTTCAGTTTTATGTGTTAGACTGACTTGATAACCAACTATCACCACATCATTTCTGCCAAAGGCTTTGAAGCTTTGGGGAATGATTCTCATTGTAGATGACCGACCATCTTCGACATGCCAATGCTTTCTGTCTCTCTCTAAACCAGGCAACCTTTTCTGTAAGCATGTTTCTGTATATGAAAATATGTGAATATGTACTTATGTTTCAGCTGTCTTAATTTGTCCTCAGTGGCTGTGTTCCAAAGCAATGAACTCGATAAGGGGAAACAAGAGGGCAGTGATGATATTGCTTGCTGAGTTAATTAACATCGGGCATTAAATTTCTCTCACATATATCTTCTCATGGCAACTTATTTTTGAACTTGAATTACTGGATTCAGAGTCCAATGTCCTGACCAGCTGGAGGTCATGGAACCACTTGATTAGGTTTTCAGAAATGTCATTCCTCCAGATATAATCCGAGCCTCCAGCTGAAAGCAAAGCATTAACATAGTAGTGGTAGTAGTACTTGGACCCTCGGTTTGATTTATTTGTTCATTCAGTCATTTTCTCTTGTAAGAGCAAGATTCCTTGCTGCTCCATGGCTGTGTGAACACCTAATCAGCGAGAATCATACTAGAAAAAGATGAAATTGAGGCAGTGATGATGTGGTTCTTGGCAAACAGTAGCTACAAGTTGAGCATATTCTAGAAAGGAAGAAAAATAAGGCATCAGAGAAATTGGGGTTTCCTGTAAAAGGGTGGTTTCCCATATCTGCTTTGCCTGTGATTTCTCCATTAAAGGACAAAAAAAAAAACCCAACAACGCTTTGAAATAAACAAGAAAAACAACTTCATACCAAACACACACTTATATGCTTCTTACTCTCGCTCTTTCTCCTCTCTTTTTGCTGCTGAAATGTTGTGAAGGGGCTATGATGATTGATTGCTTCCTTTCTGGGCTATGTTTAATCATGGCACTTGAGACAATATCCGACCCGTATCTTGGCAGGGCGAACCGGTTAGCAAACTGGTGTCTGCAGCCATGGCGGAGTTGCTGCTTCTCTTTTGCTATGTAAAATACTGCAAATCTGAGCCCTCAATATCCCGTTACTACGACTACAACGACAACAACATACCCAGAAATGGGGGTCTGTGTATATGCAGCCTTACCTTTCAATTACCCATTTGCGTCGGAAAACCCATTACAGGTTTGCGTTGAAATTTCAGCTCTGAAGAATGAGGCATCAGAGAAATTGGGATTTTTTGTAAAGGGTGGTTGCCCATATCTGCTTTGCCAGTGATTCCTCAAAAAAAAAAAAAAAACCCAACAGCCCTTTGAAATATACAAAAAACAAAAAACAAAATCCAAAATTCTTCGTACCAAACACACCCTTATAATTCTTTCTCTTTCTCCTCCTTTTGTGCTGCTAAAATGTTGTTTAAGGGCTATGATGTATGATTGCTTCCTTTCTGAGCTATGTTCAATCATTGCAACTGAGAAAATATCCAACCCGTATCTTGGCAGGGCGACCCGGTTATAGCTTTGAATAGCAAACTGGAGTCTGCAGCCATGGCAGCGTCGCTTTTCTCTTTTGCTTTGGTCAAATACAGCAAATCTGAGCCCTCAATAACCCATTACTGCAATAACAACATAACCAGAAATGGGGTCTGTGAAAAGTGTATGCAGAATTACCCTTCAATAACCAATTTGGTCGGAAAACCCGTCACGGGTTTGCATTGAAATTTTAGCTCTGAAGAATGAGGCGTCGGAGAAATTGGGATTTTCAGTAAAGGGTGGTTGCCCATCTCTGCCTTGCCAGTGATTTCGCCATTGATGACCGAAAAAAACCAACAGCCCTTTGAAATAAATAAAAAGGAAAAAAAGAAGAATGAAAATTGAAAAAAGTTCTTTGTGCTGCTACTGCTGCTAATGATGCTGATGTTGGAAAGGTGCTGTGATGATTGCTTGCTTCCTTTCTGGGCTATGTTCTATCATGGCATTTAGAGAATATCTTACCCGTATCTTGGCAGGGAGACCCACTGATGGCGTTGAATAGCGAACTGATGTCTGCAGCCATGTGGGAGAATGCTCTGCTCTTTTGCTTTGTTCTGAAACAGCAAATCTGCGCCCACAATAACCCGTTTCATGGATTGGATGGTGAGTCTTCTCGGGTCGGAAAACTCATTACTGGTTTGTTTTGTAATTTTTGGAACTTGATTTCCTTGTTCTAGAAAATCTCTTAGAAAAGGAGCATTGGTGTTACTGGTAAAGTTGCGTCTATGTGTTCTGCTTTGAGAACAGCCTATTGCAGAAATGCAAGGTAGGACTGCGTACAATAGACCCTTGTGGTTCCTCGGACTCCACGTGTAGCGGTAGCTTAATGCACCGGGCTGCCCTTCTTTTTTTACTAGGAAAATCTCTATTTCTCGTGTCTGTGAGTGTGGTTTCTGTGTTGACGGAAGTTACATAAAGAGGCAGTGATTATGATTTTCTATTTCGGGGCTAGCCAATTCTGGCATGGGGATGACCTGGCCTATATCTCTTGGCGTGGCAACACGGTGTATGGCCTGTGATTGAGACTTCTCTCGTCCATGCAATCGGTGTTTGCAGCCATGGGGCCTTTTCATAAAACGCATCTGAGCCCCATGTTCTTGAAAAGGGAGAAAAACAGAATCTTTTGCGTGATTAGTTTTGGATAAAAATAAAAAATTGAATGTGTTGAACTTGCCATTTTCTGCTACAAGCTTTAAATCATCTTACAGTCCTAATGTGTCACACCATAGTTGTTCAGTATCAGGCTGAACATAGCCTTGAAAGGATGAAGAATGAGGCAACATAGAGATTGGGATCTTCCATAAAGGGTGGTCGTCCCTCTGCTCTGCCAGTGATTCCTTGAAAACCAAAAAATCAACAGCCCTTTGAAATAAACAAGAAAAAGAAATGTTGTCATCCAGATACACCCTTTTGGACTGTTGAACCTGCAATTTTCTGCTACTAGCAATAAACCATCTTGCAATCCTGATGTATCACTCCATATTTGTTCAGTATCAGCTGACTTACCCCTCAATAAACCATTTGGGTCGGAAAATCCATAACGGGTTTGCGTTGAAGTTTCAGCTCTGAAGAACGAGGCATCGGAGAAATTGGGATTTCTTTAAAGGGTGGTTGCCCATCTCTGCTTTGCCAGTGATTTCTTCATTAATGGACCAAAAAACCAACATCCATTTGAAATAAACAGGAAAAAATAAAATAAAAACTTCATGCTGAACACACCCCTATACTCTTCTTGCTCTTTCTCTTTCTCCTTTGTTCTGCTAATTTTGTGAAGGGGCTATGATGATTTATTGTTTCCTGTCTGGGCTATGTTTAATCATTGCAATTGAATAGTGTCTGATCCATATCTTAGCAAGGCAACCTGGCACGGCTTTGAATCGCAAACTGGTGTCTGCAGCCATGGCGCAGTTCTCTTTCGTTGTAGAAAATAGAGACCCCTCAAGCCCTCATATGTAAACCCCTCCCCCTACCTCAGAAAAGAATAGGAGGAGGAACATCGCGGCGGTGCCTCTCTTCGGTCAAGTCCTCAATAACTCATTCAGGTTGGAAAACCCATTTTGTGTTGGCTTTGAAATTTCAGCTCTGAAAAATAGAGTGTCATAGAAATTGAGATTTTCTGTATAGGGTGATTGCCCATCTCTTCTACGCCGGTGACTTCTCCACCAATGGACCAAAAAAGACCAACAGCCCTTTGAATAATCAAAAGTGAACAAATTGAAAAAACTCATCCAAATACACACCTCTATTCTTCTTGCTATTCCGCTGTCTCTTTATGCTGCTGCTGCTGCTATTGCTGTAAATGGGCTGTGATGATTGCTTTCTTTCTTTCTGTGCTATGGTTAATCACGGCATTAGAGAATATCCCACCCGTATCTTGGCTGGGCGACCCGGTTACGGCTTTTGAATTGCCAACTGGAGTCTGCAGTCCTGGCGGCTCGCTCTTCTCTCTTGCTTTGTTCAAATACAGCAAATCTGAGTCCTCAATAACCCATTTGGGTTTGCTTTGAAAAACTTCAGCTCTGAAAAATGAGGTGTCGGAGATTTCTGTAAAGGGTGGTTGCCCGTTTCTGCATCGCGAATGATTTCACCATTGATGAACCCCCCCTCCCCCAAGAAGAAAAAAAAAAAGAGCCCTTTGAAATAAACAAAAAGGAAAATAAAGAAAACAAGTTGATTAAAATTCATCCCAACACACCTCTGTACTCGTTTTGCTCTTCCTATGTCTCTGTGTGCTGCTGCTGCTAATGATTTTGTAAAAGGGCTATTATGATTGCTTCCTTCCTTTCTGGGCTATGTTCAATCATGGCATTTAGAGAGTATTTGACCCGTATCTTGGCAGGGAGACCCAGTTACGGCTTTGAATAGCAAACTGGTGTCTGTAGCCGTGGCGACGTTGCTCTTCTCTTTAGCTTTGTTTGAAAACAGCAAATCTGAGCACTCAATAACCTATTTCAGGGCATCTTTGGTGGTGAGCCATCTCTGGTTGGAAAACCCATTACGGTGTTGTTTTGAAATTTGTGGAACTTAATTTCTCTACTTTTTCTAGGAAAATCTCGGTTTTTTTTTTTAAATGTTTGTTTCTGCGTTGATTTAATTACATAATGAGGCAGTGATGATGATTTTCTATGTCTGGGCTAACCAATTCAGGCATGGAAGACCCTACCCGTATCTTGGCGTGGCATCACGGTATGGCCTGTGATTGAGACTTCTCTGTTCCATGCAACCCATGTTTGTAGCCATGGCGTGGCTGGCTTCTCTGGTCTTGTTATAAACCACATCTGAGACCCATTTTTGCTTGAAAGCAAAAAGAATTCGAACCTTTTGCATGACCTAATGTTTGAATATGTTGAACCTCTTGTATGTTTGATGATACATACAAGAGGCATTGGGGAGATCGGGATTTCCTGTAAAGGGTGGTTACCCCTCTCTGCTATTGTCATGATTTCCAATGATAACCAAAAAATCAATCTCTTTGATATAAACAAGAAAAAGAAAAACTATAAAATTTGGAGGTGTTTGGCCATACGAATTACTCACTTTTTTCTAGAGTAATTTTTCACTTTATTTCAAATCTGTGTTCTGCTATAGAATTTTCAAATTCAACTTGAAGTTGGATTCTAAATTTGGAAAAATGCTCCTAAACCTGTTTCCCAACTCCATCTTTATAAATTCCAAAGAAGGTGCTATCTTCCCTTCTTTGTTTACCTAACACAACTCCATTTTCAACTCTAACTTTATAAATTTCAAATAAGTGAAAAATATTTGCATCTATGGCCAAACGCCTACTAGAACTGTCATCCAAACAAACCCTTTTGGACTATGTTCTCTCATTGGATTGAGATTATCGGACCCGTATCTTGGCTGGGTGACCCGGTATTGCTTTTGTAAAGCCAACTGGTGTTTGCAGCCATGCGGTGTTCCTTCTCTTTTGCTTTGTCATAAAATCAGCAAATCTGAGGCATGATTTTGCTTTGTGCTGAAATTCCAGCTTTGAAGAATTTTGAGGCATTGGAGAAAATTTTGGGGATTTCTAATGTTATCATTGTCAAAAAAAAAATAAAAAATTTTGGGGATTTCTGGGGTGTTTGACCATCTCCGAAGCTAAGCACCCTTCTTCAATGTGAATATGTGGGTGTATATACAACAATGCTAGCAACATACCCAGTATAGTCCCACTAGACGTGTCTGTTTTATTTTTCAAGCCAGACACCCTTCTTCTATGTGTATACGCGAGTGTATATACACAAGAACACCAACAACATACCCTGTATAATCCCACAATTGGGTCTGGGGAGGCTGGGGTGTATGCAGATCCTACCCCGACTTTGTGGGATAGAGAATCTGTTTCAGAAATGTCGCTGGAGAGATTCAAACTCTTGCTGGAAACCCTATGTAATTAGCAGGCCCACGGCTTAACCACTTGGCCATATTGACACTTGTTTGGATGGTTGTTTTCAACTTTTCATCGTGTCATTGCTTTGATAGGTATACATCAAAAATTTGGAGACAAAATTATAATCCGGTGATAAGAAGACTTCAATGGTCCCTTAAGTTCACGGGTGGTAGGTCTTTAATAGGGCTGTGATGATTGATTTTTCTGAGCTAGATGGAATCAGGATTTGATAGGCCGTATCTTGGCGGGGCAGTCTGGTTATAGTATTTGCAGCCATGACGGTGTTGAGATTTCTGTGCCCAAGATGGAATGCAGATCTGAGCCTCAAAATCTTTGTCATTACCGCATCTCTATTTGACCAGTTTGTTGTCTTTCAGTCACATCTCTATTTGACCAATTTGTTGTGTTTCAACCACATCTCCATTTGACCAACTTGTTGTGTTTCAATCACATCTCTATTTGACCAATTTGTTGTGTTTCAATCACATCTTTATTTGACCAATTTGTTGTGTTGAAGGGAGCCTTGGAGTAACTGGTAAAGTTGCTGCCACGTGACCAGGAGGTCACAGGTTCAAGCCTTAGAAACAACCTCTGGCAGAAATGCAAGCTAAGGCTGCGTACAATGCACCCTTGTGGTGGGGCCCTTCCCCGGACCCTGCGCATAACCGGAGCTTTAGTGCACCAGGCTGCCCCTTTTTTTTGTTGTGTTTCTGTTTTCAGCTTGCTTTCTGTTGAGATGGGCATCTTTTGTTTCTCAGTACTTAAAGTTCAACTTTTGCAATGAATGTTTTTGTTGGGGTAGTTTATTTGAATTTGGTTACTGCTATTTGAGTAGGAAAATTGCTAAGCATTACTTTGTGTTCTTGATAAAACCAAATTGGATATAGGAAAACAATTAGTTAGGTTAACTTCTTATGTTTGGTAAAGGGTAGACTATAGTGTAGAGTTGGAAAGAATCACTTTCATGTCTAAATTGCAAGATAATGAGCATTTCTTTAGTCTAAGATCTTATTTTAGCATGTTACAAGGTAAAGGAGATCCAGCCCAGAATGAAGAATGAAGGCTGACTAGAAGTAATTTATTTTCGGTGTTCACTTGAGCCTTCATATATCTAAAAATTCTGTATGTAATTATGTTAGTTTTTTATGTAACATACATTTGTTTGGTTGCTCCTTAAGATTATTACGTGAAAAGATTTCACGTTATATTCTAGTCTAGTGTAAGTTTTTGATATTCTTCAATTTTGGTGTAATTTGTACTTTTTTCTTAAAATTCTTGTTGTTTCTATAAGATAAATATGGCTTCTGGTAATTGCTAATTCATATAAGTATCATCCTATTTCTCTATTTTGGTTAGCAAGTAAACGGCTTAATTTTGCGTGGTTTCTTTTGCAGGCAAAATGTAATTTTTTTTTGGGAAAAATGGTGCTGTTTTGTCATGGTGCTAAAAAAATGTACATTGGAATTGAGATGCTGATATGTCGAGAATTCCAGTCCTTCCAATTTGTCGATGCCTTTGCTTCTGTGATGGTGAGTTGCAGTACATTAATGATATTGTACCGTCTTGCTTAAAACACTGTGTTACATTTCTGTGAATTTGAGTTCTAAATATTTCTAGTAAGACAACCTTTTTTTAAGTGGAAATGATTGAGTTCTATAAAGGCGAACCCTTTCATCAGAAATATTTTTGATGTTCATCAAACCTTCCTTCAAATTTTCTTGCTGACTTTCACACATGATACCTCTAAAAAAATAATGGAGAAAAATTATTATTGAATTGTGTGTCTACATAATTACATTGACACCCTATTTATAGACATTGCATTACAATCCTTTTCTAAGTAGGATTTTGTATACTATTCCTATTCATATTCATATTCTAATACTTCCCCTCAAGCTGGTGCATATAAGTCATATGTACCTAGCTTGTTACAAATATGATTAATACGAGGACTGGTGAGGGACTTGGTAAAGATATCTGCAAGTTGATCACTTGACTTTACAAATTTTGTAACAATATCTCCTGAGAGTATCTTTTCTCTGACAAAGCGACGATCAATCTCTATGTGCTTGGTTCTCTCATGGAACGCTGGATTAGATGAAGTATGAAGGGCTGCTTGATTATCTCATACAAGTTTCATCTTACCAGTTTCTCCAAATTTTAGTTCTCTCAGCAATTGTTTGATCCAAACCATCTCGCAAGTTGCTGCAGCCATTGCTCGATATTCTGCTTTGGCACTATAGATCGAACAACCACACTCTATTTCTTACCCTTCCAGGACACCAAATTACCTCCTACTAAAACACAATATCCAGATGTAGAACGTCTATCAGAGGGTGATCCTGCCCAATCAACATCTGTATATCCAACAATATGCTCATGGCCTCGATCCTCGAAGAGTAATCCTTTACCTAGAGATAACTATATATCGCAAAATAAGAACAACTGCATCCTAATGACTGTCATAGGGGGAAGTCATAAACTGACTTACAACACTCACAGGAAAAGAGATGTCAGGTCTAGTCACTGTGAGATAATTCAACTTTCCAACCAATCGTTTATACCTTCCAGGATCACTGAGTGGCTCCCCCTTGTCCTGGCTGAAGTTTAGCATTTGGATCCATAGGAGTGTTAATGGGTCGACATCCTATCATTCTTATCTTCTCAAGATGTCTAAAGCATACTTGCGTTGAGAAATAACAATACCATATATGGACTGAGCAACCTTAATATCTAGAAAGTATTTCAGTCTGCCAAGGTCTTTAGTCTGGAAATGCTGAAAGAGATATTGCTTCAAGTTAGTGATACCATCTTGATCATTGTCAGTGATAACAATGTCGTCAACATAAACCTCCAAATAAATACACAGATTTGGTTCAGAATGGCAATAAAACACTGAATGATCAGCTCCATTACGAATCATGCCAAACTCCCGAATCATTGTGCTAAACTTTTCGAACCAGGCTCGAGAGGACTGTTTCAAACCATAGATTGACTTGCGCAATCGACATACAAGGCTACTAGACTCCCCCTGAGCAACAAAATCAGGTGGTTGCTCCATATAGACTTCTTCCTCAAGATCACCATGCAGAAAAACATTCTTAATGTCCAATTGATAAAGAGGCCTATGACGAATGGCAGCCATAGAGAGAAAAAGACGGATTGATGCTATTTTAGCCACGAGAGAGAGTGTCACTATAATCAAGCCCAAATATCTGTGTATATCCTTTGGCAACAAGGCGAGCCTTTAGCCGATCAACCTGACCATCTGAACCAACTTTGACTGTATAAACGCAACGGCAACCAACAGGAGATTTACCTGCAGGAAGGGAAACAAGCTCCCAAGTACCACTAGTATGTAAAACAGACATCTCATCAATCATAGCCCGTTTCCATCCTGAGTGGGAAAGTGCTTCACCAGTAGTCGTAGGGATGGAAATAGAGGACAAAGATGATACAAAAGCATAATGAGGTGATGACAAACGATGATAACTCAAGAAAGTATAACGTGGGTTAGCATTACGAGTGGATCTTATACCTTTTTGAAGTGCAACTGATGGGCTAGAAGGAGGCAGGTCTGCAGTAGGGGAAGTGTCAGGCGCATAACTTGAATCATCTGGGTCTGATGTTGGATGTGGCGGTGGTGATAAGTCAAAAGTGGTGGCACTGTAGTTGGAGATGGAGAAGTAATCGTAGATTCCTCAAAGATTGGTGTGGGTAAGACTGGAGGTATGGGTAAAAGCTCAGAGATATTAAGATGATCAGAAGATGTATAGTAAGGTTGAGATTCAAAGAATGCGACATCAGCGGACATAAGGTAGCGTCCAGATCAGGTGAATAGCATCGATACCTTTTTTGAACATTAGAGTAACCGAAGAAGACACATTTGAGAGCACGAGGGGCTTATTTATCTTTTCCTGGGGCTAAGTTATGAACAAAACATGTGCTCCTGAAAACACGAGGGGGGATAGAGCAGAGATGTGATTGAGGAAATTGTATGGAATAGAGAATCTGCTTCTGAGTCGAAGATGATGACATTCTATTAATGAGATAGCAAGATGCGAGGACTGTATCGCCCTAAAAACGCAGTGAAACATGGGATTCAATGAGAAGAGTGCGAGCAGTCTCAATAAGATGCCTAATTTTCCTTTCTGCTATACCGTTCTACTGAGGGGTGTATAGACATGATGTTTGGTGAATGATTCCTTGATGAGTCATAAACTCCTGAAACTGGGAGGATAAGTATTCTAAGGCATTATCATTACGAAAAGCACGAATAGAAACACCAAATTGATTTTGTATCTCAACACAAAAACCTTTGAATATAGAGAATAACTCGAACCGATCTTTCATCAAGTAAATCCAAGTACATCTTGAAAAATCATCGATGAAAGTAACAAAGTAACGAAATCCTAAGGGTGAATTTACTCTACTAGGACCCCAAATATCAGAATGCACTAATGAGAAAATAGACTCTGAGCTACTCTCAATACTACATGAAAATGTAGCACGGGTGTGTTTTCCAAGTTGACACGACTCACAATCTAATGTGGATAGACTAGACAAACTAGACACCATCTTTTGTAGCTTGGATAGACTCAGATGTCCTAAACGTTTGTGAATAAGGTCGGGAGGATCTGTAGCGGAGCATGCTATGAAGGAATTTGAAGAGGTAAGATGGTAAAGGCCTTGTGATTCATGTCCTATGCCAATTGTCTGTCCCGTTTTGCGGTCCTGCATTAGAAAAGAATCATAAAAAACAATTATACTACAATCAGGGGCACGTGTCAAACGACTAATAGATGCAAGATTAAAAGGATAACCAGGGACATAAAGAACAGAGTCTAGAGTGACAGAAGATAGGGTTTTGGCTTGTCCAACTCCGTTTGGCTCTATTCGAATTCCATTAGCTAAAGTGATAGCAGGAAGAGAAGTGATTTGTCACCCAGAAATACGGTCAGAAGCACCTGAGTCCACAACCCCATGATCCAAAGATAGGAGATTGTGCAGTTGAGGCTATTGGTATAAATATATGCTTACTTGCTTGATACTGAAGATACTCATTATATTCTTTGTCAGATAAATACACCCGTTGATCACCTGTGGTGTTAGACGGAGCAATATGAGCATTTTTAGGTGGTCGACCATGCAAAGAATAGCATATCCCACGGGTATGTCCAAGCCTATTACAATAACTACACTTAGGTCGAGAATTGAATACGCCACGAGTATGTCCAAACCTTTTACAATAATTACACCTAGGTCGAGATCTTCCAAATCGACCTTCCCCTCATTGATTCTTCATAAACTCTAACATCTGAGTTTCTGATCTCTTATTAAGATTCAGATTTAATCATGAAGAAGAAATACTGTCGGAACTTGGCCGGGAAAAAGAAATGTCGTCGGATATAAGATCTAATGTTCTGAAGTTGCTCGGAATCAGAAAATAATCATATGAGCAGCCTCAGAATGAATAAGCGAGGCTGCTGGAAAAAAGTAATTGCCAGAAAAGTTGCGGAATTTAGGTTCTGGCGATCGGAATCTTGAAAGACTTGTCGGAATCTGTAAAAGAGTACCTGGCCGGAGTCGGAATGGATCGGCGACCCCAACGAAAAAAGAACAACTCTAAAATTTGACCAGAAATAGGCTCAGGCGCCGGCGCGTGACCAGATCTTGTCGGAATTTCAGTTTTCCAGCAGCCACGTGGATGGTATATTTCCGGCAATTTTGGTCGGGTTTTTTTCGCCTGAGCTTCCCGATCCTCTTGGTGGTGTTGTATTACATCCTATTTATAGACACTATATTACAATCCTTTTTCTAAGTAGGGTTTTGTATACTATTCCTATTTCTATTCATATTCTAACAATACCAAAACATTAATAAAATTTGCTTACAAATTGTGGAGTATGACTCATTTCATTTTTTCCTTGGTATTTGCTTATTTAAGGACATTACTTTATATACAATTAGGTTAAGAATGTATATCCAATATTCTGATTACATTTGCATTTTTAATGAGTTTAAGTTTTGTGCACAATCGAGGTACCACTTTTTTATATCAGACAATTTAAAGGTATTTACAGTAACTGGCACCTAAGGGTGTGGCCTAGTGGGTCAATGAAGTTGGGTTTAGCACCATGAAGTTTCAGGTTTAATTCTTAATAGAGACAAAACACTAAACACTAGATGATTTATTCCAATCTGTGTTGGCCTTGGTGGACAGAGTTACCTGGTGCCTATTGCTGGTTGGAGGTGACAGGTATCCCGTGGAATTAGTCGAGGTGCGGGCAAGCTGATCTGGACACCATGGTTATCAAAATTTTTTTTAACTGTTTACCATTTTTAATAAAAATCTAATTTACAGATAAGAATAAACAACATAGGGGGAAGTTTAATCCTACGTGTACTTAACCTTACCTTGCCGGTAACAAACTTATTTCCTCCTCTAAAGTTTACAGTTTCGAGTTTTTCATAATTTTTCACAGGATCACAAGTTCATTTCTGAAGTAATTCTATAGTTCTTCAAAAATTGTATATCTCGTAGCAAGTAATTCGTCAAACACCTCATTTGTTGTGAACCTGCGGGGAGCTTCTTTTTGTTTTAACAGCAAATCCTCATGCATTTCTAACAAATTTCGGATTATTCGTTTTTACAAGCATCTAAAGGATCACTGTATCTTAAGGTTACTTGATGGGACTTTTTGAATTGAAGTTTTATTAATGTTGAATACTTTTAACAATGGAAGACGAGAAAAAGGAAAGAGAGACCAAAAAAAGGTAATAGATCTAAGGAAGTGACGCTTCTTATGCAGTTCAAAATTAAATCCCTTTAAAATCCATTTTAAAGACATCCTCCGGCAAAAAAAATTTCGCAAAATATTGGGGGATCGAGGGAGAAACTTAAGTTTATGGTGGTAAGTGAAGCAAAGAGCGAGAAAGCATCAACTACTTGAGAGCATGAAGACAGAGGATTGAAAAAAAGAGTAAGAAAATGAATAAAGAAAAAATAGTGAGTAAATTTTAGAAAAACACAATAAGAATCAGTAGCCTGTTATAGCAGGTTTAATTTTAGAAAAATAAACAAAAAATAAGAATTGGTAGCCTGTTATATAGCAGGTCAACAGTACCTGTAAAAAAAAGGGTTACACTGGCAGTGAACCAAACTTAACTCTTTTTTAATTGCTTAAAATTTTCATACAAATGCATTGTAAAATTATTGTCAAAATGTATCCAAAATATTCCTACATATCTCAAAAATCTTTTGTTAAAATTCTGTACATAACTAATAGAGTATTGTAGCAAATAGGTCTTGCTCAAGTCTTTTGTTGGTTGTCATGTGGCATTTTGGTGACCAGAAAGTATAATTGCAGTAAATTCACAGTGAACGAGATCTATATTACATCTGTATGTACAACAACATATCTAGTGTAATCCCACAAAATGGGTCAAAATGGGATCTAGGGTGGGGAGGGTAGAGTGTACGAACACTTACTCCGACTTGGAGGTAGTGAGGCTATTTATGATTAATCATATCTCTATATACTAATGTAAAATATATCCATCATATTTAATTACATTAAAAGTTTATAAATTCATCTCAATATTTGCAGGTCTCAGACAAACAATAGCATGGTGCGTTTCTGGCAAACGGTCTAAAAGAGCAATTGTATATTAGGACACTGTATAACTACAAGCTTTTTCTTCCACAGAACAATGGTGATTGATCCCCGAAGAAAGATTGAGGCCAACAAGGATAAGAGGGACTTTTTAAGAGGGTGGTTGACCCCTCTGTTTGGCCTATGATTTCTCAATTAACAAAACTAACAGCCCTCTTCTTCTGAAAACCAAGAAACCAAATATCTGGCGCCTTCGTTGATCTGTTGCTGGATCTTTAGTCCCAAAATTTTCTCAATGTCTGGAAATCTATGGAAGAGTAACATTTTCTGAAAGAGGCCGTGATGATACTTGTTAATCGGGGCATTTGTACAAATGGCCTTTTCTAAGGCCACTGTTTAAATTGTCCTCATTTCTATTCGGGCATTGAGATATCCCGACCAGTATCTTGGCTTGGTAAAAACTGGAATGGTCTGTGATTTGAGGCTTTCTCCTTCACATGCAACCGGTTCTTTTGCAGTCATGGCGTGGTCGCCTTCTCTTTGCCCCATTAGAAAACTGAGATCTGAGCCCCATTTTCCAAATTTCCTTCCGGACAACCCGGGAATCGAACACGTAACCTTTTTTGATGGAAAAAGATCAATAACATCCTTTTTATGCACCCATTGATTAGTCTTCAATGGGAAATGTTCTCTGGAATTGGGATTCTTCAATTCTCTGCGTTAGACTGACATGATAGCCAACTACACCAGGCAACCTTTTCTGTGTGCATGTTTTTGCATATGAGTATATGTGGATTTGTGCATATGTTTCGATCGTCTTTATTTTTTCCTCACTGGTTGTGTTCCAAATCAATGAACTCCAAAAGAGGAACCAATATGGCTGTGATTATAATGTTTGTTGAGCTAATTAAACATCGGGCACTGGATTTTTGTTGCCTGTATCTTGGCTTGGCAACTTGAATTTCTTCAATTTGCAGTCATGGCAGGTGGCAGAAAAGCCGATGCCCATACAAATCTGAGCCTCCAGTTGAAAGCAAACATTAACTGTCTAGTAGTAGTACTTGGACCTCAATCTGGTTAATGGCAGTGATGATATTTGCTTATCTGGGCTTCAAGAATAAAGACAATCAGACCCGTATCTTGGCTTGGCAAACCCTAGATGCTGTGTGATTTAAGGCTTCTCTATTACAGGCAACTGGTACTTTTGCAGCCATGGTGTGGTTTCTCTTTTCCCTATTGATAACCCAGATCTGAGCCTCAAAATTGCTAGTAGTCATGGACATTGTTTGGTGGAAGCCCATATTCACTTATTTTGGAAGCCACCTCATAAATGAGGCACCAAAGAGAATTATTCATTTATTTATTTATTTATTTGTTCATTCAGTCAGTTCTACTGATGTTCTGGCTTTGTGAACTTCAACAGCGAGAGTCATACTTGAAAAAGGTGAAACATTGAGGCAGTGATGATATGGTTCTTGGTAAACCGGCTGCAAGACATGGTTCTGTGAGTGTATCTAAGTCCAAATTCTGCTCGAACTTAGTCAGACATATATAGAAAACTTGCTACTTATGGATCCAGATTCTTGTCCCTCAATTCATTATAGTTGTTCTATGATGGCTAAATTCATTGCTATTTTCTTTTCCCCTTTTCACCATGGAGGGTGTGGCGAATTGGTCAGAACTTCCATAGAATCTACTTGTTACAATAGCGACGCTTTTAACAGATATGGGGGATTTCGTTGTATTTGGTGCTGTTTGTAAATCATGGTGAAGTGCTGCTACTAACGAAAATTTTGATGTCTCATCTCCCCAAGTAACTTTGCTTATGCTGACTGCTGGTAAAGATGATGATTACCGAGAATTTTACTCTGTTTCCATGGAGAAAGGTTCAAGCAGTTTTCTCCCAGTAGCTAAAGCAAGATCGTGTCTTGCAACACAGGGATGGCTTTGCACTGTGCAATATACAGGTATCGGAGATATGTGTGGTTGCATCCTTTCTCATGAACCCAAATTCAGCTTCCTCCACATACTTCCTCCAAACACACACCTATGCTCTCTTGCTCTTCATCTGTCTCTTTGTGCTGCTGCAGCTATTGATGTTGTAGAGGGGCTGTGATGATTGCTTGCTTTCCTTTCTGGGCTATGTTCAATCATGGCATTAAAAATATACCCGATCCGTATCTTGGCAGGGTGACCCAGTTACGGCTTTGAATAGCAAACTGATGTCTGCACCGATGGCGGCTTCAATCTTCTCTTTTGTTTTGTTAAGAAATACAGCAAATCTGAGCCCTCATTAACCCATTTTGTGGTCTTCCATGGTGAGTCCATTCTCAGATTTGCAAACCTATTGTGGGTTTGTGTTGAAATTTCGGCTCTGAAGAATAAGGGAGAAAATGATAAAAATGGTCTCTTATGTTTGAGGATATGTCCAAGATAGTCCCTTAAGTATGCATTTAACAATTTTGGTACTTTAAGTTTGCCAAAATTTTAACATTTTTAGTCTCCGTACAATATTTATTGAGTTCGATTAGATTTGAAGGAGATTGTGGGGAAAAAGGGAAATTAGTGGGAGCTCACAACAACAACCCCAGTGAAATGTAAGAGGAGGGAAGGGGAGGGTGTTGTTTACGCAGCCTTACCTCTACCTTGTGAAGGTTAAAAGGGTGGTGAGCTCCCGCTAGTTTTTGGGATTTCTTGGGTGTTTGACCTTCTCAGATATGCCGATGATTTAGGGGTCAAGCTATAGAATTTCCCCAGAAATGAGGCAAAACAGAGAGTTTGGGATTTTCTTTGAAGGGTGGTTGCCCCTTTCTGTTCCACCATTGACTGTCATCCATTATCAACCAACAGCCCTTGTTTATGGAAAAACAAAAACTGGAAAAAACAAAATGGATTTAACATATATACGCTGAGACTCTGTCTTTCTTCTGTGTGTGTGTGTGTGTGTGTTTTACAGTGTTGATGAAATGTTCATGAAGATGCAGTGATGATGATGTTTCTATACCGGGCTAACCAATTTGAGCTTTGAGATATTCAACCCATATTTGGTGAGACGACCTGGCATGGCTTGTGATTGATACTTCTGTCTCTCACATGCAACTGGTGTTTGCAGCCATGGCATGGTTGGCTTCTGTTTTGTGGCACTTTTGCCTTATCATAACATACATCTGAGCCCTATTTCTTTGAAAAGAAAGAAGAAGAATAATCTTTCTGTGATTTACTGCTACAAGCTATAAATCTTCTTGTAGTCCTAATGTATCATCATATTTGTTCAGTATCAGCTGAGCATAGCCTAGAAAGAAAGAAGAATGAGGCAATAGGGAGATTGGGATTTTCTGTAAAGGGTGGTTGCCCCCCTCTGGTCTGCCCATGATTTCTCCATTGATAACCAAAAAGGTCAACAGCCCTTCCAAATAAACAAGAAAAAACAAAGAAAAAAGAAAAAACTTTCATCCAAACACATCCTTTGTACTGCTGCTGCTGAACTTATAAAGGGGCTTGCTTTCCTTTCTGGGCGATGTTCAATCGCCGAATCGAAAAAAATCTGACCCGTATGTCGTCAGGGCGACACTGTACGGCTTTGAGTAGTAAACTGGTGTCTGCAGCCATGGCAGCATCACTCTTTCTTTATTTTGTTCAAATACAGCAAATTGGAGCCCTCAATAATCCATTTCATGGTTTACTGTGTTAAGTACATTCGCGGTCGAGGAACCCTTAATTGAAATTTCAGCTCTGAATAATGACGCATTGGAAAAATGGGAAATTCGAAGGTGAAAAAAAAAAGGAATTTCCCCCCAAAATGGAAAATGGTTAACCCAAAAATGAGGCAAAACAGAGAGTTTGGGATTTTCTTTATTGGGAGCTTCCCCTCTCTGTTCAGCCATTGATTTTCCTCCATTATCAAACAACCAACAGCCCGTGTTCTATGAGAAAATGGAAAATTGATTTTACTTGTATATGCTGTCTTCTCTCGTCTATGTGTCTTTGGGGACTTAGATTCAAATTTAATGCGTCTCACAACCGAGAAAAATTAGGGTTATAGCTGCCGATAATTGTACAGCCACCTTCTTTGTGTGTGGATGGATAGTACATAAAGAGGCAGTGATGATGGTGTTTCTATTTTCTGGGCTAACCAATGCGGGCGTTTGAGATTACCGACCCGTATCTTGGTATGGCAACTTGGTATGGCTTGTGGCTGAGATTTCTCTCTCCCATGCAACCTACGTTTGCAGCCATGGCGTGGTTGGCTTCTCTTATGCCTCATCATTCGACACATCTGAGGTGCCAGAAAAGTCGATGCCCCAGATACAAATTTGAGCCACCAGTTGAAAGCAAAGTATTAACAGTAGTAGTAGTGTTTGGATTTTGGACACTTGGTCTTATTTATGCTTACTTGGTCAGAAGTTTCTGCAGTATGTATACATATCTCTTACTCTCTCTCTCTGTATATATATGCATGTGGGAAGAAGGGTTCAGGGGTTTAAGATTTGACCCTTTTTGTTGCTACTTCTTTTTCTTCTTCATGATCATCATCATCTATGGCCGGCATTGAATCCTTGAAATGGGTTTATGGCCTTTGTTGATATTATTATTACTATTATTGTTGTTGTTGCTGCTGCTGTTGCTCTTACTGTTGCTATTACAGATGATAGGCTATGATGATTAAGGTGTCTAAGTAAGGGAGCTAGGCCCGTAGCTTGGCGGGGCGACTCGGAAGGTACTATTTGTAGTGCAACCGATGTATGCAGCCATGGCGGATGTGTTGTCTCCTTTGCCCTGATTATACTGATCTGAGCATTATAAAATACCACAAAAAGGGTATCCATATACACATACACCTTTCTATATATATACAATACAGGAAGAGGGGTTTAGGATTTAAGATCTTACCCTTTTGCTGCTTCATCATCATCGTTGTCTTCCTGAAAAGGGGTTTTGCCATGGTTGATATTGTTGTTAATTATTATTATTATTATTATTATTATTATTGTTGCTGCTCATGTTATGGCTGAGAGGCTGGGATGATTGAGGTGTCTCTACAGTTCATGGGTTAAGGGATGTGGGTCGGTATCTTGGCGGGACGACCCGGAAGGCACTGTTCATAGTGCAACCGAGGTCTGTAGCCATGGCAGATGCATTCTTCCCTTTGCCTTGTTTATACTAATCTGAGCCTTAATGAAGCCCTGATTGTTTATAAGAACATCACTTTCCTTTTCTGGCAAGTCCTTAAATCGAACTTTTCACATGACATGTTTATGTTTGACCACAAGATTAAATCACATTTTGCTACATTCTACATATTTTGTTTATGACCAAGATTTATCTTTTTAAAGTCCGTGGCAAGTAAAAACTAGACAAACAAGTTTTAACGGACTTCATGTGGATAGTGAGGCAAGAACAAGAGATGCCTCATGACGCCGCGGTCGCTCTCTCGGCTTCGACTTCAGATTTGGATTTGGATTGAGAGATTAATTTTTTGGACAAAATTTATTCGAAAGTTAAAAATAAGTGAAGTTTTAATCCACAAATCCTATAGAAATATTTTTCTCCATTTGCAGACGCAGTGCGAACGTGGTCACAACGCACCTCGATGGGACGCAACCCTTCGAGGTACAAGACGTACTGGTTGGGGTAGAAACGCGACCTGCGCGTGCACCTAGCGACCTGCGGGCGCAGGTCAAGCGTAGACCTCACTGGAAAGTGTCAAACGTCACCTGCGGCCGCAGGTCTAGCGCAGACCGGATGCAGGTGACATGACTGTTCCAAAATGTTCTCTCTTTCATGAACCATTGCTTCATTTTCGAAGGGACACTTTATGGCTATAAATACTTGAACCTTTTCTCAGGTAAAGGCATGGTTTTGAGTTGAAAAACATCTATTTCTTCTTCTAAAGAACTCTCGTGTGATCATCAAATCGTTGAGTGAGTTCGAAATTTGAAAAAATTTAAGGTACCACTATTTTTTGAAAGTGAATCATTTTATCCTAGGAGAAAAGATTTCATTAACGTCGGATACTTGAGGGGAATAAATTCTTTAAGGACACACCATGAAGTCGGTGAACTTGATTCTATCTTTTCTGCTTCATTTTCATTTCTTAAAGTTGATATAAACTTCATTTTGATAGTTCATTTGATTATTCATTTGAACTTGTGTTTGAATCATTGTATTTCCCTTTCACAAATCAGAATCATTGTAAGCATCATTGCTGGTGCTTGTATGTAGGCTGTGATGATATTGCTTATTGAGTTAATTGGGTTTTGGTCAAGGGAAGCCATGTCTTGGCAGGGCAAACTAAAAAGTGTTGCCAGTGGAGTAACCAGTATTGGATTGTAGTATGTTATTATTCTGGTTTGCAGCCATGGCAGTGTCCGTTTCCTTTACCTGATCTTCTGATTTATCTGAGCATACTTATGTACTCAACGAAGAATAGTCTATCAGAGTGAAAATAAGTAAAACAAATTAGAATATGGCAGCATTGTGATGGACAGTTTCTAAAATTGGTTAGCCCCCCATCTGAATGCCAATGATTCTCAATGATCTGCTACTATCATTGCAACCATTCTTTAAATACTTTACTATTTTGTCATAATGCTTTCCCTTTCAAAAAATTTGATTTTGTTATGCTACCTTGGTATATTGATCTATATCTTGAGCCGGGATTCTATCGGAAACAACCTCTCTATTTCCTCCGAGGTAGTGGTATGGACTGCATACATTTTACCCTCCCCAGACCCCCACTCTGTGGGAATACACTGGGTCTGTTGTTGTTGTTGGTCTGATTTATGCTTAATCCAAAGTATCCTAAAATTATTCAACCATTTTCTCAGAAGTGGCAGTGATGATATTTGCTTATCTGGGAAATAGAGACAATCGGACCCGCATCTTGGCTTGGCAAATACCAGTGGCTATGTGATTTAAGGCTTCTCTTTCACATGCAACTGGTACTTTTGCAGCTGCGACATGGTCTCTCTCTCTTTTCCCCATTAATAACACAGATCTGAGCCTTAAAAACTGTAAGTAGTCTTGGACATTGTTTGGTGGAAACCCATTTTCACTTATTTTGAAAGCCAGCTCATAAATTAGGCATCAATGAGAGATGCGAACTATTTATTTGTTTGCTTATTCAGTCAGTTTTGCTAGTAAACCGCTGCTACTGTTGATAATCGTCTTGCTGCTGCATGGCTGAGTGAACACCTAAACAGCGAGAATCATACCAGAAAAAGGTGAAAATTTGAGGCAGTGATGACATATCTTGACAAATGGCATTATTTTTCTGCATTGAGATGATATTAAGACTCTGTGTACAGCCAATGATTTCTCCATTAATGTAAGAACCCCAACAATCCTCTTATCTATCTATATTATATTGGTTTAACTGCACGTGCCTCGCACGTGTGCGAAGATTTTTAATGGTGAGTGCAAAAAGTTCAAATCACTTTTCAAAGATCCTTCACACTTTATTACATACCACATATTGTAATGGAAGCACATATATATTTTACCACTAGAAGTTTCAGGTGGATAATGGATGTCACTTTTGCGTTTGTTATATAGATTTGTTGCGTTTGCATATAATGAACAACTTTTTATTGAATGGGTTTCTATGCCTTTCAGCTCTTTTTTCTAATGCTTCTGCCGGAGCATTCGGTGCTGCTGGAAGCTGTGGGGTGAGTATAATCGGACGGCTTGAAAGAGGCGATGATGATTTTTGTCAATTTTTAATTCCTTTCTGAGCTGATCAATTGAGCATTTGAGGTTATCCAACATGTATCTTGGCGGGGCATGCTCCCAGATTTTCTGGTGATTTTGCAGCCATGGCGTTGTTGGACTCTCCTTTTTGCCTGAGCTTAATACAAATCTGAGCCTCAATTTAGCAGTCTCTTGGTCAATTTTAAACGGAGGGAGTACTATTAACAGTTTCAGGGTGCTATAAGAAAATGCTCACAAAAGTTTAGAATGAAAAGAATGAGGCTAACAGGGCGTTGAGGATTTTTCATTGAAAGGGTGGTTGCCTCTCTCTGCATTCAGCCAATGATTTTCCATTTGTCGTAAGAACCTTAACAATCCTTTTATCTTTCTATATATATATTAAAAGTGTAAAGGTCCTAGCAAAAATTCGTTCTTTTTTTATCCTTTTAACACAGTGTCCACACTGGACAAAATTGTCATTTAATAACTTTCTACTGAGCATTCAGTGCTGCTGGTGGGGGACGTGGAAACTGTAGGGGTGAGTATAATCGGTGGTTTGAAAGAGGCAATGATGATTTTTGTCAATTTGTAATCCCCTTCTGAGCTGATTAATCAATCAGGCATTTGAGGTTTTCCGACCCGTATCTTGGAGGGGCAGGCCACCAAATTTTCTGGTTGTTCTTGCAGCCATGGCGTTGTTGGACTCTCTTTTCGCCTGAGCTAACACAGATCTGAGCCTCAATTTACTGGTCTTTTCGTCAATTTTAACTGAGGGAGTATTATTAACACCTTCAGACTCAGAAGGAAAAGAATGAGTCTAACGGGGAGTTGAGGATTTTCATTGAAAGGGTGGTTGCCTCTCTCTGCATTCAGCCAATGATTTCTCCATTCTTGCAAGAATCCCAACAACCCTTTTATTAAGTATAAATAACATAAAGGGCAAAATTCAGAAATAGCATACTTATCCCCTTAATTATGAGTTTCATAGCAACAATTTCATAATTACATAATATAGCAAGTTGAATTTTGTATTTTTACAAACTGTTGCTACAAAAATACAAATACATATGATTTTTACAGCCCTTATGATCGATATGTATTTTGTATTTTTGCTAACTGTTGCTACAAAAATACAAATACATATGCTACAAAATGTAATTTGATAAAAGTGTTGTTATTTTTTGTAATTTAATACTTAAATATGCTACTTTATGTATTTTTTACTAACATAAATACCAACCCTTTTGGAAGTAATTATACTCTCTCCCACTTTTTTAATTACTTTACTCTCTCCCTATTAATATACATAACATAGCCGACATATATATAGCATTCTGTGTATATGTTGGGATTTTGTAATATGTTTAGTGAGTTGCGATTTTTTGTAATATTAGAAACGTAAGTTGTGTATTTGTGTAATTTTTAGTTTTATTAATTTGAATGAATGGAAATATATAGTCAACATCATTTGTTTGATAGGTTTTCTACACCCTTCAACTCTTTTTTCCCCCTCTTTTTTCTAATGGTTCTGTTGAAGCACTCAGTGCTGAGTATAATAGTATAATCAGTGGCTTTAAAGAGGCAATGATTATTTTGTCATGTTTTATTCCCTTCTGAGCTGATTAATTGCGCATTTGACGTTATCTGACGTGTATCTTGGCGGGGTATGCCACCAGATTTTCTGATGGTTTGCAGCCATGGCGTTGTTGGACTCTCTCGGTGCCTGAGCTTAATACAGATCTGAGCCTCAATTTTCTCTATTCTGCTTGGATTTTCTGTAAAGGGTGGTTGCCCCTCTCTGGTCTGCCCTTGATTTCTCCATTGATAACCATAAAGGTCAATAGCCCTTCGAAATAAACAAGAAAAACAAAGAAAAAGGAAAAACTTTCATCCAAACACATCCTTTGTACTGCTGCTGCTGAACTTATAAAGGGGCTTGCTTTCCTTTCTGGGCGATGTTCAATCGTCGAATCGAAAAAAATCTGACCCGTATGTCGTCAGGGAGACACTGTACGGCTTTGAGTAGCAAACTGGTGTCTGCAGCCATGGCAGCATCACTCTTTCTTTATTTTGTTCAAATACAGCGAATTGGAGCCCTCAATAATCCATTTCATGGTTTACTGTGTTAAGTACATTCGCGGTCGAGGAACCCTTAATTGAAATTTCATCTCTGAATAATGATGCATTGGAAAAATGGGAAATTCGAAGGTGAAAAAAAAAAAGGAATTTCCCCCCAAAATGGAAAATGGTTAACCCAAAACAGAGAGTTTGGGATTTTCTTTATTGGGAGCTTCCCCTCTCTGTTCAGCCATTGATTTTCCTCCATTATCAAACAACCAACAGCCCGTGTTCTATGAGAAAATGGAAAATTGATTTTACTTGTATATGCTGTCTTCTCTCGTCTATGTGACTTTGGGGACTTAGATTCAAATTTAATACGTCTCACAACCGAGAAAAATTAGGGTTATAGCTGCCGATAATTGGACAGCCACCTTCTTTGTGTGTGGATGGATAGTACATAATGAGGCAGTGATGATGGTGTTTCTATTTTCTGGGCTAACCAATGCGGGCGTTTGAGATTGCCGACCCGTATCTTGGTATGGCAACTTGGTATGGCTTGTGGCTGAGATTTCTCTCCCATGCAACCTAAGTTTGCAGCCATGGCGTGGTTGGCTTCTCTTATGCCTCATCATTCCACGCATCTGAGCCCCATTTGCTTCAAAAAAATAAAAAACTCTTTTGCATGATACAATGTTGGATTATGGTCAACCTGCGACTTTCTGTGCAAGTTTACATCATCTTTCAAGTCCTTATGTATCATCATATTTGTTTGGTATCATCTGAGTTCTGTAAAACAACTTTCTTGAGTCGAGGGTTCATCGGAAACAGTCTTTCTACAACAACAACATACCCAGTGTATTCCCACATTGTGGGGTCTGGGGAGGGTAAAATATACGCAGTCCATATCACTACCTATGGACTACCTCCGAAGAAGTAGAGAGGTTGTTTTCGATAGACCATCAATATATATATATATATATATATATAAAATATACGAAAAGGTGGGGTGTACACAGACTTTACCCCTACTATTGTGGGGTAGAGAAAGATTGTTTCCGATGAACCCTCGACTCAAGAAATCGTGTTACAGAACTCAGCTGATACCGAACAAATATGATGATACATAAGGACTTGCAAGATGACGTAAACTTGCACAGAAAGTTGTAGGTTGAACATTTTCCAACATTGGATCATCGGAAATAGTCTCTCTCTACCCCACAATATTAGGGGTAAAGTTTGTGTACTCCCCACCTTTTCGTATATATATATATATATTTATTGATGGTCTATCAGAAACAGCCTCTCTACTTCTTCGGAGGTAGTGGTATGGACTGCGTACATTTTACCCTCCCCAGACCCCACTATGTGGGAATATATTGGGTATGTTGTTGTTGATATATATATATATTGATGAACAAGCCTGTTTTCATTGTATTGTATTGTTCTTTTGAAAAGCTATACAACAAATATGAAGCTGAAATTATATTGGCTGACGTAAAGGACCTTAATTGTCCTTTAAGTTCAGGTGTCGGTGTTTAATAGGGGCTGTGATTGATTTTTCTGAGCTAGATGGAATTGGGATTTGATAGGCCGTGTCTTGGCGGGACAGTTGGGTTATTGAATATGCAGCCATGGTTTATCTCCCTCTGTTTGGCCTATGATTTTCAATTATCAATCTTCTTCCTTTCTGAAAGAAAACCAGAAACAAAATATCTGGCGCCTTCGCCATCACGCGTTACTGGATGCTTTCGTCGACAACTTCCATAATCTCTTGAAATCTATGGACGAATAAACATTTTCTGAAAGAGGCTGTGATGATACTTTTTTATTGGCTTTTCCAGAAATGGCTTTTTCTCCTCTATATAATCCTGTCCTCATTTCCATCAGGGTAATGAGACATGCTGGCCCGTATCTTGGCTTGGCAAACACCGAAATAGCCTGTGATTTGAGGTCTTCTCTTTCACGTGGAATCGTTTTTTTGCAGCCATGGCGTGGTTGTCTTCTCTTTGCCCATGAGAAACTGAGATCTGAGCCTTATTGAATGTCCTCGGGACAGTCCGGTCATCGAACACAAGACCGTTCTTCGAAACTCATTTTGCCGCATTTCAGTGAGAATTTGGGAATTTTCCCTTATAATGGTGTGGTATGTCTGGGGACTTCTTTTCATTAGAGATCAACAACGCTCTTTTTATGCAACCATTGATTAGTTTTCAATGGAAAGTTGTTCTCTGGAATTGGGATTCTTCAGTTTTATGTGTTAGACTGACGTGATAACCAGCTACACTGCCATAACAGTGTCGGGGGATGATTCTCATTTGGGATGCTTATGTTCAGTTGTCTAAATTTTGCCACACAAAAAGGGGAAACAATTGGGCTGTGATGATTATGTTTGCCGAGCTAATTAAAATTGTGCATTAGATTTTTGTTGCCTATAACTTGGCATGGCAACTTGAATTTCTTCTGTTTTACCATGACCGGTGCCAGAAAAGTTGATGCCCCAGATACAAATCTGAGCCACCTGTTGAAAGCGATGTATTAACGGTAGTAGTAGTACTTGGACCCTCCAAAGTATGAGTTTACTCCAAAGTATCCTAAAACTATGCAACTATTTTCTCAGAAGTGGCAGTGATGACAATTGCTTATCTGGGCTTCGAAAATAGAGACAATCGGACCTGCATCTTGGCTTGGCAAACACCAGTTGCTATGTGATTTAAGGCTTCTCTTTCACATGCAACTGTTACTTTTGCAGCCGCGGCATGGTCTCTTTCTCGTTTCCTTTAATAACACAGATTGAGCCTCAAAAACTGTAAGTAGTCTTGGACATTGTTTGGTGGAAACCCATTTTCACTTATTTTGTAAGCCAGCTCGTAAATGAGGCATCAATGAGAAATGCGCAACTATTTGTTTATTTGCTTTTTCAGTCTGTTTTGCAAGTAAGCCAAGGATTTCTTGCTGCTGCTACTGTTGATTCTCGTCTTGCTGCTGCATTGTTGAGTGACCATCTAAACAGCGAGAATCATACCAGAAAAAGGTGAAAATTTGAGGCAGTGATGACATATCTTGACAAATAGCATTATTTTATTGCATTGAGATGATATTAAGACTCTGTATCTTGGCAGGGCGATCTGTTGAAGGTTGCAGCCATAGCATTTCTGAGTAACACTTTACTTTTCATAGAGAGGTCTGATCCTCGTATCAAGTACTTTCTATATTTATGAACTCCTTACACCCAACATCCTACATGACATATGTAAGACCACAAGATTTCAATGACATTTTAGTACATTACACACATCTGTTTGGCCTATGGTTCCTCCATTAATTCAATCAATAGTCCTCTTCCTCTTTATTTCTCATCGAAAACCAATATCTGTCGGCTTCGCCATTATGCTTTACTGGAATCTCAATATGAGCTTAGTCCGAAACTTCCAGTGTTTCTTGGAAATTTGGAGAATAACCATTTTCTGAAAGAGGTAGCGATGATGCCTGCTTATCTGATTAAACTGTTGGGACATAAATTCCAACCCACATCTTGTCTTGGCAAACACCGGCTATTATTTGAGGCTTCTCTTTCACATGCTATAGTTATTTTTTGGCAGACATGGTGTGATCTCCTTCTCTTTGCCTCATTAGGAGCTCACATCTGAGCAGCACCTCAGGATCAAACACGAGTCCTATGACTGAGACCTATTTTATGCTGTTCAGCAGCTCAAAGAACGAGATATCAGTGAGAAATGGTGATTTTTCCTTACGAAAAGAAATCAACAGCACCTTTTTTTATGTCAACCGTTGAGTCGTCTTCACCATACCATTGCAGCTTAAAGAATAACACTGTAGGAGATAATTCTGTGTGGATGACCATCTCTGACATTTTGGTAATCTCTTCTTACTTTAAATTAGGCGACAGTTTGTGCATATGCATAGTTCTTGTGTCTATAGACATTGTTTGTCCTCACTGGCTCTGTTTCAACGCAATGCAGACAAAGTTGAACGTTCATGAAAGTCTGGGAGGAGAAACAATGAGGTTATGATGATAGTGTTTGCTGAGCTCATTTAGTCGGGCAATGGAGTTCTGTAGCCGGTGTCTTGAATTTCTGGGGCAATCTGAATTTCTGGAATTTGCAGCTATGACTGGCGCAAAGAACTCAATGCCCCACATATACTGAGCCTCTTTCATCATTACTTCGTTACCAACGAGGCCAACAAGAGGAAAAAAGGACCAAAGGTCTGGAGTTAAGACAAGCCTATCTTAGCTCCAAGTGACCTGCTCGGGGAGAACTTTTCGCACACAGCTTGGGGAATGTGTCTCCTTAACTTTGTATGGCTAATGAACTCTTCTTTTTTGTCTATTATTTTCCTTCTTTGGGCTTGGGTTAATAGTAGCCGTGGACCTTAGAGCGGATAATGGCAGTGCATATATTGCTTTTTGTATTTTTTCCAGGTTCATAGTGTTATAGAACATCTACTTTCAAAACTCTGGATTCTTGTTTCATGTTGGTGCATGGCATTATGAAACGACGTAAAATTATATAATCATTTCAAATCTAGTATTCAGCAAAACAATATAAATTGAATTTGAGTTTGATGTACCCAAGTTTAAAAGTACCTTATAATTCTATACCTAACTTTAAAAACTAATGAATTGATTATCATATATATAGGTAACGTTTGACATGTCCAATGTTGTACAAATTATTAACATACCTTGTCAAAAGTATTTTTTCTTTCAATATGTAATCAAGTTACACTTGAAAAGTTTGATTTGCCAAACTAAATTTTGAAAGTTTAATATTTGGTACCATGCAGTTTCATTTATCGGTTACCAAATTATCAAAAACGGAACGCTCACCCCGAACCACCAGTCCACCACTATTAACAATACCATAACCACAGTGGCGGAGTCAGGATTGACACCAAGGGAGTCTCAAGTGAATATACGAACTAACTGAAGGAGGTTTGACATCTACTATATATACATAAACAATAATTTTAACTATGTACATATAGTATAATTTTTCATCGAAGAGGGTTCGGATGAAACCCTACCTTGTATGTAGCTCCGCCCGACAAGGTAGCTCCGCCCCTGTTAACCATATCTTTATACTTTGTTTGGATGGTTGTTACCTATGTTATTGCATTGTATCGTTACTATCAATAACATGTATTGTTTTGATTGCACTGTAAGCTCCATTTTATATAACCTTGATTGTTAAAACTTAAAACATATTCATTCATGGGAACTTGTCGGGTTTGGGCTCTGAAAAAAAAAATTGGCAAAACTTTTCGAGCGGTTCCCCGACGGTCTAATTAAATGGATGAGGTTGCTTTGGCGGGATTGGGGGAGTCATTTTTCAAGTCAAACAGGCGAAACGACAGGCATTGCGGAGTTGTTGCGACTTTCGGTGAATGTTAGCACATGGTTCGGAGGTGGTCTCAATCTCCTGAGAAAATTCTGGGTGAAACTTCTAGGGCTATCCCCGACGGTCTATTAAATGGATTGGGTTGCTTTAGTAAGGTCGGAAGAGACATTTTTCAAGTCAGACAGGCGAAATAGCAAGAATTGCAGGTTTTTTGCGGCATTAGGTACGTGTTAGCCTACGATTCGTGGGGTAGGCTTGGGCTTCAAAAAATTTTTGGGCGAAACTTATCGGGCGGTCTCCGGACGGTCTATTAAATGAATCGAGTTGCTTTAGCGGGGCCAGGGGAGCTATTTTTAAAGTCAAACGGGCAAAACAATAGAAATTGCGGTTTTTTCTTATGATTTTTGATAGGTGTAAGCCCATGATTTGGGGGTGGGCTTATGCTCCAGAAAATATCTTGGGCGAAACTTCTCAGACAATCCGTCGATAGCCTATTAAATGGATTTGGTTGCTTTGGCGAAGTCGAGGGATCCATTTTCCAAGTCAAACGTGCAAAACGACAAGAATTGGGTATTTCTTGTGACGTTCGGCGGGTGTTAGCCCACATATCGGGGGTAGGTACAAGCTCCTGAAAAAAATTTGGGCGAAACTTTTCGGGTGGTCTCCTAACGACCAATTAACTAGATTGAGGTGTTTTGGAGTAGCTGGGGTGCCATTTTCCAAGTCAAACGAGAAACGACATAAATTGAGGTTTTTTTACGATTTTTGGTGATTGTTAGCCCACTGATCGGGGGTGAGTGTGGACTCTCCAAAAAAAATTTGGGAGAAACATTTCGGGGAATCCCTTGACGACTTATTAAATGGTCCGGGTTGATTTGGAGGGGGCTTGGGGAGCCATTTTTCAAGTCAAACGGGCGAATCGACAGAAATTGGTATTAGCCCACGAATCAGGGAGGTAGGGTGGGTACGGGCTTTGAAAAAGGTTTTGGGCTAACATTTCCAGGCGGTCCATTGATCCATTGATGACCTATTAAATTGAGTTTCTTTGAAGGGGCTAAAAATGCTATTTTCCAAGTCAAACGAGTGAAATAATAAAAATTATAATTTTTTGTGATTTTCGTTGGAAGTTATCCTACAGAGCGGAGGTGGGTGCGAGCTCTAGAAGATAACTTGTCAAAAAAAAAAAAAAAAAAAAAAAAAAAGAAGTGGGTGCGAGCTCTAGAAGATAACTTGTTAGAAAAAGAAAAGATAGCAAATAAAAAGAAATGAGACTATTGACTTTACACGTAATTTAAAAAATAATATAGGAATAATTTAGGATTTCACTTTTAAATAATTAATTTATTTCTTTAAAAAATGAATTGCACTAATTCATATTCATTCTGTCTCATTTTATGTCATTTGATCAGATACGAAATTTAAGAAATAAGGGAAGACTTAATAATATTTATCAAATTGTCCTTTATAAAAAAAATAAGCTATTTTTATTTTAATTAAGTGGGCCCAAATATAAAAGTGTAATTGTGTTTTTAAATATTTACCAAATAAGAAACATGATATTCTTTTTAGGACGGATTAAAAAGGAAATGATGATACAATAAAATAAAATAAAATAAAATAAAATAAAATAATAATAATAAATTATTAATTGAACTGTTGTTTTTCCATACTAAAATTCCCATAAATACGATCTCTTTTTTATGCTTCCGCCGGAAAATTCAGTATTTCCGGTGAGTATAATCGGCGGCTTCAAATAGGCGATGATGATGTTTGTCATTCCCTTTCTCAGCTTTTTTAATCGGGTTATTTGAGACGACCCGACCCGTATCTTGGCCCGACCCGTTTTTGCAGCCATGGCTTTGCCGGAATCTCTTTTGCTTGAGCTTTATTGACATATTTGAGCCTCAATGGATAACTGGTAAAGTTGGGTCCGGCATTTTGCCATATTGATTTATAGTTGTTTTTGTTTTCAATTGGAAATTCCGGCCGGAACTCTCAGCTCCGATTATCTCTCTTACCGGCGAACTCCTCTTCAGCTCCGTTTTCCGGCAAAAATCCCTTTTCCGTCCAACAATTTGCAACTGTAGTATCCGAATTGTGAGTTCAATTCGACCCGATTGGGATTCGGGTTTTGTATGTGCCTTTCAAGTAAGGCCCAATTGATTATTAGGGTTTATATAGCAACAGTATAAGAACTAGCACCATTAACACTAAAATGGAACAATTCTCATTACTCATTAGTTTAAGTATGAGGTGGTGGAGAAAAACAGAGAGCTTTAGGGAGTTTTAATCAATGGGTGGTTTTGCCACTCTCTGTAATTCTCCGCCGCCAATGATCACTCAAATGATTGCAAACAAAACCACCCATTTTCGTGAAAATTCACGAGTACTACTCCCAACGGTTCATTTTGTTTTATGCTTTGTTTGGATGGTGGTTTTTCATGGTTTCATAATGTATATAAGGCGATGAAGAATTCGATGATTTTGTATTCTTTGGAAGATGAAACAGACACATATTACCTTTGAGCTGGAAAAAAAACTGTATCTTGGTGTGGTAGCTCAGTTGGGTTTGTGAGAAGTGGAGGAGAAAGTTCCAATTTTTGGGGTTTCTTTTCTGTCATTAGGCTTACTGATGCTTGCAGCCATGGTTGTTTTTTGAAGTTCTTTGGTTTTGTCTGAGAAAAGGCGAAACTGAGCCCAATCTCATTAGTTTAAGTATGAGGTTGTGGTGAAAGCAGAGGGTTGTTGGTAGTTTTCGATGGGTGGTTTGGCCTCTCTCTGTCAATTTCTGCGACCAATGATCACTCAATTGATGGCAGAAACAACCCTTTTCGCAAAATTACTCCCTTTTTTTTATTGTTACTAATATGAAGAGTTGAAAGTTTTTGTATTCTTTGGAAGATGAACCAGATACATATTACCTTTGAGCTGGAAATAAAACTGTATCTTGGTGTGGTAGCTCAGTTGGGTTTTTGAGAAGTAGAGGAGAAAGTTCCAATTTTTGGTGTTTCTTTTCTGTCTCATTAAGCTTTCTGATGCTTGCAGCCATGGCGTTTTTTTGAAGTTCTTTGGTTTTGTCTGAGAAAAGGCGAATCTGAGCCTAATCTCATTAGTTTTAAGTATGAGGTTGCGGTGAAAGTAGAGAGTTGTTGGTAGTTTTCAATGGGTGGTTTGGCCCCTCTCTGTCATTTTCCGCGACCAATGATCACTCCATTGATTGCAGAAACAACCGTTTTCGCAAAATTACTCTCTTTTTGAGCTGGAAAAAAAACTGTATCTTGGTGTGGTAGCTCAGTTGAGTTTGTGAGAAGTGTAGGAGAAAATTCCTATGTTTGGGGCTTCTTTTCTGTCTCATAAGGCTTACTGATGCTTGCAGCCATGGCGGTTTTTCGTCGAATCTGAGCCTACCGCCCACACTGCACACCGACACGCCCAATGGGCGCCAATGTCAACTAACAGCAGTCACCTCGAAGTGCCTTCCATACCTCTACCCCTTGTAAGTTATATGTTCTTTAAAAAAGCCAATGTGTTAGGAGTAGACATGTTTTTGTCCGAGAATCTTAATGGCCAGAGAGGTGTTGGTAGTTTCAATGGGTGGTTTTGCCCCTCTAGGTTGTTCTGTGGCTGATGATCACTCAATTGATTGCAAAAACAACCCTTTTCGTGACATCACTGATCACTCTCTTTTTCTTTTTATTTTTCTTGTTAAGCTGTTTCTAAATTATGTTCAATGAGGTGATGAAGAGTTGAAAAATTGTCTTCTTTGGAAGATGAATCAGACATGTATCCGTTGGGCTGGAAAAAAACTGCATCTTGGCTTGGCAGGTTAGATGGGTCTGTGAGAAGTGGAGGAGAAAGTTCTTTTTTCGGGATTTCTTTTCTGTCTCATAAGGCTAACTGAGGCTTGCAACCATGTCGTTTATTTTGTGAAGCACTTTGGTTGTCTGAGAAAAGGCGAATCTGAGCATTATTCCAACAACATCAACAACAACAACATGAACAACAAAATACCCAGTATATTCTGGGCCTACTCTATTTCCTTGGTTTCATTTAAAAGAATGAGACTTTTGTGACTCAGGGAATGGTTTCTTGAGTTTGACAGCCTATGGATTCTTTTGCTATCTAGATAAGATTTCTTTTGAGTAAATTCTAGGAATGTGAATGTGGACGTCTATTTATGATTTTCTTTGTTGGTATGTTCCATTGTGATACTCAATGAATATTTCACTGAGATGAGTGTGCTTTAATGCTTTCACTTATTCTCTGTATTTAACTCTGTATAGTCTCTGTTCTTAATTTTCCTTATTGATGAAGTTCTTTTCTGTCTCATGAGGCTAACTGATGCTTGCGGCCATGGCTGATTTCTTTTAAAGCTTTTGGGTTTTGTCTGAAAGAAGGCGAATCTCAGTCTACGCCCATGCTGCACGCTGACATGCGCAATGGGCGCTAATGTCAACTAACAGCAGTCACTCGAAGTGCCTTCAATACCTCTATCTGTTATGTATGCTTTTTCTAAAAAAACACATGTCAGAAGTAGACATGTTTTTGTTAGAGAATCATAAGGGTCAGAGAGGTGTTGAGAGTTTCAATGGGTGGTTTTGCCCCTTTCTGTCATTCTCCACGCCGGTGATCACTACAATGATTGCAAAAACAACCCTTTTTGGGACGTTACTCCCTGTATTTCTTTTTCTTTTATCCTTTATCGGGCTTGACTGTGTATGCCAATTGGAGATATCTGTGATTGAGAGATTCTGTTGTATTTTTTATTCTTTTGATGTCTGAGATCTCCCAAATCTTCCATTTTTTTATCTTTAACTTGTGTTCCTTGGGCCTTTAATTTGCTTTTCCGTGTTTTATGTTTGCTTTAATTTGGAATCATGATAAAGTTTGGTGTCTGTGATGATAAATGTTGAGGCTTGTTTCTCAAACATTCGCAGTGGCCGCCTAAGAGCTTTCGCCTTCGCCAGGCTTGAGAGTTAATGCTGCTTTTATCCTTCCTTGGATGTCTGAGACACCATCTTTGGATCTGACCTTTATCATATTTTGCTACTTTTGCTTTTGAAGCAGTGGGTATTTTCGCCATTTTCATGTAATATAGAAAATAAATGTATATTTTGTTTAATTTTAGCATGTATTTTTATAGAAATTTTGCTATAATGTGTGTTTTGCTTTTGAAACTCTCAATTTTAAGGCGTTGTATGGCATAAGATCATTGCGTTTGATGTAAATACACCCTTTGCATATGAAATAGGGGATTTTGGACTAGAAAGTCTGCCCCTTTAGCAATGGAAGAGTTGTTTTAGGGATGAACAAGTCCCAGATAATTGAATTCTTTCATCTCTCTGTCATCATCAGTGTTTGTGTTGCTGATCATTATCGGATGGTACAATTTTGATTGTCTTGAAGGAAATTGCTTTGATTTCCTATCTTTTTGCTATATTTTTGTAATGCCGATGTTGATAGATCCTAAGGCTTGCTTCTCAAAACATTCGCAGTGGCCGCCTAAGTGCTTTCGCCTTTGCCGCACTTGAGAGTAATGTGCTTCTTCTATCCTCCTTGGATGTTTGAGGCATTAGCTAAGTTAGATTTTGTTCTTGCTTGATGATGTATATATGTGTAATCCTCTTATATCTAGTGTTCATTTGTTTTTTACTTGATGAACCTTTCCGAGGTAGGTTAAGGTCAGCCCTTGCTCTGAGATGAGCGTGCCTTAATGTTTTCGCTTATTTTCTCTGTTTTTTCCTTGATGAACCTTTCCGAGGTAGGGTAAAGTCAGCTCTTGCTCTGAGATGAGTGTGCCATAATGTTTCTCTTATTTTCTCTGAGAGGCTTAGTTTTACTTATTGGTGATGTCCAGAATTATGTTACCCTCTGTAATTTGATTATCAACTTTGAAAATAATGTAATATAACTACATCAATTTATGCAGGAGCACTGGAATTTGTGTTTTCAGAATACAAGCCAAAATCATAGACCTTTTTTGGATAAGCTCATATATAGTTTAAGCAAATTTTGCAGTGTATGCCGTGCTAGTTGGTTTATTTAACCATACTTTGTGATTGACCTAAACGAGAAGTCATACTTTTTAGTCTTCTCCTTCAATTGAATTTTTTAATTCTGTGCATGAAGGAATTCATTCGAAATGATGAGTAATTCAAGTAACGCCATGGATTAGCATCCAAATGAAGCTTCTTTGTCATAGTTACTCTGATAGATGACCTCTATTAGCATTATGTTGTCACAACTACTTATCTAAGAATTTCTTTCACTAGGTGTTTTCTATGCTTCATTTAGTCAGGTTCTTGTTTCTGCTATGTATTATCTTTTAGGGGTTCTCTTTCATTGATGAATGATCTATACAAGAACTCGTACTTCTTGTTTTATATGATATGTATTGTCTTTGGGAGTCCTAGTACTTCTATTTTTCTCCTTCAGTCCTTCAAATAAATTTTTTTACTTTGTCCATGAAGGGATTGATGATACTAAATGATGAGTAATTCAAGTGAGCCATGGATTAACATCCAAATGAAGCTTTTTGTCATAGTTACTCTGATGGATGACCTCTATTAGCACCATGTTATCATAACTACTTATCCTAAGAAGTTGGTTATCTATGTGATTTTTATGCTTCATTATGTTAAAGTTCTTGTTTCTGCTATGTATTATCGTAGGGGTCTCTTTCATTAATGAATGATCTATACGAGAAGTCATACTTCTTGTTATGTATAATCTTGAATCTTCGTACTTCTTGCTATTCTCCTTCAATTGAATTTATTTACCCTGTGCATGAAGGAATTCATTCTAAATGATGAGTAATACTATTAAGACATGGATTAAATTCCAAATGAAGTTTTTTGTCATGGTTACTCTGATAGATGAGACCTATTAGCCTATGTTTTGCTTGCTGCTATGTATTATCCTAGATGTTTTGCTTTACTGCTTGTTGCTGATCCTTTGGTTTAAGGTACTAGCATATTCCTCCCAAAATTTGCTAATATGCATGGTTTTCTAGTTGAAAGAATCATAGTATTGTTTTAGTATGAGAACAGTTGCATGTTAAATTAAGATGCAAACAAGGCAACTTTGCCGAGGGGTTCTGTATTTGTTGATCCCCTCTTTTTCCCTGTTGCCAATATTATAATTGGACAAGCTTGGAACAATTTTAGTTGTTGAACTAATATATGTTTCCCACCAGCTGGTTTCTAGCTTGGCTACATTCTCCATCTTCTCTTTTGATTGGACAATTTTTGTAAATCTGCATAGGCTTAGCTTATATTTCAAAAGTTCTTTTTTTTTTGTCGTCTTAACTTCCCGTTCAGTTGATCACATTTCTATTGTAATCCCTTTTTTCAATAGTTTCTATGATTTCTTTTGTAATCTTCGCTTTTAAGAGTATTACGTAAGCATAATTGTATTCAACTTTTACATTTTTGGTGTTTCGGAATGTTCATTACAAATACAGGGACGCTAGGACAGTTTTTAGAGTCCCTATAGAATTTTATTTTCTCATTGCTTACCAAGCCTAGATGTAGCTTGTAACTATAACCTATATTGACTTTTTCGGAATCAATACAAATGATACGTTGTTGAAAAAAAGAAAAAAAAAACTGGAGTTGTTTTTGACTTTTTGTGAGAGAAGTGAAAGTGAAAAACCTTGTTTTCACTTTTCTAAATACAATTTGGAATTGTATTTGGAATTCTTTTGGCCAAACACTACATTTTTCACTAAAGTGTAATAACTTTCGGGAGAAAAGTGAAAAATTCCCATGGCCGAACACCCCCAAAGAATGAGGCCACAGAGAGTTTGAAGATTCTTTATTGAAAGTGTGGTTGCCTTTCTCTGTATTCAGCCGATGATTTCTCCATTACTGTAAGAACACCAACTGGCAAATAGTGGCAGCATTTCTCTGATAGACTATCATGGCTGCTATACTGAGGTACTTATATATATATGTATACTGGCATTTGACGTTTATATCTCATCTATCTGTTATAAACAAAAGTATGCAAAATTAGAAAGAACCTAAATGTAAAAAAGGCAAACATCAATAGCCTTTGCTCGTGAAGTTATGGCCATTACTGATGGGTACTAGTTAAATACAATTTTTTTCCTTTTATATTTTTGTTCTTGAAATTTATTTAGTGTATGACATTAATGATGATTAGCATAAATTTAATAATTTTTACAAAATATTATTAAACAATATTTGAGTTTGGTTGTTATAGAGGGTGGTTTTAAAAAGAGTGTTTTGCCATAATGATTGCCATTGCTGTTATAGGTAGAATGCTGTTATAGAGAAGTAAAATATAATATAAAAAAATTATTTTGGAGAAAATCGGGCCATTATAGTGAAATGACGTTATAGCAAATATCCATTATAATGTGATTTGACTGCATATAATGAACAATTTTTGATTGAATGGGTTTCTATGCCTTTCAACTCTTTTTTCTAATGCTTCTGCTGGAGCATTCGGTGCTGCTGGAAGCTGTGGGGTGAGTATAATCGGACGGCTTGAAAGAGGCGATGATGATTTTTGTCAATTTTTAATTCCCTTCTGAGCTGATGAATTGAGCATTTGAGGTATCCAACATGTATCTTGGCGGGGCATGCTTCCAGATTTTCTGGTGGTTTTTGCAGCCATGGCATTGTTGGACTCTCTTTTTCGCCTGAGCTTAATACAGATCTGAGCCTCAATTTAGCAGTCTCTTGGTCAGTTTAAACGGAGGGAGTACTATTTACAGCTTCTGGGTGCTATAAGCAAATGCTCACAAAAGTTTAGAAGGAAAAGAATGAGGCTAACAGGGAGTTTAGGATTTTTCATTGAAAGGGTGGTTGCCTCTCTCTACATTCAGCCAATGATTTCTCCATCCACGTAAGAACCCTAACAATCCTTTTATCATTATATATATATATATATGTTTATAATATATTAAAAGTTTGAAGGTCCTAGCAAAATGTCGTTCGTTTTTTATCCTTTTAAAACAATCCACACTGGACAAAATAGTCATTTAGTAACTTTGCCACTGAGAATTCAGTGCTGCTGGTGGTGGAGGTGGAAACTGTGGGGGTGAGTATAATTGGTGGTTTGAAAGAGGCAATGATGATTTTTGTCAATTTTTAATGGCCTTCTGAGCTGATTAATCAGGTATTTGAGGTTATCCGACCTGTATCTTGGCAGGGCAGGGCATCAAATTTTCTTGCAGTTTTTGCAGCCATGGCGTTGTTGGACTCTCTTTTCGCCTCAGCTAACAAAGATCTGAGCCTCAATTTACTGATCTTTTCGTCAATGTTAACTGAGGGAATAGTATTAACAACTTCAAGCTAAGAAGGAAAAGAATGAGTCTTAACAGGGAGTTGAGGATTTTCATTGAAAGGGTGGTTGCCTCATTCTGTATCAGCCAATGATTTCTCCATTCTTGCAAGAATGCCAACAACCCTTTTATTGATTTTGAATGAAGGGAAATATATATGGTTTAACATCATTTGTTTGAAAGGTTTTCGACAACCTTCAACTCTTTTTTTTCTCTCTTTTTTCTAATGGTTCTGTTGGAGCATTTAGTGCCGAGTATAATCGGTTGCTTTAAAGAGGCGATGATGATTTTGTCATAATTTATTCCCTTCCGAGCAGATTAATTGATCATTTGATGTTATCCGACGCGCATCTTGACGGGGCATGCTACCAGATTTTCTGATGGTTTTGCAGCCAAGGCGTTGTTGGACTCTCTTGCTGCCCGAGCTTAATACAGATCTGAGCCTCAATTTTCTCTATTCAGCTTGGATTTGTTTTATATTTAGGGCGTGTTTGGTATGAAGGAAAATATTTTCTAGAGTTGAGGAACATAAAGCAAAAATATCATTAGGGAAGGAATGAGGCTACACAGAGTTGAGGATTTTCATTGAAAGGGTGGCTGCCTCGCTCTAAATTCAGCCAAGGATTTTTCCATTAATGTAAGAACCCTACAACACTTTTATCAATTTCAAACAAAGGGAGTATATTAGTAACCTGTCGTTTGTATTGTTGTTACATATTGTTTCAAAGGGTTTCTATGCCCTTCAACTCATTCTTTTTTTTTTCTTTTTCTTACTAATGCTTCACCGGACTTTGAATGTTGCCGGTGGAGCTGATGGAAGCAGCACTGGTGAGTATTATTGGTGGCTTTAAAGAGGCAATGATGATTTTTGCCAATTTTTATTTCCTTCTGAGCTGATCATCGAGCATTTGAGATTATCCGACATGTATCTTGGTGGGGCATGTTCTCAATTTTTCTTGGGGAATTTTGCAGCCATGGCGTGGTTGGACTCTCTTTTTGCTTTTTCCCTGAGCTTAATACAGATCTGAGCCTCACATTCTCTATCAGTTTAGGAATTGAATTAAGTAAAAAGCTCGGAAGGGAAAGAATGAGGCTAACAGGGAGTTGAGGATTTTTCATTGAAAGTTTGGTTGCCTCTCTCTGTGTACAGCCAATGATTTCTCCATTAATGTAAGAACCCCAACAATCCTCTTACCTATCTATATTATACTAGTTTAACCGTGTGCGAAGATTTTTAATGGTGAGTGCAAAAAATTCAAATCACTTTTCAAAGATTCTTCACACTTTATTACATACCACATATTGTAATGGAAGCACATATATATTTTACCACTAGAAGTTTCAAGTGGATAATGGATCGTCACTTTTGCGTTTGGTATATAGATTTGTTGCGTTTGCATATAATGAACGTCTTTTTATTGAATGGCTTTCTATGCCTTTCAGCTCTTTTTTCTAATGCTTCTGCCGGAGCATTCGGTGCTGCTGGAAGCTGTGGGGTGAGTATAATCGGACGGCTTGAAAGAGGCGATGATGATTTTTGTCAATTTTTAATTCCCTTCTGAGCTGATCAATTGAGCATTTGAGGTTATCCAACATGTATCTTGGCGGGGCATGCTCCCAGATTTTCGGGTGATTTTGCAGCCATGGCGTTGTTGGACTCTTTGACTCTCTTTTTTGCCTGAGCTCTCTGAGCCTCAATTTAGCAGTCTCTTGGTCAATTTTAAACGGAGGGAGTACTATTAACAGCTTCAGGGTGCTATAAGAAAATGCTCACAAAAGTTTAGAAGGAAAAGAATGAGGCTAACAGGGAGTTGAGGATTTTTCATTCAAAGGGTGGTTGCCTCTCTCTGCATTCAGCCAATGATTTCTCCATTTGTCATAAGAACCTTAACAATCCTTTTATCTTTATATATATATATATATATATATATATATATATATATATATATTAAAAGTGTGAAGGTCCTAGCAAAATGTCGTTCTTTTTTTATCCTTTTAACACAGTGTCCACACTGGACAAAATAGTCATTTAATAACTTTCTACTGAGCATTCAGTGCTGCTGGTGGGGGACGTGGAAACTGTGGGGGTGAGTATAATCGGTGGTTTGAAAGTGGCAAGGATGATTTTTGTCAATTTGTAATCCCCTTCTGAGCTGATTAATCAATCCGGCATTTGAGGTTATCCGACCCGTATCTTGGAGGGGCAGGCCACCAAATTTCTGGTAGTTTTTGCAGCCATGGCGTTGTTGGACTCTCTTTTCGCCTGAGCTAACACAGATCTGAGCCTCAATTTACTGGTTTTTTCGTCAATTTTAATTGAGGGAGTATTATTAACACCTTCAGGCTCAGAAGGAAAAGAATGAGTCTAATGGGGAGTTGAGGATTTTCATTGAAAGGGTGGTTGCCTCTCTCTGCATTCAGCCAATGATTTCTCCATTCTTGCAAGAATCCCAACAACCCTTTTATTAAGTATATATAACATAAAGGGCAAAATCCAGAAATAGCATACTTATCCCCTTAATTATGAGTTTCATAGCAACAGTTTAATAATTACATAATATAGCAAGTTGTATTTTGTATTTTTGCAAACTGTTGCTACAAAAATACAAATACATATGATTTTCACTGACCTTATGATCGATATGTATTTCGTATTTTTGCAAACTGTTGCTACAAAAATACAAATACATATGCTACAAAATGTAATTTGATAAAAGTGGTCCGTCAAGAACTCTCACATTCAAAAATTGAAGGTGAAGGAAATGCGGATGATGCGTTGGATGTGTGGGCTTAATAGGCGGGATAGAGTTCGAAATGAGACTATTCGGGAAAAGGTTGGTGTGGCTTCGGTGGAGGACAAGATGCGGGAAGTCCGATTGAGATGGTTCGGGCATGTGATGAGGAGGGGCACGGATGCCCCGGTTCGTATGTGTGAGAAGCTTGCTTTGGATGGTTTCAGGCGGGGTAGGGTAGGCCGATGAAATACTGGAGAGAGGTGATATGGAGCAGTTACAGCTCACTGAGTACGTGACCCTAGATAGGAAGATCTGGAGGGCGCGGATTAGGATAGAAGGCTAGTGCTAGTTTGAGTTGTTGGGGTAGGACATTACTTGGTAGATGTATTATTCTTGCTTGGACACTTTGTTGTATGCTTTATTACGAATGTGTTTACTATTCTTTGTTTATTATTCCTTGTTGGTGGCGTATTTTTGTGACATCATGTTCCATGCTCTATCAAGTATCTGTTTATTATTCCTTGTCTTGAACCGGGGGTCTATCGGAAACAGCCTTTCTACTTCTCCTGAAGTAGTGGTATGGACTGCGTACATCTTACCCCTCAGACTCCACTATGTGGGAATACACTGGGTTTGTTGTTGTTGTAATACTTAAATATGCTACTTTATGTATTTTTTACTAACATAAATACCAACCCTTTTGAAGTAATTATACTCTCTCCCACTTTTTTAATTACTTTACTCTCTCTCCCTATTAATATACATAACATAGCCGACATATATATAGCATTCTGTGTATATGTTGGGATTTTTGTAATATGTTTAGGGAGTTGGGATTTTTTGTAATATTAGAAACGTAAGTTGTGTATTTGTGTAATTTTTAGTTTTATTAATTTGAATGAAGGGAAATATATAGTCAACATCATTTGTTTGATAGGTTTTCTACACCCTTCAACTCTTTTTTCCCCCTCTTTTTTCTAATGGTTCTGTTGGAGCACTCAGTGCTGAGTATAATAGCATAATCAGTGTCTTTAAAGAGGCAATGATGATTTTGTCATGTTTTATTCCCTTCTGAACTGATTAATTGAGCATTTGACGTTATCCGACGCATATCTTGGCGGGGTATGCCACCAGATTTTCTGATGGTTTGCAGCCATGGTGTTGTTGGACTCTCTCGCTGCCTGAGCTTAATGCAGGTCTGAGCCTCAATTTTCTCTATTCAGCTTGGATTTTTTTTTATATTTAGGGTGTGTTTGGTATGAAGGAAAATATTTTCTGGAGTTGAGAAACATAAAGCCAAAACATCATATGGGAAAAATGAGGCTACACAGAGTTGAGGATTTTCATTGAAAGGGTGGTTGCCTCTCTCTGCGTTCAGCCAATGATTTCTCCATTCCAACAACCCTTTTATCAATTTCAAACAAAGGGAGTATGCTAGCAACATGTCATGTGGATTGTGTTTACATTTTGTTTCAAAGGGTTTCTATGCCCTTCAAGTCATTCTTTTTTCTCGTTTTGTTATTAATGCTTCGCCGGACTTTAAATGTTGCCGGTGGAGCTGGTGGAAGCAGCGCTGGTGAGTATTATTGATGGCTTTAAAGAGGCAATGATGATTTTTGCCAATTCTTATTCCCTTCTGAGCTGGTCATCGAGCATTTGAGATTATCCGACTTGTATCTTGGTGGGGCATGTTCTCAGATTTTCTGGGGGGATTTTGCAGCCATGGCGTGGTTGGACTCTCTTTTTGCTTTTTGCCTGAGCTTAATACAGATCTGAGCCTCACTTTCTATATCAGTTTAGGAATTGAATTAAGCAAAAAGCTCGGAAGGGAAAGAATGAGGCTAAGAGGGAGTTGAGGATTTTTCATTGAAAGCGTGGTTGCCTCTCTCTGTGTACAGACAATGATTTCTCCATTAATGTAAGAACCCCAACAATCCTCTTATCTATCTATATTATACTAGTTTAATCCCACGCGCCTCGCACGTGTGCGGAGATTTTTAATGGTGAGTGCAAAAAGTTCAAATCACTTTTTAAAGATCCTTCACACTTTATTACATACCACATATTGTAATGGGAAGCACATATATATTTTACCACTAGAAGTTTCAGGTGGATAATGGATGCGTTTGCATATAATGAACAACTTTTTTATGGAATGGGTTTCTATGCCTTTCAGCTCTTTTTTCTAATGCTTCTGCCGGAGCATTCGGTGCTGCTGGAAGCTGTAGGGTGAGTATAATCGGACGGCTTGAAAGAGGCGATGATGATTTTTGTCAATTTTTAATTCCCTTCTGAGTTGATCAATTGAGCATTTGAGGTTATCCAACATGTATCTTGGCGGGGCATGCTCCCAGATTTTCGGGTGATTTTGTAGCCATGGCGTTGTTGGACTCTCTTTTTTGCCTGAGCTCTCTGAGCCTCAATTTAGCAGTCTCTTGGTCAATTTTAAACGGAGGGAGTACTATTAACAGCTTCAGGGTGCTATAAGAAAATGCTCACAAAAGTTTAGAAGGAAAAGAATGAGGCTAACAGGGAGTTGAGGATTTTTCATTCAAAGGGTGGTTGCCTCTCTCTGCATTCAGCCAATGATTTCTCCATTTGTCGTAAGAACCTTAACAATCCTTTTATCTTTCTATATATATATATATATATTAAAAGTGTGAAGGTCCTAGCAAAATATCGTTCTTTTTTTATCCTTTTAACAGTGTCCACACTGGACAAAATAGTCATTTAATAACTTTCTACTGAGCATTCAGTGCTGCTGGTGGGGGACGTGGAAACTGTGGGGGTGAGTATAATCGATGGTTTGAAAGAGGCAATGATGATTTTTGTCAATTTGTAATCCCCTTCTGAGCTGATTAATCAATCAGGCATTTGAGGTTATCCGACCCGTATCTTGGAGGGGCAGGCCACCAAATTTTCTGGTTGTTTTTGCAGCCATGGAGTTGTTGGACTCTCTTTTCGTCTGAGCTAACACAGATCTGAGCCTCAATTTACTGGTCTTTTCGTCAATTTTAACTGAGGGAGTATTATTAACACCTTCAGGCTCAGAAGGAAAAGAATGAGTCTAACGGGGAGTTGAGGATTTTCATTGAAAGGGTGGTTGCCTCTCTCTGCATTCAGCCAGCCAATGATTTCTCCATTCTTGCAAGAATCCCAACAACCCTTTTATCAAGTATAAATAACATAAAGGGCAAAATTCAGAAATAGCATACTTATCCCTTTAATTATGAGTTTCATTACAACAGTTTCATAATTACATAATATAGCAAGTTGTATTATGTATTTTTACAAACTGTTGTTACAAAAATATAAATATATATGATTTTCACTGTCCTTATGATCAATATGTATTTTGTATTTTTGCTAACTGTTGCTACAAAAATACAAATACATATGCTACAAAATGTAATTTGATAAAAGTGTTGTTATTTTTTGTAATTTAATACTTAAATATGCTACTTTATGTATTTTTTACTAACATAAATACCAAACCTTTTGAAGTAATTATACTCTCTCCCACTTTTTAATTACTTTACTATCTCCCTATTAATATACATAGCATAGCCGACATATATATAGCATTCTGTGTTGGGATTTTTGTAATATGTTTAGGGAGTTGGGATTTTTTGTAATATTAGAAACGTAAGTTGTGTATTTGTGTAATTTTTAGTTTTATTAATTTGAATGAAGGGAAATATATAGTCAACAACATTTGTTTGATAAGTTTTCTACACCCTTCAACTCTTTTTTCCTCCTCTTTTTTCTTATGGGTCTGTTGGAGCACTCAGTGCTGAGTATAATAGTATAATCAGTGGTTTTAAAGAGGCAATGATGATTTTGTCATGTTTTATATTTAGGGCGTGTTTGGTATGAAGGATGGTCCTTGGTCCTGAGCCGGGGGTTTATCGGAAACAGCCTCTCTACCCCCGTCGGGGGTAGTGGTATGGACTGCGTACATTTTATCCTCCCCAAACCCCACTATGTGGGAATATACTGGGTATGTTGTTGTTGTAGTTGTTGTTATTCCCTTCTGAGCTGATTAATTGAGCATTTGACGTTATCCGACGCGTATCTTGGCGGGGTATGCCACCAGATTTTCTGATGGTTTGCAGCCATGGTGTTGTTGGACTCTCTCGCTGCCTGAGCTTAATACAGATCTGAGCCTCAATTTTTCTCTATTCAGCTTGGATTTTCTGTAAAGGGTGGTTGCCCCTCTCTGGTCTGCCCATGATTTCTCCATTGATAACCATAAAGTTCAACAGCCCTTCGAAATAAACAAGAAAAACAAAGAAAAAAGAAAATACTTTCATCCAAACACATCCTTTGTACTGCTGCTGCTGAACTTATAAAGGGGCTTGCTTTCCTTTCTGGGCGATGTTCAATCATCGAATCGGAAAAAATCTGACCCATATGTTGTCAGGGCGACCCTGTACCGCTTTGAGTAGCAAACTGGTGTCTGCGGCCATGGCAGCATTACTCTTTCTTTATTTTGTTCAAATACAGCAAATTGGAGCCCTCATTAATCCATTTCATGGTGTACTGTGTTAAGTACATCCGTGGTCGAGGAACCTTTAATTGAAATTTCAGCTCTGAATAATGATGCATTGGAAAAATGGGAAATTTGAAGGTGAAAAAAAAAGGGAATTTCCCCCCAAAATGGAAAATGGTTAACCCAAAAATGAGGCAGACCAGAGAGTTTGGGATTTTCTTTAAAGGGAGCTTCCCCTCTCTGTTCAGCCATTGATTTTCCTCCATTATCAAACAACCAACAGCTCGTGTTCTATGAGAAAATGGAAAATTGATTTAACTTGTATATGCTGTCTTCTCTCGTCTCTGTGTCTTTGGGGACTTAGATTCAAATTTAAAGTGTCTCACAACCGAGAAAAATTAGGGTTATAGCTGCAGATAACTGGGCCGCCACATTCTTTGTGTGTGGATGGATAGTACATAAAGAGGCAGTGATGATGGTGTTTCTATTTTCTGGGCTAACCAATGCGGGCGTTGAGATTACCGACCCATATCATGGTATGGCAACTCGGTTTGGCTTGTGGCTGAGATTTCTCTCTCCCATGCAACCTACGTTTGCAGCCATGGCTTGGTTGGCTTCTCTTATGCCTCATCATTCCACACATCTGATCCCCATTTGCTTCAAAAAAAAAACTCCTTTGCATGATCCAATGTTGGGATATGTTCAACCTGCGACTTTCTGTGCAAGTTTACGTCATCTTGCAAGTCCTTATGTATCATCATATTTGTTCGGTATCAGCTGAGTTCTGTAAAATTATTTTCTTGAGTCGATGGTTCAGTGGAAACAGTCTGTCTCTACCCCACAATATTAGGGGTAAAGTGTGTGTACACCCCACCTTTTTATATATATATATATATATATATATATATATATATATATATTGATGAACAAGCCTGTTTGGATGGTTGTTTTCATTGTATTGTATTGTTCTTTTGAAAAGCTATATAACAAATATGTTATATTGGCTGACGTACAGGACCTTAATTGTCCTTTAAGTTCAGGTGTAGGTCTTTAATAGGGCTGTGATGATTGGTTTGTCCGAGTTAGATGGAGTTAGATGGAATCGGGATTTGATAGGCCGTATCTTGGCGGGACAGTCCGGTTATAGAATTTGCAGCCTTGGTTTAACTCCCTCTGTTTGGCCTATGATTTTCAATTATCAATCTTCTTTCTTTGTCAAAGAAAACCAGAAAAAAAAAATCTGGCGCCTTCGCCATCACGCGTTAATGGATGCTTTCGTCCACAACTTCCATAATTTCTTGAAATCTATGGAAGAATAAACATTTTCTGAAAGAGGCTGTGATGATACCTTTTTATTGGCTTTTCCAGAAATGACTTTTTCTCCACTATTTAATTCCTGTCCTCATTTCCATCCGGGCAATGAGACATGCTGGCCCGTATCTTGGCTTGGCAAACACCGAAATAGCCTGTGATTTGAGGCCTTCTCTTTCACGTGGAATCGGTTTTTTCGCAGCCATGGCGTGGTTGTCTTCTCCTTGCCCATGAGAAACTGATATCTGAGCCTTATTTTCTGAATGTCCTCGGGACGGTCCAGGAGTCGAACACAAGACCGTTCATCAAAACTCATTTTGCCACGTTTCAGTGAGAATTTGGGAATTTTCCCTTATAATGATGTGGTATGTCTGGGGAATTCTTTTCATTTGGGAACACTCTTTTTATGCAACCATTGATTAGTCTTCAATGGAAAGTTGTTCTCTGGAATTGGGATTCTTCAGTTTTATGTGTTAGACTGACGTGATAACCAACTACACTCCCATAACAGTTTCAGCTAAAAGAATAGGGTATCGGGGGATGTTTCTCAGTTGGGATGCTTATGTTCAGTTGTCTTAATTTTATCACTCAAAAAGGGGAAACAATTGGGCTGTGATGATTATGTTTGCTGATTGTGCATTAGATTTTTGTTGCCTATATCTTGGCATGGCAACTTGAATTTCTTCTGTTTACCATGACAGGTGCCAGAAAAGTTGATGCCCCAGATACAAATCTGAGCCACCAGTTGAAAGCAAAGTATTAACAGTAGTAGTAGTACTTGGACCCTCGGTCTGATTTATGAGTTTATTCCAAAGTATCCTAAAACCATGCAACTGTTTTCTCAGAAGTGGCAGTGATGACATTTGCTTATCTGGGCTTCGAAAATAGAGACAATCGGACCTGCATCTTGGCTTGGCAAACACCTGTTGCTATGTGATTTAAGGCTTCTCTTTCACATGCAACTGTTACTTTTGCAGCCGCGGCATGGTCTCTTTCTCGTTTCCCCATTAATAACACAGATTGAGCCTCAAAAACTGTTAAGTAGTCTTGGACATTGTTTGGTGGAAACCTATTTTCACTTATTTTGAAAGCCAGCTCGTAAATGAGGCATCAATGAGAAATGTGCAACTATTTATTTATTTGCTTATTCAGTCTGTTTTGCAAGTAAGCCAAGGATTTCTTGCTGCTGCTACTGTTGATTCTCGTCTTGCTGCTGCATTGTTGAGTGAACATCTAAACAGCGAGAATCATTCCATACAAAGGTGAAAATTTGAGGCAGTGGTGACATATCTTGACAAATAGCATTATTTTTCTGCATTGAGATGATATTAAGACTCGTATCTTGGCAGGGCAATCTGTTGAAGGTTGCAGCCATAGCATTTCTGAGTAACTTAATACTTATCATAGAGAGATCTGAGCCTCGTATCAAGTACTTTCTATATTTATTAACTCCTTACACCCTACATCCTATGTGACATGTAAGACCACTAGATTTAAATGGCATTTTAGTACACTACACACCTATGGTTCTTCCATTAGTTCAATCAGTAGTCCTCTTCCTCTTTATTCCTCATAGAAAACCAATATCTGGCCCCTTCGCCATCATGCGTACTGGAATCTTAATATGAGCTTAGTCCAAAACTTCCAGTGTTTCTTGTAAATTTGGAAAAGAATAACCATTTTCTGAAAGAGGTGGTGATGATGCCTGCTTATGTGGTTAAACAGTCAGAACAGGAATTCCAACCCATATCTTGGCTTGGCAAACACCGGCTATGATTTGAGGTTCGTTTTCACGTGGTATAGTTTTTTGTTTTTGGGCAGACATGGTATGACCTCCTTCTCTTTGTCTCATTAGGAGCTCACATCTGAGCAGCAGCTCGGGATCAAACACGAATCCTACGACTGAAACCCATTTAGGGCTGTTTCAGCTGCTCAAAGAACGAGATATCAGAAAGCAATGGTGATTTTTCCTTACGAAAAGAAATCACAGCACCTTTTTTATGTCAACCGTTGAGTAGTCTTCACCACACCATTGCAGCTTAAAGAATAACACTGCGGGAGATGATTCTCTCTGTGGATGACCATCTCCGATATTCTGGTAATCCCGTCTTACTTTAAATTAGACGACAGTTTGTGCATATGCATATTTCTCGTGTCTATGAGACATTGTTTGTCCTCACTGACTGTGTTTCAATGCAATGCAGACAAAGTTACATGTTCATAAAGTCAGGGAGGAGAAGCAATGAGGTTATGATGATCGTGTTCACTGAGCTCATTTAGTCGGGCATTGGAGTTCTGTAGCCGTTGTCTTGATGGGGCAATCTGAATTTCTGGAATTTGCAGCTATGGCTGGTGCAAAGAATTCAATGCCCCACATATGCTGAGCCTCTTGCATCATTTTTCCATTACCAACGAGGCCAACAAGAGGAGAAAAGGACCAAAGGATTTATGGGTGGATGCCCCATTATGCAGTCTCATGCTCCTATCTGTCTTTAGTTAGACAAGCACAGGCTTATCTTAGCCCGCCCCCCAGTGACCTGCTCGGGGAGAACTTTTCGCACCACAGCTTGGGGAATGTATCTTAACTTTGTATGGCTAATGAACTCCTCGTTTTAGTCTTCTTTTCCTTCTTTGGGCTCAGTGTAATAGTAGCCGTGGACCTTGAAGCGGATAATAGCTTGTGGATATATTGTTTTTTGTATTTCTTCCAGGTTCATAGTGTTGGAGAACATCTACTTTCAAAACTGTGGATTCTTGTTTCATGTTGGTGCATGGTATTATGAAACGACGAAAAATTATATAATCATTTCAAATCAAGTATTCAGCAAAACAATATAAATCGAATCTGAGTTTGATGTATTCAAGTTTAAAAGTACTTTATAGTTCTATACCTAACTTTAATCTAATGAATTGATTATCATATATGTAGGTAACGTTGACGTGTCCTATGTTGTACAAATTATTAACATAGCTTGTCAGAAGTGTTTTTTTTTTTTTTCAATAAGTAATCATCAAGTTACAGTTCAAAAGTTTGATTTATCTAACTAAATTTTGAAAGTTTAATATTTGGTACTATACAGTTTCATTTATTGGTTAATAAATTAACAAAAACTGAACGCTCACCCCGATCTCCCTCTACTAACAATGCCATAACCATATTTTTATACTTTGTTTGGATGATTGTTACCTATGTTATTGCATTGTATCATTACTATCAATAACGTGTATTGTTTTGATTGCCCAGTGAGCTCCATTTTATATAACCTTGATTGGTACTTATAACATATTGCATGTTAAACTTTTCGGGTTTGGGCTGTGGAAAAAAATCTGGGCAAAACTTATCGGGCGGTTCCCGACGGTCTATTTAATGGATCGAGTTGTTTTGGCGGGATCGGGGGAGTCATTTTTCAAGTCAAACGGGCGAAACGGCAGAACTGCGGGGTTGTTATGACTTTTGGTGGGTGTTAGTACATGGTACGGGGTGGTTTCAGTCTCCTGAGAAAATTCTGGGTGAAACCTTTCGAGCGGTTCCCCGATGGTCTATTCAAAGGATCGGGTTGCTGAGTCAGTTTCCAAGTCAAACGGGGCGAAACAACAGGAATTGCAGGATTTTTTTCGACTTTCGATGGGTGTTAGCCAACAATTTAGGGGGTAGGCTCGGGTTTCAAGAAAATTTTGGGTGAAACTTATCAGGCGGTCCTCCGACTGCTTATTAAATGAATTGGGTTGCTTTGGCAGGGTCGAAAGAGCCATTTTTCAAGTCAAACGGACGGAACGACAGAAATTGCATTTTTTTATGACTTTCAGCGGGTGTAAGCCCATGATTTGGGAGGTGGGCTTGGGCTCTAGAAAATATTCTGGGCGAAACTTCTCGGGCGATCCCTCGATGGCCTATTAAATGGATTTGGTGGCTTTGGCGGAGCTGGGAGAGCCATTTTCCAAGTCAAACGTGTGAAACAACATAAAATTCAATTTCTTGTGACTTTCGACGAGTGTTAGTCCACGAATCAGGGGTTGGGTACGGTTCCTGAAAAAATTTTGGGTAAAACTTTTCTGGAGGACCTCTAACGACCAATTAAATAGATCTGGTTGTTTTGGAGCGGCTGGAGGTGTTATTTTCCAAGTCAAATCGGAAACCACAAGAATTGCGGGGTTTTTTTACTATTTTCGGTGATTGTTAGCCCAATGATCGGGGGTGGGTGTAGGCTCCTGGAAAATTTTTGGGAAAAACTTTTCGGGCGGTCCCCTGACGGTTTATTAAATGAATCGAGTTACTTTGGAGTGGCTAGGGAGCCATTTTTCAAGTCAAACGATAGAAACGACAGAAATTATGAATTTTTGTGACTTTTGTTGGGAGTTAGCCTACATGCCGGGGTGAGTGCTGGCTCTACAAGATGACTTATCGAAAAAGGAAAAGAAAGCACATAAAATGAAATTAAGAGAGCATTGACTTGACACACCCTTTAAAAAATAATAATAAATAGTAGAATAATTTTAGATTTCACTTTTAATAATTAATTTATTGCTTTAAGATATGAATTGCATAATTCATAATATTTAATAATAAAAATAAATAATAATAAACTATTAATTGAACTGTTTTTTTTTTCATACTGAAATTCCCATAAATATGATCTCTTTTTTATGCTTCCGCCGATGATGATTTTTGTTCATTCGCTTTCTCAGTTTTTCTAATCGGGTCATTTGAGATGACCCGACCCGTTTTTGCAGCCATGGCGTTGCCGGAATCTCTTTTGCTAATTTTTTCTCTAAGCTGCATTTGAAAATGGATAACTGGTAAAGTTGGGTCCGGCATTTTCCCATATTGATTTATAGTTGTTTTTGTTTTCAATTGGAAATTCCGGCCGGAATTCTCAGCTCTGATGATCTCTCTTACCGGCGAACTCCTCTTCAGCGCTGTTTACCGGCAATATCCCTTTTCCCTCCAACAATTTGCAACTGTAGGATCCGAATAGTGAGTTCAATTCGACCCGATTGGGATTCGGGTTTTATATGGGCCTTTTCATGTAAGGCCCAATTGATTAGGGTTTATATGGCAACACTATAAGAACCAGCACCATTAACACGAAAATGGAACAAATCTCATTACTCATTAGTTTAAGTATGAGGTGGCGGAGAAAAGCAGAGAGCTTTAGGGAGTTTTAATCAATGGGTGGTTTTGCCACTCTCTGTAATTCTCCGCCGCCAATGATCACTCAAATGACCGCGAAAAAACCCACCCATTTCGTGTAAATTCACGAGTGCTACTCCCTATGTTTTGTTTGTTTTTATGCTTTGTTTGGATGGTGGTTTTCCATGGTTTCATAATGTATATAAGGCGATGAAGAATTCAATGTTTTTGTCTTCTTTGGAAGATGAATCAGACATGTATGTCCATTCAGCTGAGAAGAAAAACTGTATCTTGGTGTGGTAGTTTAGTTGGGTTTTTGTCCCAATTTACGCTTTGTTTTGATGGTGGTTTCCCTTGGTTTCATAATGTATATAAGGCGATGAAGAAGTCGATGATTTTGTCTTCTTTGGAAGATGAATCAGACATATGTCCATTGAGCTGGAAAAAAGACTGTATCTTGGTGTGGTAGCTCAGTTTGGTTTGTGAGAAGTGGAGGAGAAAGTTCCGATTTTTGGGATTTCTTTTCTGTCTCATTAGGCTTACTGATGCTTTCAGCCATGGCGTTTTTTTGAAGTTCTTTGGTTTTGTCTGAGAAAAGGCGAATCTGAGCTTAATCTCATTAGTTTAAGTATGAGGTTGCGGTGAAAACAGAGAGTTGCTGGTAGTTTTCAATGGGTGGTTTGGCCCCTCTCTGTCATTCTTCGCGATCAATGATCACTCCATTGATTGCAGAAACAACCCTTTTCGCAAAATTACTCCCTTTTTTTATTGTTACTAATATGAAGAATTGAAAGTTTTTGTATTCTTTGGAAGATGAACCAGACACATATTACCTTTGAGCTGGAAAAAAAACTGTATCTTGGTGTGGTAGCTCTGTTGGGTTTGTGAGAAGCGGAGGAGAAAATTCCAATTATTGGGGTTTCTTTTCTGTCTCATAAGGCTTACTGATGCTTGCAGCCATGGCGTTTTTGTGAAGTTCTTTGGTTTTGTCTGAGAAAAGGCGAATCTGAGCCTAATCTCATTAGTTTAAGTATGAGGTTGTGGTGAAAGCAGAGAGTTGTTGGTAGTTTTCGATGGGTGGTTTGGCCCCTCTCTGTCATTTTCCGCGACCAATGATCACTCCATTGATTGCAGAAACAACCCTTTTCGCAAAATTACTCCTTTTTTTTTTCTTTTTTTTTTATTGTTACTAATATGAAGAATTGAAAGTTTTTGTCTTCTTTGGAAGATGAACCAGACATATATTACCATTGAGCTGGAAAAAAACTGTATCTTGGCATGGCAGCTCAAATGGATCTGTGAGATGTGGAGGAGAAAGTTCCCAATTTTGGTCTTTCTTTTCTGTCTCATAAGGCTAACTGATGCTTGCAACCATGGTGGTTTTTCGTCGAATCTGAGCCTACCGCCCACACTACACACCAACACGCCCAATGGGCGCCAATGACAACTAACAGCAGTCACCTCGAAGTGCCTTCCATACCTCTACCCCTTATAATATGTGCTTTGAAATGTTAGGAGTAGACATGTTTTTGTCGGAGAATCTTAATGGCCAGAGAGGTGTTGGTAGTTTCAATGGGTGGCTATGTTGTTCCGTGGCTGATGATCACTCAATTGATTGCAAAAACAACCCTTTTCGTGACATCACTGATCATTCTCTTTTTCTTCTTCTTTTTCTTGTTAAGCTGTTTCTAAATTATGTTCAATGAGGCGATGAAGAGTTGAAAAATTGTCTTCTTTGGAAGATGAATCAGACATGTATCCATTGGGCTGGAAAAAAACTGTATCTTGGCTTGGCAGGTCAGATGGGTCTGTGAGAAGTGGAGGAGAAAGTTTCATTTTGGGGATTTCTTTTCTGTCTCATAAGGCTAATTGATGCTTGCAACCATGTCTGTTTTTTTGTGAAGCACTTTGGTTTTGTCTGAGAAAAGGCGAATCTGAGCCTATTCCAACAGCAACATCAACAACAAAATACCCATTATATTCTGAGCCTACTCTATTTCCTTGGTTTCACTAAAAGGAATTGATGCTTTTGTGACTCAGGGAATGTATTCCTGAGTTTGACAGCCTATGAATTCTTTTGCTATCTAAACAAGATTTCTATTGAGTAAATTCTAGGAATGTGAACATGGACGTCTATTTATTATTTTCTTTATTGATATGTTCATTTTGATACTTAATGAATATTTCACTGGGATGAGTGTGCTTTAATGCTTTCACTTATTCTCTGTATAGTCTCTGTTCTTAATTTTCCTTATTGATGAAGTTCTTTTCTGTCTCATGAGGCTAACTGATGCTTGCAGCCATGGCTGATTTCTTTTAAAGCTTTTGGGTTTTGTATGAGAAAAGGCGAATATGAGTCTATGCCCACACTGCACGCTGACATGCGCTATGTGCGCCAATGTAAACCAACAGCAGTCACTCGGAAGTGCCTTCAATACCTCTACCCCTTATGTATGTTTTTTTTTTTAAAAAAACACGTGTCAGGAGTAGACATGTCTTTGTCGGAGAATCATAATGGTCAGAGAGGTGTTGGGAGTTTCAATGGGTGTTTTTTGCCCCTCTCTGTCATTCTTCTCGCTGGTGATCACTACAATGATTGCATAAACAACCCTTTCCATGACATTACTCCCCCTGTTTCTTTTTCTTGTATCCGTTGTCGGGCTTGGGCTTGACAGTGTATGCCAGCTGGAGATATCTGTGATTGAGTGATTCTGCTGTATTCTTTATTCTTTTGATGTCTGAGATCTCCTAAGTCTTCCATTTTTTGTTCTTTAACTTGTGTTCCTTCCTTTAATTTGCGTTTTCATGTTTTATGTTTGCTTTAATTTGGAATCGTGATAAAGTTTTGTTATTTCATTGATTATAGTCTGAATCATATGGTGTCTGTGATGATAAATGTTAAGGCTTGTTTCTCAAACATTCGCAGTGGCCGCCTAAGAAGAGCTTTCGCCTTCGCAAGGCTTGAGAGTTAATGCTGCTTTTATCCTTCCTTAGATGTCTGAGACACCATCTTTTGATCTGACCACTTATCATATTTTGCTTTTGAAGCAGTGGATTTTTTTCGCCATTTTGTTATAATGTAGAAAATAAATGTATATTTTTTGTTTAATTTTAGCATGTATTTTTATAGAAATTTTGCTATATTGTGTGTTTTGCTTTTGAAACTGTCAATTTTAAGTTTATGTATGGCATAAGATCATTGCATTTGGTGTAAATACACCCTTTGCATATGAAATAGGGGATTTTGGACTAGAAAGTCTTCTCCTTTAGCAATGAAAGAGTTGTTTTAGGGATGAATAAGTCCCTGATAATTGAATTCATTCATCTCTTTTTCATCATCACAATGTTTGTGTTTTGCTGATCATTATCGGATGGTACAATTTTTATTGTTTTAGCTAAGTTAGATTTGGTTCTTGCTTGATGATGTATATATGTATAATCCTCTTATAACTAGTGTTCATTTGTTTTTTTCCTTGATGAACCTTTCTGAGGTAGGGTAAGGTCAGCTCTTGCCCTGAGATGAGTGTGCCTTAATGTTTTCGCTTGTTTTCTCTGTTTTTGAACTCCGCATTCAGTCAGAAAGCCTGCACCCAAATGTGTTTCCCTTTGTCTAGAAGTCTAGGCATTCGAACACTACATCTATTTTGAGTTACTTTGTCGCCGAGAGGCTTAGTTTTACTTATTGATGATGTCCATAATTATTTCATCCTCTGTAATTTGATTATCAACTTTGAAAATAATGTAATATAACTACATCAATTTATGCAGGAGCACTGGAATTTGTGTTTTCAGAATACAAGCCAAACTCATAGACCTTTTCCGAGTAAGCTCATATATAGTTTAAACAAATGTTGCAGTGTATTCCTTGTTAGTTGTTTTTTTTAACCACATTTTGTGAGTAACCTATACGAGAAGTCGTACTTTTTAGTCTTCTCCTTCAATTGAATTTTTTTAATCTGTGCATGAAGGAATTCATTTTAAATGATGAGTAATTCAAGTACGCCATGAATTAGCATCCAAATGAAGCTTCTTTGTCATAATTACTCTGATAGATGACCTTTATTAGCATTATGTTATCACAACTACTTATCTAAGAAGTTCTTTCACTAAGTGTTTTCTATGCTTCATTTAGTCGGGTTCTTGTTTCTGCTATGTATTGTCTTTTAGGGGTTCTCTTTCGTTGATGAATGATCTATACAAGAACTCGTACTTCTTGTTTTATATGATATGTATTATCTTTAGGAGTCATAGTATTTCTACTTTTCTCCTTCAATTAAATTTGTTTACTTTGTCCATTAAGGGATTCTTCCTAAATGATGAGTAATTCAAGTGAGCCATGGATTAACATGCAAATGAAGCTTCTTTGTCATAGTTACTCTGATGGATGACCTCTATTAGCATTATGTTATCAACAACAACAACAAACCCAGTGTATTCCCACAGCGTGGGGTCTGGGGAGGATAAGATGTACGCAGTCCATACCGCTACCTCCGAAGAAGTAGAGAGGTTGTTTCCGATAGACCCTCGGAGTTAGCATTATGTTATCACAACTACTTATCTAAGTTCTTTCACTGGGTGTTTTCTATGCTTCATTTAGTCAGGTTCTTGTTTCTATTATCTTTTAGGGGTTCTCTTTCATTGATGAATGATCTATACAAGAACTTGTACTTCTTGATTTATATGATATGTATGATCTTTAGGAGTCCTAGTACTTCTACTTTTCTCCTTCAATTAAATTTGTTTACTTTTTCCGTGAAGGGATTCATCCTAAATGATGAGTAATTCAAGTGAGCCATGGATTAACATCCAAATGATGCTTTTTTTCATAGTTACTCTGATGGATGACCTCTATTAGCACCATGTTGTCATAACTATTTATCTTATGAAGTTTCTCTATATGTTTTTTATGCTTCATTTTGTTAAGCTCTTGTTTCTGCTATGTATTATCGTTGGGCTCTCTTTCGTTGATGAATGATCTATACAAGAAGTCATACTTCTTGTTTTATAGTATGTATTATCTTGAGTCTTCATACTTCTTGCTATTCTCCGTCATTGAATTTATTTACCCTGTGCATGAAGGAATTCATTCTAAATGATGAGTAATACTATTAAGCCATGGATTAAATTCCAAATGAAGCTTTTTGTCATAGTTACTCTGATAGATGAGACCTATTAGCCTATGTTATGCTTGCTCCTAGATGTTTTGCTTTACTGCTTGTTGCTGATCCTTTGATTTAAAGGTACTAGCATATTCCTCCCAAAATTTGCTAATATGCATGGTTTTCTAGTTGAAAGGATCATAGTATCGTTTTAGTATGAGAACAGTTGCATGTTAAATTAAAAAGTAAATGCAAACAAGGCAACTTTGCGGAGGGGTTCTGTATTTGTTGATCCCCTCTTTTTCCCTGTTGCCAATATTATAATTGGACAAGCTTGGAACAATTTTAGTTGTTGAACTAATATATGTTTCCCACCAGCTGGTTTCTAGCTTGGCTACATTCTCCATCTTCTCTTTTGATTGGACAATTTTTGTAAATCTACATATGTTTAGCTTATATTTCAGAAGTTCTTTTTTTTGGTCGTCTCAACTTCCCGATCAGTTGATCACATTTCTATTGTAATCCCTTTTTTCAATAGTCTCTATGATTTCTTTTGTAATCTTCGCTTTTAAGAGTATTACGTAAGTCTTTCCTGCCCCCTCCCCATTCTTCTCCTTGTTTTCAAGAATGCCAAGAGAGTTGAAGTTCCCTTTTACACACTTTTTCTGGGTTTGTTTGTTGTATTATCTTCTTGAAGGATGGGTAAGAAACCTCTCTACTGTTTTGTATGAATTATGTCCCATGGCTTTATGGCTTCGGTCTAGGGATAAGTGTGCAACAACTGCTGTGTTAGAGACGCGTGTCACAAGTTCGAATTATGGCTTTTGTCTGGAGATAAGAGTGCAACAATGACTCTGTCGGGTGCGTGCCACAGGGTCGAATTATCCCTTTGGTCTAAGAATAAGAGTGCAACAGTTGATGTGTTAGATGAATGTACTGGTCCAAATTATGATGCTGACTAGTAAAAGCTTGGTGTTTGAGCATTGGAGATTCTTGGTTATAGAAGGCAAAATCTATCGACAAACACCGAAAGTTGATACAATTTTTACTCAATTAAATTTAAGACCTTAAGGGATATTTTGAACCTTCATGTTGTCTTGGCGCCATATAACCATTCTTTAACTGTGTATATTTCTTGTATATCTAGCTTCCATATCAAACGATTATTTTTTATCTTAAATCCTAGAGAAATGATTTTGATACAATTTATCTTGTCTACAGTAAAACAAAATTTTAAAGTTATGATATTCAAATTCAATACAAGACATTAATACTATTTGCTATTTTCTAAATATCAAATTATTCAATAGTTTTTATCAAAGTATTATATATCACGGGTTTGAAATAGTTTCTACAGAAATGCAAGATAAGATTGTCTATTATAGACCTTGAGCCATTTTATAAAAAAAATTGAAGTATATTATCATTAAACTCCAAAGAAAAAAGGTCGATTCTAGAAGAAGCTCAAAGAGAAATTGACCAAAACCCAACGGCCCAAACAGGCCTAATAATACTTTATTGAAGTATGTAACATCTGACATCTCCACTCTCAAGAGAAGTGGAAACTATTAATTGTTTAATAAAAAAAATTTGGCAGGGAGCGCTTTCTCTGAATGGGCCTTATACGATGCGAATTTGAATTAGTCGAGTTCTAATGCGGGTACTGATAATCGGATGAGAAACAAAAAAAAAGGGTGATATATACACCCTTGAACTATTGAAATTGATGTCGTTTAATTTCTGTATATAATTTCAAACTATTGAAAATAATTCGTTTATATTCTTCCTGTTGTGATCAGCATAAAGGAATTAATCAATTCCTCTTAGCAATTTTTTCCTGACCTGTCGATGAAATGCTACGCGATTAAAGTTGAATGTGAATTTTGTCCACGCCTATTTTTTGGCGAATCAAAATCAATACAGTAATAACATTTCTTTAGAATGATGACACGCGAGTGAAACTTGCTTCTAATTCCGATCAACATTTTGCTGGCAAACTAGAGGATAAATTATTAAGGGAAAATAAAGGCAAAATGACTCAGTGGACCCATGTACTAGGTCGATTTTGTAAGTTGAAAACTTCTACTTACATGTTTGTCATCTGAACCCTTGAACTCACTAAAAAACTATATTTTAAATCCTTTGACCATTGACTTTGTCTATCTGACATTAAAATGGTGACAAGGATAAAGAAAGTGATTACACTCGTCTGGGGTGCGAGTGGAGGTCAATTTTTGGTCAATTTTAGATTAAAATAATTTATTTTTTTAAAAGTCCCTCAAACTTTTAAATTTAAATATATTTTTAAAAAATAAAAAATAATATTTAAAAAAAAATAATAATAAACTCCCCCATCCAGCACCCCCTCCCCCACCCCACCCCACCCCACCCCACCCCCGCCGTCCATCACCACCATTAACGCCCCTTCCTCACTATTCTCGTACACCAAAACACAATCACACGGCATATTCACTCAACTCCCCATCTTCCTCCTCTAACAATTATTCATCAAATTCTTCATTTTTTACATCTTCAACTTTGTGGGTTTCTCTAAATTGACAGGAAGTTCAGTCATTTATGGAATCTTGAAGATTTTTTACAGCGGAAGATGGTGGCGCTGACAGTTATAGGAGCAACGAAGGATTTAGGAAGAGAGACAACATTTTTTTTATTTGTTTAAGGTGATTTTTAATTGGGTCAAATGGGCATATGACCATGACAACTCTCCCGCTTCTTCTTCCAATTCTTCAATTTTTACATCTTCGCGATATACACATACACACAACCACCACCATTAACGCCCCCCCCCCCTCATCCAGCCATGGCTGCCATAGCCGTCACCATTAACGCCCCACCCCCACAGCCCCAAGGATCTCTCTTCGTCTTCTTTTTCTTCTTCATCATATATCCCAAAATCTCAGAAAATAGTAAGATGCCTTTGTTGTGGTTGATTTATTGTTGTTGTTCATTGTCAAAAAAAATAATATTGTGGTTGATTTGTTGTTGTTGTTCATCGTCGTGGTTGAACTTCAGTGTGGCTGATTTTATTGTTGTTGTTTTAACTTTTTATTAACTTTCTCAATTAAAATTTTTCGTTTTGTTTACGATTATAGTTATAACTTTTACAAATTGTTAAGGATATTTAAATAAAAATTGAAAATTCATTATGTTTGTGTATGTGAATTTATAGTTAAAATCTTAAATTAATTGGAGAAAAATTTCAATTATTTGAAATAAATTTGATGTTTAATTAAATTTATTGTGTTTGTGTATTAGAATTTATAGTTGAAAATTTAAATTAATTTAAATTAAAAATTTATTGTATTTGTGTATTAGAATTTCTACAATTTATAAAAGGTTTTTTTTTTTTTTAATATTTAATTAAAAATAACATAAAATTTAATGTAACTCTTAAAAATGACGTGGCGGCTGATGTGGCAGCTGATGTGGGTAAATAAATTTAATATAATACTCAAAAGTGATGTGGAAGCTGATGTGGCGCGGTTGTATTACACACACCGTCAGAGGAGTTTAAAATGTTGTTTTTTAATGTGTTCAAGGGTCCAGATGCAAACATGCGAGTAGAAGTGTCCACATTATAAAACAGACATAGTACAAGGGTCCATCGAATCATTTTGCCAAAAATAAATTAATTTCTTTAGAATGAGAATATGTGGCGTGCGCAGAAGGACATGTACATATTAAAAGTTAGAACATAAGAGTATAAATAATTTTAAAATACAACAAAGTGTCTTTCCTTACTCTTAGAAGTCGTTTAGTAGGAGGAATAAGAAATACTAACTAATTTTGAGATTAATTTAATATGAACTCATTCTATGTTTAATTAAAATAAAATGTATGATTTAACTTATTGCAGATTAATTATTTTTTAACCTTTTCTTGATGGTGAGATAATTAATCCGAAATAATTAATTTCGAGATGGTTAATATTCCCGATCTCATTTTATCCGTCCCAAATTGACTAAGTTGATGTCCCATTTTAATTGTCGCATTTTACTTATCAAGATAAGATAAACTTTTTTTTTCATGTTTTACTCTTTATATTAATTATCTTTTATTTAAATTTAAATATAAACATCATTTAATAAGGGTATTTTAATAAATTAGCCATATTATTTTTTATTTTTTTAATTGTTGTGCCATCCTAATTTGGGATAAGTAAAGTGGGACGAAGGGAGTATCAAATACTGTTAAGTCTATAACTAATCTCGAGATGGTGGGCTCCTTAAATTCTCAGGAGCTAAACCTTGCAATTGGACTGAATAATTATATCTGCATTTTGATTATTCAGCTCTCTCCTTTCTGTGCTTGCTAAAGTTTTCATCCTTTTTTTTTGTCCCCTCAATATCAAAGAGACAATCAGCTGATTAATCGAGTCATTTGAGGTTATCTGACCCGATCCGACCCGTTTGTTGGCGGGGCATTGATATTGCTGGTAGAAGCTATGGCCGTGAGTGTGAGTATAATCGAACTTCTTGAAAGTGGCAATAATGATTTTTAGCTAATTTTTATGCCATTGTGAGCTGATTAATCCAGCATTTCGAGGTGACCCGACCCGACCCGTTTGTGGGCGGGCCATTGATTATTGCTAGTGGAAGCTATGGCAGTGAGTATAGTCGAACTTCTTGAAGCTGGCAAGAACTATTTTTATCGATTTTTTATGCCATTGTGAGCTGATTAATCCAGCATTTCGAGGTGACCCGACCCGAGCCGACCCGTTTGTTGGCGGGTCATGTTATGGTTTTTGCAGCCATGGAGTTGTCAGACTCTCTCTTTGCCCGAGCTTAACACAGATCTGAGCTTCAGTTTTTCTCAATTCAGCTTGTGTTTTATTTAAAGTTTTTTTTTTTTGGTTGTTTTGTATTTGTAGTTGCTGGTGCTTACCGAGGATATAACGCCATATGTAAGAATGTGTGGAGGACACAAATCAGGGAAGAATTTTAGTGGCCTTCTTGCCTTTACGAGTAGTTGTAGCACTATTCCTGTAGTTTCTTGATCTTCGATTTTATGTTACTATCTATTTTTTCGTGTAGTTTGCTTGTAGTAGAATTATTTTGCAGATATTTGTTGTTTCCGTTACTATCTATTGTTTCTCGTGCTTATGTCTTTTTAGATTGTTTTTGTTTTGCGCTCTGGAGAGGGGGGTTGTTCTATCGAGAACCGCCTCTCTACCTCACCTTTGAGATGGAGGTAAATTGTTTTTGTCTTGAGCTTGGTGTGTGTGTGTGTCTATCGAAAACAACCTCTCTACCTCACCTTCGAGCTAGAGGTACAATCTGCGTACATTATACCGTCCCCAGACCTCACACTTTGTGGGACTACATTGGGTAGAACTCTCTTGTTGCCCGAGCTTAAGACAGATCCGAGCCTCACTTTCTTGTCAGTTCATGAACAAAGCAGAAGCTCAGAAGGATTGACTCAAAAAAAAAGAAAAAAAAAGCAGAAGCTCAGAAGGTAAAGTAGGTGTTTGTCCATGAAAACTAGAACTTTTTTGAAGCTGGAACTGGAGTTGGAGTTTGGAGTTGTGTTTGGCCGATTGAGTTGGGCAATACCCACCAATACACTGGATGTGCTAAATCGCTGGAGCAGGAGAGGAGGATCTAAAGCCCAAAAAAGGATCTGGAAAATGATTCCAGGATGCATTTGGTGGACTATCTGGAAAGAGAGGAACTCAAGAGGTTTTGAAAATAAAAGCAACTCCATCCAGACGATAAAGCATAATTGTATTCAACTTTTACATTTTTGGTGTTTCGGAATGTTCATTACAAATACAGGGACGCTGTGACAGTTTTTAGAGTCCCTATAGAATTTTATTTTCTTTTTGCTTACCAAGCCTAGATGTAGCTTGTAACTATAACCAATATTGACTTTGTCGGAATCAATACAAATGTTACCTTATTAAAAAAAAACAAAAAAAACTGGAGTTGTTTTTGACTTTTTGTGAGAGAAGTGAAAGTGAAAAACGTGAAAATTTGGAATTCTTATGGCCAAACACTACATTTTTCACTAAAGTGTAATTACTTTCGGGAGAAAAGTGAATAATTCCCATGGCCGAACAGCCCCAAAGAATGAGGCCACAGAGAGTTTGAAGATTCTTTATTGAAAGTGTGGTTGCCTTTCTCTGTATTCAGCCGATGATTTCTCCATTACTGTAAGAACCCCAACTGGCAAATAGTGGCAGCGTTTCTCTGATAGACTATCATGGCTGCTATACTGAGGTACTTATATATATATGTATACTGGAATTTGACGTTTATATCTCATCTAGCTGTTATAAACAAAAGTATGCAAAATTAGAAAGAACCTAAATGTAAAAAAGGCAAATATCAATATCCTTTGCTCGTGAAGTTATGGCCATAACTGATGGGAACTAGGTAAATACAATTTTTTTCCTTTTAAATTTTTGTACTTGAAATTTATTAAGTGTATGACATTAATGATGATTAGCATAAATTTTATAACTTTTACAAAATATTATTAAACAATATTTGAGTTTGGTTGTTATAGAGGGTGGTTTAAAAAGAGTGTTTTGCCATAATGATTGTCATTGCTGTAATAGGTAGATGCTGTTATAGAGAAGTAAAATATAATATAAAAAATTGATTTTGGAGAAAATCGGGCCATTATAGTGAAATGACGTTATAGCAATGTCCATTATAATGTGATTTGACTGCATATAATGAACAATTTTTGATTGAATGGGTTTCTATGCCTTTCAACTCTTTTTTCTAATGCTTCTGCTGGAGCATTCGGTGCTGCTGGAAGCTGTGGGGTGAGTATAATCGAACGGCTTGAAAGAGGCGATGATGATTTTTGTCAATTTTTAATTCCCTTCTGAGCTGATGAATTGAGCATTTGAGGTATCCAACATGTATCTTGGCGGGGCATGCTTCCAGATTTTCTGGTGGTTTTTGCAGCCATGGCATTGTTGGACTCTCTTTTTTGCCTGAGCTTAATACAGATCTGAGCCTCAATTTAGCAGTCTGTTGGTCAGTTTAAACGGAGGGAGTACTATTAACAGCTTCTGGGTGCTATAAGCAAATGCTCACAAAAGTTTAGAAGGAAAAGAATGAGGCTAACAGGGAGTTGAGGATTTTTCATTGAAAGGGTGGTTGCCTCTCTCTGCATTCAGCCAATGATTTCTCCATCCACGTATGAACCCTAACAATCCTTTTATCATTATATATATATATATGTCTATAATATATTAAAAGTGTGAAGGTCCTAGCAAAATGTCGTTCGTTTTTTATCCTTTTAAAACAGTCCACACTGGACAAAATAGTCACTTAGTAACTTTGCCACTGAGACTTCAGTGCTGCTGGTGGTGGAGGTGGAAACTATGGGGGTGATTATAATTGGTGGTTTGAAAGAGGCAATGATGATTTTGTCAATTTTTAATGCCCTTCTGAGCTGATTAATCAGGTATTTGAGGTTATCCGACCCGTATCTTGGCAGGGTAGGGCACCAAATTTTCTGGCGGTTTTTGCAGCCACGGCGTTGTTGGACTCTCTTTTCGCCTGAGCTAACAAAGATCTGAGCCTCAATTTACTGGTCTTTTCGTCAATTTTAACTGAGGGAGTAGTATTAACAACTTAAGGCTAAGAAGGAAAAGAATATGAGTCTAACAGGGTGTTGAGGATTTTTCATTGAAAGGGTGGTTGCCTCACTCTGTATCAGCCAATGATTTCTCTCCATTCTTGCAAGAATGCCAACAACCCTTTTATTGATTTTGAACGAAGGGAAATATATATGGTTAACATCATTTGTTTGAAAGGTTTTTGACAACCTTCAACTCTTTTTTTTCTCTCTTTTTTCTAATGGTTCTGTTGGAGCATTTAGTGCCGAGTATAATCGGTGGCTTTAAAGAGGCGATGATGATTTTGTCATATTTTATTCCCTTCCGAGCAGATTAATTGATCATTTGATGTTATCCGACGCGCATCTTGACGGGGCATGCTACCAGATTTTCTGATGGTTTTGCAGCCAAGGCGTTGTTGGACTCTCTTGCTGCCCGAGCTTAATACAGATCTGAGCCTCTATTTTCTCTATTTAGCTTGGATTTGTTTTTTATTTAGGGCGTGTTTGGTATGAAGGAAAATATTTTCTAGAGTTGAGGAACATAAAGCAAAATATCATATGGGAAGGAATGAGGCTACACAGAGTTGAGGATTTTCATTGAAAGGGTGGCTGCCTTGCTCTGCATTCAGCCAATGATTTCTCCATTAATGTAAGAACCCCTACAACACTTTTATCAATTTCAAACAATGGGAGTATATTAGTAACGTGTCGTTTGGATTGTTGTTACATATTGTTTCAAAGGGTTTCTATGCCCTTCAACTCATTCTTTTTTTTTTCTTTTTCTTATTAATGCTTCACCGGACTTTGAATGTTGCCGGTGGAGCTGGTGGTAGCAGCACTGGTGAGTATTATTGGTGGCTTTAAAGAGGCAATGATGATTTTTGCCAATTTTTATTCCCTTCTAAGCTGATTCATCGAGCATTTGAGATTATCCAATACGTATCTTGGTGGGGCATGATCTCGGATTTTCTGGTGGTTTTTGCAGCCATGGTGTGGTTGGACTCTCTTTTTGCCTTTTGCCTGAGCTTAATACAGATCTGAGCCTCACTTTCTGTATCAGTTTAGGAATTGAATTAAGCAAAAAGCTCGGAAGGGAAAGAATGAGGCTAACAGGGTGTTGAGGATTTTTTATTGAAAGCGTGGTTGCCTCTCTCTGTGTACAGCCAATGATTTCTCCATTAATGTAAGAACCCCAACAATCCTCTTATCTATCTATATTATACTAGTTTAATCGCACGTGCCTCGCACGTGTGCGAAGATTCTTAATGGAGTGCAAAAAGTTCAAATCACTTTTCAAAGATCCTTCACACTTTATTACATACCACATATTGTAATGGAAGCACATGTATATTTTACCACTAGAAGTTTCAAGTGTATAATGGATCGTCACTTTTTCATTTGGTATATAGATTTGTTGCGTTTGCATATAATGAACAACTTTTTATTGAATGGGTTTCTATGCCTTTTAACTCTTTTTTCTAATGCTTCTGCCGGAGCATTCGGTGCTGCTGGAAGCTGTGGGGTGAGTATAATCGGACGGCTTGAAAGAGGCGATGATGATTTTTGTCAATTTTTAATTCCCTTCTGAGCTGATCAATTGAGCATTTGAGGTTATCCAACATGTATCTTGGTGGGGCATGCTCCCAGATTTTCTGTCGGTATTTTCAGCCATGGCGTTGTTGGACTCTCTTTTTTGCCTGAGCTTAATACAGATCTGAGCCTCAATTTAGTGGTCTGTTGGTCAATTTTAAATGGAGGGAGTACTATTACAGCTTCAGGGTGCTATAAGAAAATGCTCACCAAAGTTTAGAAGGAAAAAAATGAGGCTAACAGGGCATTGAGGATTTTTCATTGAAAGGGTGGTTGCCTCTCTCTGCATTCAGCCAATGATTTCTCCATTTGTCGTAAGAACCTTAACAATCCTTTTATCTTTCTCTCTTTATATATATATATATTAAAGTGCGAAGGTCATAGCAAAATGTCGTTCTTATTTATCCTTTTAACACAGTGTCCACACTGGACAGAATAGTCCTTTTATAGCTTTCTACTGAGCATTCAGTGCTGCTGGTGGGGGGACGTGGAAACTGTGGGGGTGAGTATAATCGGTGGTTTGAAAGAGGCAATGATGATTTTTGTCAATTTGTAATCTCCTTCTGAGCTGATTAATCAATCAGGCATTTGAGGTTATCCGACCCGTATCTTGGAGGGGCAGGCCACCAAATTTTCTGGTAGTTTTTGCAGCCATGGCGTTGTTGGACTCTCTTTTCGCCTGAGCTAACACAGATCTGAGCCTCAATTTACTGGTCTTTTCGTCAATTTTAACTGAGGGAGTACTATTAACACCTTCAGGCTTAGAAGGAAAAGTATGAGTCTAACGGGGAGTTGAGGATTTTCATTGAAAGGGTGGTTGCCTCTCTCTGCATTCAGCCAATGATTTCTCGATTCTTGCAAGAATCCCAACAACCCTTTTATTAAGTATAAATAACATAAATACCAACCTGTTTGGAAGTAAATTATACTCTCTCCCACTTTTTTAATTACTTTACTCTCTCTCCCTATTAATATACATAACATAGCGGACATATACATAGTATTCTGTGTATATGTGTATATGTTGTGATTTTGTAATATGTTTAGGGAGTTGGGATTTTTTGTAATATTAGAAACATAAGTTGTGTATATCTGTAATTTTTAGTTTTATTAATTTGAATGAAGGGAAATATATAGTCAACATCATTTGTTTGATAGGTTTTCTACACCCTTAAACTCTTTTTTCCCCCTCTTTTTTCTAATGGTTCTGTTGGAGCACTCAGTGCTGAGTATAATAGTATAATCAGTGGCTTTAAAGAGGCAATGATGATTTTGTCATGTTTTATTCCCTTCTGAGCTGATTAATTGAGCATTTGACGTTATCCGACGCGTATCTTGGCGGGGTATGCCACCAGATTTTCTGATGGTTTGCAGCCATGGCGTTGTTGGACTCTCTCGCTGCCTGAACTTAATACAGATCTGAGCCTCAATTTTCTCTATTCAGCTTGGATTTGTTTTATATTTAGGGTGTGTTTGGTATGAAGGAAAATATTTTCTGGAGTTGAGAAACATAAAGCCAAAACATCATATGGGAAAAATGAGGCTACACAGAGTTGAGGATTTTCATTGAAAGGGTGGTTGCCTCTCTCTGCATTCAACCAATGATTTCTCCATTCCAACAACCCTTTTATCAATTTCAAACAAAGGGAGTATGCTCGCAACATGTCGTTTGGATTGTGTTTACATATTGTTTCAAAGGGTTTCTATGCCCTTCAAGTCATTCTTTTTCTCTTTTTCTTATTAATGCTTCGCCGGACTTTAAATGTTGCCGGTGGAGCTGGTGAGTATTATTGGTGGCTTTAAAGAGGCAATGATGATTTTTTCCAATTTTTATTCCCTTCTGAGCTGATCATCGAGCATTTGGGATTATCCGACATGTATCTTGGTGGGGCATGTTCTCAGATTTTCTGGGGGGATTTTGCAGCCATGGCGTGGTTGGACTCTCTTTTTGCTTTTTGCCTGAGCTTAATACAAATCTGAGCCTCACTTTCTCTATCAGTTTAGGAATTGAATAAAGCAAAAAGCTTAGAAGGATAAGAATGAGGCTAACAGGGAGTTGAGGATTCTTCATTGAAAGCGTGGTTGCCTCTCTCAGTGTTCAGCCAATGATTTCTCCATTAATGTAAGAACCCCAACAATCCTCTTCTCTATATCTCTATCTATATATCTGTACTATATATCTATGAGAAGTGACCTGAACTTTTTGCACTTCATTAAAAATCATCGCAATAGACAAAATCGTCTAATTTTAAATAGTCAAAGCTTACATATGTGAGGCATGTACGGTTAAACTAGTATTATATTAAAAGCACGAAGGACCTAGCAAAATGCCGTTTCCATTTTTTAATCCTTTTAAAATAGTGTCCACACCGGACAAAATAGTCATTTAATAACTCTCCCACCGAGCATTCAGTGCTGCTGGTGGGGGTAGTGGCAGCTGTGGGGGTGAGTATAATCGGCGGTTTGAAAGAGGTGATGAAGATTTTGTCAATTTTTAATGTCCTTCTGAGCTGATTTATTGGGCATTTGAGGTTATCCGACCAGTATTTTGGCAGGGCATCCCACCAGATTTTCTGGTAGTTTTTGCAGCCATGGTATTGTTGGACTCTCTTTTTGCCTGAGCTAACACAGATTTGAGACTCAATATACTGGTCTCTTAGTCAATTTTAACTAAGGGAGTATTATTAACAGCTTCAGGCTCAGAATGGAAGGAATGAGGCTAACAGGGAGTTGAGGATATTTCATTGTAAGGGTGGTTACCTCTCTCTGCATCAGCCTATGATTTCTCCATTCTTGTAAGAATCCCAACAACCCTTTTATAGATTTTGCGAAGGGAAATATATATAATGAACATAATCTGTTTGAAAGGTTTTCTACACCTTTCAACTCTTTTTTTTTCTCTCTTTTTTTTGCTAATGGTTCTGTTGGAGCATTCAGTGCTGAGTACAATCGGTGGCTTTAAAGAGGCAATGATGATTTTGTTATATTTTATTCCCTTCTGAGCTGATTTATTGAGCATTTGAGGTTATCCGACGCGTATCTTGGCGGGGCATGCCACCAGATTTTCTGATGGTTTTGCAGCCATGGCGTTGTTGGACTCTCTTGCTGCCCGAGCTTAATACAGATCTGAGCCTCAATTTTCTCTATTCATCTTGGATTTGTTTTATATTTAGGGCGTGTTTGGTATGAAGGAAAATATTTTCTAGAGTTGAGGAACATAATGCAAAAATAGCAGAAGGGAATGAGGCTACACAGAGTTGAGGATTTTCGTTGAAAGGGTGGTTGCCTCTCTCTGCCTTCAGCCAATGATCTCTCCATTAATGTAAGAATCCCGACAACACTTTTATCAATTTCAAACAAAGGGAGTATATTCGTAACATATTTGGATTGTTGTTACATATTGTTTCAAAGGGTTTCTATGCCCTTCTACTCATTCTTTTTTTTATTAATGCTTCACCGGACTTTGAATGTTGCTGGTGGAAGAAGCACCGCTGGTGAGTATTTTTGGTGGCTTTAAAGAGGCAATGATGATTTTTGCCAATTTTTATTCCCTTCTGAGCTGATTCATCTAGCATTTGAGATTATCCGATACGTATCTTGGCGGGGCATGTTCTCAGATTTTCTTGTGGTTTTTGCAGCCATGGCGTGGTTGGACTCTCTTTCTGCTTTTTATCTGAGCTTAATACAGATCTTAGTACAGATCTGAGCCTCACTTTCTCTATCAGTATAGGAATTGAATAAAGCAAAAAGCTCTGAAGGAAAAGAATGAGGCTAACAGGGAGTTGAGGATTTTTCATTGAAAGCGTGGTTGCCTCTCTCAATGTTCAGCCAATGATTTCTCCATTAATGTAAGAACCCCAACAATCCTCTTATCTATCTACATTATACCAGGTGAACTGTTCGTGCCTCGCACGTGTGTGGAGATTTTTAATGTAGTACAAAAAGTTCAAATCATTTCTCAAAGATTCTTCACACTTTAATATAATAATTTAAACATAACATATATTTTATTGTAAGCACATATATATTTTACCACCAGAAGTTCAAATGGTTAATGGAACGTCACTTTTGCGTTTTGTCATATAGTACCACTTTTCCTTGTTTCTAGAGGCATTGAGAGACGCATCAATTTGAATCATATTTGTAGTATGATTTTTTTTTTTCTTTCTATATTTAAAATCTTTTCTTATTTTTAAAGTTAAATCTGTAAAATATCTTTAATTACTTAAAACTTTTAAAAATTTGGTACTTTTTACATTTTTCTTATTCTAACGCTTTCATATTTATTTCTGGATTTTTCAAATCTTCTTAAACTAATGAAAAGGTATTAGTTGTCATTAGTTCTGGTGACTTCTAATAAGGAAAGATTGTACTATAAATATTTAGTTAATTTTCAGCTCTTAAATTTCCCTCCCCAGACCCCACTGTTTGGGAAGATACACTGGGTTTGTTGTTGTTGTTGTTGTTGTTCAGCTCTTAAATTTTAGAAAAATAGTGAAAAGACGATTTTGTCTAAAGCAGATATAGTGAAAGGCAAAAAGTTCAAACAATATTTCTAACTTCACACTTTTAATATAGTATTGATTAAAAGCATGAAGGCCCTAGCAAAATGTTGTTTGCATTTTTTTATCCTTTTAAAATGATGTCCACACTGGACAAAATAGCCATATAATTATTTTTCTAATATTTAGAAATGGTCATTTAATAACTCTCCCACCGAGCATTCAGTGGTGCTGGTGAGGGTAGTGGAAGCTATGGGGGTGAGTATAATCGGTGGTTTGAAAGAGGTGATGATGATTTTGTCAATTTTTAATGCCCTTCTGAGCTGATTAATCAGGCATTTGAGGTTATCCGACTCGTATCTTGGCAGGGCAGCCCACCAAATTTTCTGGTAGTTTTTGCAGCTATGGCGTTGTTGAACTCTCTTTTCGCCTGAGGTAACACAGATCTGAGCCTCAATTTACTGGTCTTTTCGTCAATTTTAACTGTGGGAGTATTATTAACATCTTCAGGCTCAGAAAGAAAAGAATGAGTCTAACAGGGAGTTGAGGATTTTTCATCGAAAGGGTGGTTGCCTCTCTCTGCATCAGCTAATGATTTCTCCATTTTTGCAAGAATCCCAACAACCCTTTTATTAATTTGAACGAAGGGAAATGTATAGTCAACATCATTTGTTTGAAAGGTTTTCGACACTCTTCAACTCTTTCTTTTTTTTTTTTTTTTTTTTAATGGTTCTGTTGGAGCATTCAGTGCTGAGTATAATCAGTGGCTTTAAAGAGGCGATGATGATTTTGTCCTATTTTATTCCCTTCTGAGCTGATTAATTGAGCATTTGACGTTATCCGACGCGTATCTTGGTGGGGCATGCCACCAGATTTTTCGATGGTTCTGCAGCCATGGATGGTTGGGCTCTCTTGTTGCCTGAGGCTGCATTTGTTTTTTTTTAAGATTCAGAAGTCTGAATCTAAATGCACTTCTGAATGATTAAGATGTTATCTCTGGATCTGAAAACTGAATGATTAAGACTGTTTGTTTTTCAATATCTGAATGTGCAAAAAAAATTTATTTGTATATATAATAAAATAAAAAATACAATTTAAATAAAAAAACTAATTATATATCAGAAAAGTTTGTAATTTAATATTTATTAGTTGAAAAAATTATTATTCGATTGAAAAAAAATATTTATGTTTGTTAGTGATAGTGGAGATGTTTTACCATGGTGTTTGCGGTGACAATGATTAATGTTAGTGATTAGTAATGTTAGTGGTGATAGTTGTGATGGTTGATTGTAGTGACTGTTATGATGGTGACAGTTGATAGTGGTGGAGGTGTTTGTGATGTGACGTTGCTTGATGTTAGTAGTTAGAGGTGTTGATTGTGATGACTGAAAAATGAATGCATGCTAGTTGACGATGTGTATGGAGCGGAGTGTTGGCCAGTCAAGAATTCTCACATTCAAAATTTGAAGATGGCAGAAATGCGGATGTTGCGTTGGATGTGTGGGCTTACTAGGGGTGATAGAATTCGGAATGAGACTATCCGGGAGAAAGTTGGAGTGGCTTCAGTGGAGGATAAGATGCGGGAAGTCCGATTGAGATGGTTCAGACATGTGATGAGAAGGTGCATAGATGCACCGGTTCGTAAGTGTGAGCGACTAGCTTTGGATGGCTTCAGACGGGGCAGGGGTAGGCCAAAGAAATACTGGAGAGAGGTGATTAGGCGGGATATGGAGCAGTTACAGCTCACTGAGGACATGACCCTAGATAGGAAGTTATGGAGGTCGCGTATTAGGATAGAAGGCTAGTGTCAGTTTGGGTCGGTAGGGTAGGGCGTAGCTTGGTGGGTGTATTATTCTTGGTATGCTACCTTGTTGCATGCTGTATTGCGATGGTGTACTATTCTTTGGTTGCTATTCCTTGTGGGTGGTGTATTTATGTCTTGTCATCTTGTTACGTGCTTTTTTGCGGATTTGATTAATATTCTTTGTCTTGAGCCGGGGGTCTATCGGAAACAACCTTGCTACTTCTCCGGAGGTATTGGTATGGACTGCGTACATCTTACCCTCCCCAGACCCCACTATGTGGGAATACACTGGGTTTGTTGTTGTTGTTGATGCTAGTTGACGATGTGTTGGTTCTAGTTGGAGATCTTGTTAGTTGTGATGGTGGAGATGGTTGTTAGTAGAGATAAATTGTAGCGATGATAGTGATTGAAGTGATGGTAGAGGTGACGTTACTAGTGACAATGGTGGTGGCCGCCGAAGAATGTGTGGAGGTTGTGATGTATTAATGGTAGTTAGTGGTGGTACTAGTTGTGATAGATGAGTTGGTCGATAGTAGAAATTGGCCGGTAGTGGTTGTTGATGGTGGTGGTGTTGACGGCGATGGTAGCAGTAAATATAATTAGAATAATAGAGGTAGTAGGTGTGGTAGCGTTTGACAATAGTGGTTGGTAGCAATATTTGTTGTAGATGGTGGAGGTAGTTGTTGTTGGTGGGTGGTGGTTGACAATGATGGTGTTGGCAGAGGTGGTGACTGATGATTATGAATAAAGTAGCGGTGAATATTATCTAACACCAAAATACCTTTTCAGACCTATTAAGACTTGATTCTAGATCTGAATGATTAAGACCTATTCAGACATATTAAGAGCTAAAATCTTAATAAAAAACAAATGTACTTAATGATTTGAAGTCCGAACCATTCAGATTTAGACCTCTATTAAGTGCAAATAAATGAGCCCCAAGCTTAATACAGATCTGAGCCTCAATTTTCTCTATTCAGCTTGGATTTGTTTTATATTTAGGGTGTGTTTGGTATGATGGAAAATATTTTCTAGAGTTGAGAAATATAAAGCAAAAATATCAGAAGGGAAAGAATGAGGCCACAAAGAGTTGAGGATTTTCATTGAAAGGGTGGTTGTCTCTCTGCATTCAGCCAATAATTTCTCCATTAATTTAAGAACCCCAACAACCCTTTTATCTATTTCAAACAAAGGGAGTATGAAGGGGAACCTTGGAGTAACTGGTAAAGTTGCTGCCATGTGACCAAGAGGTCACGGGTTCAAGCCTTGGAAACAGCCTCTAGCAGAAATGCAAGGTAAGGCTGCGTACGATACACCCTTGTGGTGGGGCCCTTCCCCGGACACCGCGCATAGCGGTAGCTTTAGTGCACCGGGATGCCCTTTTTTTTTAAACAAAGGGAGTATATTAGTAACATGTCGTTTGGATTGTTGTTACATATTGTTTCAAAGGGTTTATATGACCTTCAACTCATTCTTTTTTTCTCTTTTTCTTATTAATGCTCCGACGGAGTTTGAATGTTGCCGGTGGAGTTGGTGGAAGCAGCGCTGGTGAGTATTATTGGTGGCTTTAAAGAGGCAATGGTGATTTTTGCCAATTTTTGTTCCCTTCTGAGCTGATTCATCGAGCATTTGAGATTATCCAACACGTATCTTGGCGGGGCATGTTCTCAGATTTTCTGGTGGTTTTTGCAGCCATGGCTTGGTTGGACTCTCTTTTTGCTTTTTGCCTGAGCTTAATTCAGATCTGAACCTCACTTTTTCTATCAGTTCAGGATTTGAATAAAGCAAAAAGCTCAGAAGGAAAAGAATGAGGCTAACAGGGAGTTGAGGATTTTTCATTGAAAGCGTGGTTGCCTCTCTCAGTGTTCAGCCAATGATTTCTCCATCAATGTAAGAACCTCTACAATTCTCTTAGCTATATCTATACTATATATCTTTGAGAAGTGATTTGAACTTTTTTCACTTCATTAAAAATCTTCGCAATAGACAAAATCATCTAATTTTAAATAGTCAAAGGTTACACGGGGGAGGCACGTGCGGTTAAACTAGTATTATATCAAATGCACGAAGGCCCTAGCAAAATGCCATTCACATTTTGTAATCCTTTTAAAATAGTTTCCACACCGGACAAAATTCTCATTTAATTATTTTTCTAATATTTAGAAATAGTCATTTAATAACTAATCTGCCGAGCATTCAGTGCTGGTGGGGGGGTAGTGGAAGCTGTGGGGGTGAGTATAATCGGTGGTTTGAAAGAGATGATGAAGATTTTGTCAATTTTTAATGCCCTTCTAAGCTATTTTTCGGGTATTTGAGGTTCTGTCCCATATTTTGGCGGGGCATGCCACCAGATTTTCTGGTAGTTTTTTGCAGCCATGGCGTTGTTGGACTCTCTTTTTGCCTGAGTTAACACAGCTCTGAGCCTTAATATACTGGTCTCTTTGTCAATTTTAACTAAGGGAGTATTATTAACAGCTTCAGGCTCAGAATGAAAAGAATGAGGTTAACAGGGAGTTGAGGATTTTTCATTGTAAGGGTGGTTGCCTCTCTCTGCATCAGCCTATGATTGTCCATTCTTGCAAGAATCCCAACAACCCTTTTATTGATTTTGACAAAGGAAAATATATAGTGAACATAATCTGTTACCCTTTTATTGATTTTGACAAAGGAAAATATATAGTGAACATAATCTGTTTGAAAGGGTTTTTACACCCTTCAACTCTTTTTTTCCTCTCTTTTTTGCTAATGGTTCTGTTGGAGCATTCAGTTCTGAGTACATTCGGTGACTTAAAGAGGCAATAATGATTTTGTCATATTTTATTCCTTTCTGAGCTGATTAATTGAGCATTTGGCGTTATCCGACGCGTATCTTGGCGGGGCATGCCACCAGATTTTCTGATGATTTTGCAGCCACGGCGTTGTTGGTCTCTCTTGCTTCCTGAGCTTAATACAGATCTGAGCCTCAGTTTTATCTATTCAGCTTTGATTTGTTTTATATTTAGGGTGTATTTGGTATGAAAGAAAATATTTTCTAGAGTTGAGAAACAAACAACAACAACAACGTACGCAGTGTATTCCCACCTAGTGGAGTCTAAGGAAGGTAAAATGTGCGCAGTCCATACCACCACCTCCGAAGAAGTGGAGAGGTTGTTTCCGATAGACCTCCGGCTCAAAAACAAAAAGATAATAAATACATTCATAATAAAACATGAAACAAGGTGAGATAACAGAAAATACGACACCCACAAAGCAATACTATAAACTACCAAACCGCAAGTCCCTCCCTCTCCCAACCTTCCTAACTAGAGACTTCACCCTATGTGCAAAGTATTACGACTACTGGCAAGGTTACCCTAAAACACAACTACTAGCAGGCTACGACTCACTCACATGCACTAACTTTCTACCCTAATTCGTGCTCTCCATACCTTTCTATATAGGGTCATGCCCGCAGTAAGCTGTAACTGCTCCATGTCATGTCTTATCACCTCCCGCAGTACTTCTTCGGCCTACTTCTGCCCCGCCTAAAACCATCCAAAGCTAATCAGAAGGAAAAGAATGAGGCTACACTGAGTTGAGGATTTTCATTGAAAAGGTGGTTTCCTCTCTCTGCATTCAGCCAATGATTTCTCCATTAATCTAAGAACCCCAACAACCCTTTTTTCAATTTCAAACAAAGGGAGTATATTAGTAACATGTCGTTTGGATTGTTGTTACATATTGTTTCAAAGGGTTTCTATGACCTTCAACTCATTTTTTTTTTCTGTTTTTCTTATTAATGCTTCGCCGGACTTTGACTGTTGCCGGTGGAGCTGGTGGAAGCAGCGCTGGTGAGTATTATTGGTGGTTTTAAAGAGGCAATGATGATTTTTGCCAGTTTTATTCCCTTCTGAGCTGCTTCATCGAGCATTTGAGATTATCCGACACGTATCTTGGCAGGGCATGTTCTCAGATTTTCTGTTGGTTTTGCAGCCATGGCGTGGTTGGACTCTCTTTTTTCTTGAGCTTAATACAGATCTGAGCCTCACTTTCTCTATCAGTTTAGGACTTGAATAAAGCGAAAAGCTCAGAAGGAAAAGAATGAGGCTAACAGGGAGTTGAGGGTTTTTCATTGAAAGGGTGGTTGCCTCTCTCAGTGTACAGCCAATGATTTCTCCATTAATTTAAGAACCCCAACAATCCTCTTATCTATCTATCTATCTATCTATCTATCTATCTATCTATCTATATATCTTATACTATATATCTTTGAGAAGTAACTTGAACTTTTTGCACTTCATTAAAAATCTTCGCAATAGACAAAATCATCTAATTTTAAATAGTCAAAGTTTACACGTGGAGGCACGTGCAGTTAAACTAGTATTATATTAAAAGCACGAAGGCCCTAGCAAAATGCCGTTTGCATCTTTTAATCCTTTTAAAATAGTGTCCACACCGGACAAAATAGTTATTTAATTATTTTTCTAATATTTAGCAATAGTCATTTAATAACTCTCCCACCGAGCATTCAGTGTTTCTGTTGGGGGTTGTGGAAGCGTGTGGGAGTGAGTATAATCAGTGGTTTGAAAGAGGGGATGAAGATTTTGTCAATTTTTAATGCCCTTCTGAGCTGATTTATCGGGCATTTGAGGTTATCTGACCCGTATTTTGGCGGGGCATGCCACCAGATTTTCTGGTAGCTTTTGCTGCCACGGCGTTGTTGGACTCTCTTTTTGCCTGAGCTAACACAGATCTGAGCTTCAATTTACTGCTCTTTTCGTCAATTTTATCTGAGGGAGTATTATTAACAACTTCAGGCTCAAAAGGAAAAGAATGAGTCTAACAGGGAGTTGAGAATTTTTCATTGAAAGGGTGGTTGCCTCTCTCTGCTTCAGCCTATGATTTTTCCATTCTCGCAAGAATCCCAACAGCCCTTTTATTGATTCTGAACGAGAGGAAACTGTTATGAATCGGACAAAATAAACAAACCAACAAGCAAAAGAATAACCCAGGCAGAGGAATTCACTATAATGGAGAGAGAGTACAATGTTAGAGACGCTGGTCTCAATTTCGTGTGTATAAGAATAACCCAAAACAGCCCACTAAATCGCACTTATATAATATGTGCGTACAAATAGGTCCTAGGCCCAAAAACATAAAGGTTCATACCGCTGGGGCTTCACCCCCGCATCCATCGGGATCAGTGGTGGGCTTCGGGATCGGGCTTATCAGCCCGATCCATATGCTACCATCACAGACCCCATTGAAAATCACAAACATGGGGCGCACCGCGAAATTTTTAGGGCCGATCAACAAAATTCGGGTCACAACTCTAACAGAAACATATAGTTAACATCATTTGTTTGAAAGGTTTTCTACACCCTTCAACTCTTTTTTTCCTTTTTTTTTTTCTAATGGTTGTGTTGGAGCATTCAGTGCTGTCTATTATCGGTGGCTTTAAAGAGGCGATGATGATTTTGTCATATTTTATTCCCTTCTGAGCTGACTGATTAATTGAGCATTTGACGTTTCCGACCCGTATCTTGGCGGGGCATGCCACCAGATTTTCTGGTGGTTTTGCAGCCATGGCGTTGTTGGACTCTCTTGCTGCCCGAGCTTAATCTGAGCCTCAATTTTTCTCTATTCAGCTTGGATTTGTTTTATAATTAGGGAGTGTTTGGTATGAAGGAAAATATTTTCTAGAGTTGAGAAACATAAAGCAAAAATATCAGAAGAGTTGAGGATTTTCATTGAAAGGGTGGTTGCCTCTCTCTGCATTCAGCCAATGATTTCTCCATTAATGTAAGAACCCCAACAACCCTTTTATCAATTTCAAACAAAGAGAGTATATTAGTAACATGTCGTTTGGGTTGTTGTTACATATTGTTTCAAAGGGTTTCTATGACCTTTAACTCATTCTTTTTTTCTCTTTTTTCTTATTAATGCTCCACCGGACTTTGAATGTTGTCGGTGGAGCTGTGGAAGCAGTACTGGTGAGTGTTATTGGTGGCTTTAAAGAGGCAAGATGATTTTTGCCAGTTTTATTTCCTTCTGAGCTGATTCATCGAGCATTTGAGATTATCCAACACGTATCTTGGTGGGGCATGTTCTCAGATTTCTGGTAGTTTTTGCAGCCATGGTGTGATTGGACTCTCTTTTTGCTTTTTGCCTGAGCTTAATACAGATCTGAGCCTCACTTTCTCTATCAGTTTAGGAATTGAATAAAGCAAAAAGCTTAGAAGGAAAAGAAGAAGGAAAAGAATAAGGCTAACAGGGAGTTGAGGATTTTTCATTGAAAGCTTGGTTGCCTCTCATTGTTCAGCCGATGATTTCTCCATTAATGTAAAATATATATGTGCTTACAATAAAATATATGTTATGTTTATGTTATTATATTAAAGTGTGAAGGATCCTTGAGAAGTGATTTGAACTTTTAGCTCTTCATTAAAAATCTTCGCACTAGATAAACTCATTTGATTTGAAATAATCAATGGTTACACGTGCGAGGCACGTGCAGTTAAACTAGTTATATTAAAAGCACGAAGGCCCTGGCAAAATGTTGTTTTTAAATAGTGTCCACACCGGACAAAATAGTCATTTAATTATTTTTCTAATATTTAGAAATAGTCATTTAATAACTCTCCCACCAAGCATTCAGTGCTGCTGGTGGGGGTAGTGGAAGCTGTGGGGGTGAGTATAATCGGTGGTTTGAAAGAGGTGCTGATGATTTTGTCTATTTTTAATGCCTTCTGAGCTGATTTATCGAGCTTTTGAGATTACTGACCCATATCGGCGGGGCATGCCACCAGACTTTCTTGTGGTTTTTGCAGCCATGGCGTGTTTGGACTCTCTTTTTTGCCTGAGCTTAACACAGATCTGAGCCTCACTTTCTCTGTCAGTAAAGGGAATTGAACAAAGCAAAAGTTCAAAAGGGAAAGAATGAGGCTACTGAGAGTTTAGGGATTTTTCATTGAAAGGGTGGTTGCGCCTCTGCATCAGCCAGTGATTTCTCTATTACTGTAAGAACCCCAATAGCCCTTTATCAATTTTTATCGGATGGAGTAATATTAACTGCTTGCTTGGATGGTTGCTTACATATGAGAAATATAAAAGAAGAATATTATTGAATTGGGTATCTGCATTATTACAGTGAGACCCTAGGACGCTACATTACAATCCTTTTCCAAGTAGGTTCTATGTACTATTCCTGTTCCCACTCCTATTCTAACAGTTTCTTTACCCTTCCACGCTATGCTAATACAATGTGTTCCTTTTTTCTAATGCTTCTGCCAGAGCATTGAGTGCTGCACGGCTGGTGGGGGTGGTGGAAGCTGTGGGTGAGCATAATCAGTGTCTTGAAAGAGTCAATGATAATTTTGTCAAATTTTAATGCGTTTGAGCTATTGGGCATTTGATGTTATCTAACCCGTATCTTGGTGGGGCATGTCACCAGATTTTCTGGTGGTTTTTGCAGCCATGGTGTTGTTGGATTCTCTTGTTGCCAAGTTCAACACAGATCTGGGCTTCAATTCTCTATATCAATTGGGGGAATATTATTATTTAGGGTTCGTTTGGTATTGGAGACGAGTTATTTAAGTGCTGCTACATCTGATTGATGGCTTGAAAGAGGGTGATAATTTTTGTCTATTTTTATGCCCTTCTGAGCTTATTAATTGGGCATTCGAGGTTATCCAGCCAGTATCTTGGCAGGGAATGCTCCCAGATTTTCTGGTGGTTTTTGCAGCCATTGCGTGGTTGGACTCTCTTTTTGCTTGTGCTTACAACAGATCTTAAGCCGCAATTATTCTCTATTCAGCTTGGATTTTATTTATTTATTTACGGTGTGTTTGGTATGAATTTTAAACGGAGGGAGTATATTATTAACAGCCTGCTTGGATTGTTGTCATATATTGTTTCAAAGGGTTTTAATGCCCTTCAACTCTTTTTTCTCTTTCCCCCTTTTAATGCTTCCGCTGGAGCATTGAATGTTGCTCGACGACTCGAAAGAGGTGATGATGATCTTTGTTAATTTTTAAGCCCTTCTGAGCTGTTAATTGGGCATTTGAGGTTATCTGACCCGTATCTTGGCGGGGCATGCACCAGATTTTCTGGTGGTTTTTGCAGCCATGGCGTTGTTGGATTTTCTTGTTGCCCAAGCTCAACACAGATCTGAGCTTCACTTTCTCTATATCAATTGGAAAAATATTATGGGCAAATAACATAAATCCTGACAGTTTGGAGTTCAATTACAGAAAATGCCGACATTTTACATAATTACTGAAAATCCCGATTTTGGGTATGTCGAGATACATAATTAGCTCTCTGATGATGACCTTTGTCAATTTTTAAGCCCTTCTGAATTGATTAATTGGGCTTTTGAGGTTATCTGACCCGTATCTTGGCGGGGCATGTACCAGATTTTCTGGTGGTTTTTGCAGCCATGGCGTTGTTGGATTTTCTTTTTGCCCAAACTCAACACAGATCTGAGGTTCACTTTCTTTATATCAATTGGAAAAATTGGATTTTCCTGTTGCCTAAGCTCCACACAGATCTGAGCTTCACTTTCTTTATATCAATTGGAAAAATATTATGGGCAAATAATATAAATTCCAACAGTTTGGACTTTGGAGAGGATATTTTGCATAATTACTGAAAATTACGATTTTATGTATGTCTAGATACATAACTAGCTCGCTCTCTGATGATGATCTTTGTCAATTTTTAATCCCTTCTGAGCTGATTAATTGGGCATTTGAGGTTATCTGACCCGTATCTTGGTGGGGCATGCACCAGATTTGCCTGTGGTTTTTGCAGCCATGGCGTTGTTGGATTTTCTTGTTGCCTAAGCTCAACACAGATCTGAGCTTCACTTTCACTATATCAATTGGAAAAATATTATGGGCAAATAACTTAAATCCCGACAGTTTGGGGTTTAATTACAAAAAATCCCGACATTTTGCATAATTACTGAAAATCCCGATTTTGGGTATGCCTAGATACATAATTAACTCTCGATACATCCAACGAATATACAGTTTTTCCTTTGTAAAGATACATAATTAGCTCCCGATACAGTTTTTCTGATTTTGGGTCTGTCGAGATACATAATTAGCTCCCTCATACATCCAACGAAGATGCATAATTAGTTGAGATTTTTGTAATTACGTTGTAAAGGGGTGGGATTTGTGTGAATATGGTAAGTTAAGGTTTATATTTATGTTATTTTTCCAAATATTATTAGGGTTTGTTTGGTATTGGGGACTAGTTATGTAGGCGCTGCTGAGTATAATTGATGGCTTGAAAGAGGTTGATGATTTTTGTCTATTTTTATGCCCTTCTGAGCTGATTGATTGGGTATTCGAGGTTATCCAACCCGTATCTTGGCAAGGCATGCTTCCAGATTTTCTGGTGGTTTTTGCAGCCATGGCATGGTTTGACTCTCTTTTTGCTTGGCTTTCTACTATTCACCTTGGATGTATTTATTTATTTATTTAGGGTGTGTTTGGTATGAGGCAAATGTTTTCACGAGTTGAGAAACTAAACACAAAAATCTCTGAAGGGAAAGAATGAGGCTACAAATAGTTGAGGATTTTCATTGTAAGGGTTGTTACCTCTGTCTGCACTCAGCCAATGATTTCTCCATTGACCAACGACCCTTTTATCAATTTTAAATGGAGTGTAATAGTAACATCTCGTTTGGATTGTTGTAACATATTATTTCAAAGGGTTTCTACGACCTTTTCTTCAACTCCTTTTTAATGCTTCTGCCAGAGCATTGACTGCTGCCGGAGGAGCTGTTGGAAGCGATGGCGGTGATTATAATTGGACTACTTGAATGAGGCGATGATGAATTTTGCAATTTTTCCCCCTTCTGAGCTGATTAATCAAGCATTTGAGGTTATCCGACCCATATCTTGGCGGGGCATGTCACCAGATTTTCTGGTGGCTTTTGCAGCCACGGCTTTGTTGGACTCTCTTGTTGCCTGAGCTTAACATAGATCTGAGCCTCACGTTCTCTATATCAATTGGGAAAATGTGATTTAGGGTTCGTTTGGTATTAGAGACGAGTTATGTGGGGAATCTTAGTTGGTTCTTTACCTGAACTTTCACCCTGTTGGTTTTTAATTGAAAGAGGGCAATGATTAGAGTCAATTTTTATGCCATGCTGAGCTGATTAATTGGGCATTTGAGGTTATCTGACTTGTATCTTGGCGGGGTATGCTGACAGATTCTTTGAAGGATTTTGCAGCCATGGCATGGGTTGATTCTCTTTTTGCCAAGCATAACACAGATCTGAGCCACAATTTTTTCTATCAGCTTGGATTTCTTTTATATTTATGATGTTTTTGGTATGAAGGGAAATGTTTTCGAGAGTTGAGAAACAAAAAAAATTCTCGTACGGGAAAGAAGAGGCTACATAGAGTTTTGAAAAAAACTGTATGTTTTTGGCCATGAGAATTCCAAATACAATTTGGAAATAGTATTTGGAAAAGTGAAAACAAACAAGTTTTACTTGTTTTCACTTTTTTCACTCATACTTCTCTCACAAAATTTCAAAAACAACTTTAATTTATATTCATGGCCAAACACGACTCCAACTTCATCCTCAACTCCAACTCCGAGAAATTATGATTTTCATGGCCAAACGGGGCCTAAAAGAGGCGATGATGATTTTTGTCATTTTTTTCCCTTTATGGCTGATTATTCGAGCATTTGAGGTTGTCCGACCTGTATCTTGGCAGGGCACGCCATCAGATTTTATGGTGGTTCTTGCAGCCATGGCATTGTTGGACTCTCTATTTGCATTTTGCCTGAGCTTAACACAGATCTGAGCCTCACTTTCTTTGTCAGTTTAGGGAAATCAACAAAGGAAATCCTCGAAAGGGAACGAATGAGGCTACAAAAACTTTGGGGTTTTTCATTGAAAGGGTGGTTGCCTCTCTCTGTATTCAGCCAATGATTTCTCCATTACTGTAACACTCCCAACATCCCTTTTATCTGTTTTAAACAGAGGAAGTACATAATTAACATCTTTTGTTTGAATGGGTTTCCACGCCCCTCAACAACAACAACATACCCAGTATATTCCCACCAAGTGGGATCTTGGGAGGGTAAGTGTACGCATCCATACCACTACCTCAGATGTGAGGCAGAGAGGCTGTTTCCAATAGACCCCCGGCTCACAATAAAACAATTTGGACAAGGAATAATAAAAGAATAAGATAGATAGAAATCAACAATATCCGATAATACCATAAGCAAGAGACACAAAGTAATACAACAAAAGAAACAACAACCTAAACTCATACTAACCTTCTACCCTAATCCGGCTCCTCCTCCACAACTTCCTATCTAGGGTCATGTCCTTGCTAAGCTGGAGCTGCTCCATGTCATGTCTAATCACCTCCCTCCAATATTTCTTCGATCTACCTCTACCTCAATTGAAACCATCTCTAGCCAACCCCTTTTTTTTTTTTCTGCCGGAGCATTGATTGTAGCCGGTGGGGGTGGTGGAAGCTGTTGGGGGTGAGTATAAACGGTGGCCTTAAAGAGGCGATGATGATCTTTACCGATTTTTATTCCCTTTTTAGCTTATTAGTCGAGCATTTGAGGGGTTTTGTCTGACCCCCCTATCTTGGCAGGGCATGCCACCCGATTTTTCGGGAGTTTTTGCAGCCATGGTGTGGTTGGACTCTCTCTTTGCCTGAGCTTAACACAGATCTGAGCCTCACTTTCTCTGTCGGCTTAGGGAAACAAAAGGTTTGAGAAATGAACAAAGCAAAAATGCAAAAGGGAAATAATGAGAGTGTCAGGATTTTTCATTGAAAGGGTGGTTGCCGCTCTCTGCATCAGCCAATGATTTCTCCATTACTGTAATAAGCTCCATTACTGTAATAACCCCAACAACCCATCTATCAGTTTTAACGGAGGGATTAATATTAACAGCTTGTTTGGATGGTTGCTTATATGTTATTTCAAATGCCCATCCATGCTATGCTCAGACAGAGCATTCTGTTTTCTATAATGTTTCTGCCGGAGCACTGACTGCTGGTGGTGGGGGTAGTGGAAGCAGTGGGGGTGAGTACAGTCGGTGGCTTGATAGAGACAATGATGATTTTGTCAATTTTTAATTCCCTACTGATCTGATTAGTCGGGCATTTGAGGTTATCTGACCCATATCTTGGAGGGGCATGCCATCAGATATTCTGGTGGTTTTTGCATCCATGAAATGGTTGGACTCTCTTGTTGCTTAGCATAATACAAATTTGAGCCTCACTTCCTCTATATCAATTGGGAATATTATTTAGGGTTCGTTTGGTATTGGAGACAAGTTATGTAGGCGTGGGTGTGTATAATTGACGGCTTGAAGGATAGAGCTTTGCCAATTATTACTCCCTTCTCAGCAGATTAATCCAGCATTCGAGGATATCCGATCCGTATCTTGGCTGGGCATGCTTTCAGATTTTCTGGTGGTTTTTGCAGCCATGGCGTGGTTGAGCTCTCTTTTTGCTTGGGCTTATCGCAGATCTTAGCCTCAATTTTTCTCTATTCAGCTTGTTTTTTTTTTTTTTTAAAAAATAGATTATGGAAAAATAACATAAATATAGACCTTTAACTTATCATATTTGCACAAATTCCCACCCTACTATTTATGTATCTTCCTTGGAATTTGGATGTACCGGAGAGCTAATTTTGTATCTCGACAGACCCAAAATCGGAAAAAATGTAATGGGAGCTAATTATGCATCTTTACAAGGAAAAAATGTATCTTTCATTGGATGTATTATGTATCTCGATAGACCAAAAATTGAAAAAAATTATCGGAAGCTAATTATGTATCTTTACAAAGGAATGTCGGGATTTTCTGTACTTAAGTTTCAAACAGTTGGGATTTATGTTATTTGCCCATGAATTATTTAGGGTGTGTTTGGTATGAAGGAAAATAATTTTGAGAGTTGAGAAACAAGGAGCAAAATTCTCAAAAGGGAAAGAATGAGGCTACAGATAGTTGAGGATTTTCATTGTAAGGGTTGTTGCCTCTCTCTGCATTGAGCCAATGATTTCTCCATTAATATAAGAAACCCAACAACTCTTATCAATTTAAACCGAGGGGAATATTAGTAACATCTCTTTTGGATTGCTGTTATATATTCTTTCAAAGGGTTCTATGCCCTTCAACTATCTTTTTCTTTTCCTTTTTTAATGCTTCCATCGGAGTATTGAATGTTGCCGGTGGAGCTGGTGGATGCGGTGCTAGTAAGTTTAATCGGTGGCTTTAAAGAGGCTATGATGATCTTGCTAATTTTTATTACCTTCTGAGCTGATTAACCGAGCATTTGAGGGTATTCGACCCGTATCTTGGCGGGGCATGCCACAAGATTTTCTGGTGGTTTTTGCAGCCATGGCGTTGTTGGACTTTCTTTTTGCCTGAGCTTAACATGGATCTGAGCCTCACATTCTTGGTCCGTTTAGGGGAACAAATGGTTAGGGAAATGAATAAAGCAAATGCTCAAAAGGAAATGAATGAGGCGACAAAGAGTTGAGGATTTTTCATTGAAAGGGTGAATTGTCTCTCTCTGCATTCAGCCAATGATTTCTCCATTATTGTAAGAATCCCAACTATCCTTCAGCTGGAGTATATTATTAACAGCTTGCTTGGATTGTTGTTATATATGGTTTCAAAGGGTTTCTATGCCCTTCAACTTTTTTTTTTTTTTTTCTTTTTTATGCTTCCTCCGGAGCATTGAAATGTTGTCGGTGGAAGCGATGTCGGTTAGCATAAACGGACGACTTGAAAGAGGCGATGATGATTTTTACCAATTTTTATTCCCTGCCGTGCTGATTAATCGGGCATTTGAGGTTATCCAACCTGTATCTTGGCGGGGCATGCTTCCAGATTTTCTGGTGGCTTTTGCAGCCATGGCGGGGTTGGACTCTCTTTTTTCTTGAGCTTAAGCGTCAAATCTGAGCCTCTATTTTCTGGATTCCATTACTGTAAGAAGGCCAATAACCCTTTTGTCAATTTTAGGGGACGGAGTATAACAGCTTTAGGGTACTATATAAACAAAAGTTCCAGGAAATAACTAATGCAAAAGCTCAGAGGGGAAAGAATAAGGCTACAGAGAGATTTGAGGGTTTTTGTTGCAAGGGTGGTTGCCTCTCTCTGAATCAGCCAATGATTTCTCCATCACTGTAAGAATCCCAACAACCCTTTTATCAATTTTAAACGGAGTTAACAGCTCGTCTGGAGGGTTGTTACATATCGTTTCAAAGGGTTTCTGTGCCCTTCAACTCTTTTTTTCTTCTTTTTTTTATGCTTCTGCTGGAGCATTGGATGTTGCCGGTGGAAGCGATGATGGTGAGTATAATTGGATTACTTGAGAGAGGCAATGATGATTTTTACCAATTTTTATTCCCTTATGAGCTGATTTATTAGGTAGTTGAGGTTATCCGACCCGTGTCTTGGTGGGGCATGCCACCAACTTTTCTGGTGGCTTTTGCAGCCATGGCATGGTCGGACTCTCTTCTTACCTGAGCTTTGCACAGATCTGAGCCTCACTTTCCCTGTCAGTTTAGGGAAATGAACAAAGCAAAAGCTCGAAAGAGGAAGAATGAGGCCATGGAGAGTTTAGCGATTCTTCATTCAAAGGGTGGTTGCTGCTCTCTGCATCAGCCGCTGATTTCTGCATTACTGTAAGAAACGCAGCAATGCTTTTATCAATTTTAACAGATGGAGTATATTATTAACAGACCTTCGGCAGGGTAAGGCTGCATAAACATCACCCTTTCAAATTGCACTTGAGTGATATACTGGGAGTGTTGATATTTGTTGTTGTTTGACTATATTATTAACAGCTCGCTTGCATGGTTGTTACATATCGTTTCAAAGGATTTTTAAACCCTCCCAACTCTTTTTTTTTAAATGCTTCCACTGGAGCAATTGAATGTTGCTAGTGTGAGCGGTGGAAGCGATGGTGGTGAGTATAATCAGACTTCTTGAAAGAGGCGATGATGATTCTTGTCAAATTTTATTTCCTTTCTGAGCTGAATAATTAGGCATTTGAGGTTATCTGACGCATATCTTGGTGAGGTTTGCCACCAGTTTTTCTGGTGGTTTTTGCTGCCATGGCGTGGTTGGACTCTCCTTTTACCTGATTGTAACACAAATCTGATCCTCACTTTCTCTGTTGTTTAGGGAAGCAAATGGGTAGGAAAATGATCAAAGCAAAAGTCATAAGGGAAAGAATGAGGCTACATAGAGTTGAGGATTTTCATTGAAAGGGTGGTTGCATCTCTCTATATTCAGTCAATGAAGCCAATGATTTCTCCATTACTGTAAGTATCCCAACAACCCTTTTATCAAGTTTAAGAGGGAATAATATTTAACAACTTTTTGGATGGTGGTTTACTTATAATTTCAAAGGTTTTATATACCTTCAATGCTTTGTTTACTCCATGAATGTAGAACATAAATGACGGGAAAAAGCCAAATCAACTGAAGATATGCAGATCTATGCCTCATTAAGTGGCTACACATTTGAGCCTCACTTTCTCCGTCATTTTTGGAAATTTATTTTATTTAGGGTTCGTCTGGTTTAAGAACAAGTTATGCTAGTGGCGATGAGTACAATTGACTGGATTGAAAGAGTCTATGATGATTTTGTAAATCTTTCATTCCCTTATGAGCTTACTAATGGAGCATTTGAGATTATCTGGTGGTTTTTGCAGCCATGGCATCGTTGAACTCTCTTTTTTCCTGAGCTTAAAGTTCTGAACTTCAATTTACGGATTGGACAAAAGCAGACATGTAAAAGCAGTGTTATCAAAGGTGAGCTTAAGCCCTGAAGCAAGGCTCAAATCGTGTTGAGCTCTTCGCCTCGCTTTATGTGTGCTTTGGTGTCGTTATTAAGTTTCTAAGGCATACTTTTCCTTGCCAATGAGTTTCTCTAGAAGAGGTTACACTAAACAATTGATATTTCACTTTATCGTAATTGTTTTTTAATTTCTTTGTTCATATTTTGACATTCATGCTTATAATTATTAGTCTTGGACTAAACATAAATATTCATGTAAAGATATGGCACCTGGGCCTAACTCAACCTCAAAAACTAGTTCATGAGGGAAGGATTGCCCAAATCTATACATGCAAACCATCAGTCCATTTCCCAACCAATTTGAGATTTTTACCCGCTCTAACACCCTTCACGCCCAGGGCCCAATTGGCGTGTTGACCGGGAGCCCAAACGGGGATGGACCCAGCTCTAATACCATGTAAAGATATAACACCTGAGTCTAACTCAACCTCAAAAGCTAACTCATGAGGGGAGAGTTCCCCATGTCCATATAATCAAACAACCGGTCCATTCCCAACCAATGTGGGACTTTTACCTACTCTAACAATTTATATTTTTCCTCCCTTTGCGCCTTTTTTCATTGAAGCCCACGCTTTTATTTGCTTTGCGCTTTAAGCCCCAATAGACCTTAAGAGCTTTTTTGCGCTTTTGATAGAACTGTGTAAAAGTTTCACGGGGCACCTATTTTGTGGTGATGGTGAGCATAGTGGGGTTTATCGTAAACGATCTTTCTACCCATGAGGGTTGGAGTAAGGTCTGCGTACACCCACCCTCCCTAGACCCCAATCACATTGGGATGTTGTAGCGTAGGTATTGATGTTTGGATAATAGGAGGATTTTAACCCGCGATCCCAAATCTATTGATCTATTCGGTGAAATTCTCTCTATAAACAAAAGTGTCCAGCTCACACTATTCTACAAAAAATATTTAGGTATAACCCAATCTGAAAGATCATATACGTACAAGATGTGTTTTGAGGCTTCAGTTTACTATATGATTTACGGGGTCTTTTTCGTTAAGGTCTCTCAATAACCTTTGGGGATACGAACAAAGCAAAAGCTCAGAAGGGAAAGAATGAGGCTGCAGGGAGTTTAGGATTTCAGTTGAAAGGGTGGTTACCTCCTTTGCTTTAACCAATGACTTCTCCCATTACTGTAATAATCCTAACAGCCCTTTTGTCAATCTTACCGAGGGAGTACTATTAAAGGTTTCATACCCTTTCATGCTATGCATGCTAATACCATCCATGTTTTTTCCTCTTCCTCTCTATTTGAGGTAGATAGATAGATAGAGAGAGAGAGAAAACTGGTAACAATGTGACCAGGAGTTCATAGGTTAAAGCCTCAGAAATAGCCTCTGGCAGAAATGGAAGGTATGACTGTGTACAATAGACCCTTGCGGTCGGGCCCTTTCTCGGATCCTGCGCATAGTGGCAGCTTTAGTGCGCCGGGCCGTCCTTTTTTTGGCTCTCTATCTCAAATGCTTCTGCTAGACCATTGAATGTGGATTGTTGGCAGTGGAAGTGGCAAGTACAATCAATGGCTTGAAAGAGGCAAAGATGATCTCGTAAATCTCTTATACCTTATGAGCTCCTTATTTGCTTATCAATCGGAAATTTGAGATTGTACGACCCATATCTTGGCAGGGTTATGCTCCCATATTTTCTGGTTGTTCTTGTAGCCACGGGGTTGCCGGACTCTCTATTTGCTCAGGCTTAACACAGTTCTGAGCCTTTATGCCAGTCTAGAGAACTTTTTATATTTAGGGTTCGTTTGGTTGGAGACTGGTTAGAGTTATGCAGATGGTGGTGAGCATAATTAACGGCTTGAAGGAGGCGATGATGATTTTGTAAATCTTTTATACCTTTATGAGCTTATCAATCAGATCTTTGTGATTATTCGGCCCGCATCTTGGCGGGGCAAGCCCCAGAGTTTCTGGTGGTTATTGCAGCCATGGCGTCGCCGGACTCTCTTTTGCTTGAGCTTGTTGATCAGGAAATACTTTCTTTTATTGAAGGGCCCAACTGGGTTCGAACCGGTGACCTCTTGATCTACAGTCAAACACTCTACCACTGAGCTATGGACAACTTTTCTCTTTTGCTCGAGCTTTACACATAATTTCCTTTCTGCCATGGCCTCACCGGACTGCTTTGGGATGCATTACTTGTGCCAAGAGTCTATGGGAAACAACCTCTCTATCTCTACGTGGTAGGGTAAGGTTTGCACACACTCTACCCTCACCAAACCCACTTGTGGGATTACACTGGGTATGTTGTACTTTCTCTCTGTTATTTTGGAAGCTACCGATTCAGCAAAGCCTTGTCTCAAACCCTGTGTTTGTTTTAAGAACTTCAGTTCATATTTATAATATTCTGTCTACAGCCCAATAAACAAAATCCTGAATTCGCCTCTGGGTGACAAGTTGTGGTCTAGAATGCATAAACTTAATCCTGGATCCGCTTTAGGAGTCAAGTTATGCAGTTGGTGATGTGTATAATTGATGGCTTTAAAGAGGCGACGCTGGATTTTTTTATCTTTCATTCCCTTCTAAGCTTATTCTAATCGGGCATTTGAGATTATCCGACCCATATCTTGATGGGGCATGCTCCATATTTTCTGTTGGTTCTTGCAGCCATGCCGTTGTTGGACTCTCTACCTGAAGTAAAACATAGATCTGAGCTTCAATTTCAAGGTGATTTTCAAACATTCAGTCATTAGACGTTGATGTTGTTTTTTATAATGGAAGAATATGAATCCATGAATTGCAAATTTACGGGTCTCCTTTGTTAAATTTTATACTTATATATAAGTGAGGATACCAAGTTTTGGTGGTCCTCACAAAACTTTTTATCCATTCATGTTGCTCCATATGGCTCTTTCTTTTGTTTTTGTTTTTTTAGTTTTTTCCTTTGCACTCATTTCTTTCTTTTGTGTTTTCCTTTATTTGACACTCAATTTTTTTTTTTTTTTTCTAAAATCTTTTTCTTTTAATATTCTACTTCTTCCATTTTAATGAAAGTTTTTGAATTTTGGGATTTTAAATTAAAAATATGCTCCTTCTATCCCATATTAGTTGTCCACTTTCTTCATCACATGTCCTTACATAATCATAAATAAGAAGAGTAGTTTTACAATTTTTTTTTTAAAAATTATAAATTTGCATACACTTCAAAAAGAATTTCAATTGTAAGAGTAAAATAGAAAAATTCAATTAATTCTATTTTGTTTTGAAAATTGACAAATAATTTGGGCTATTATTGTTGATAATGTGGACAACTAATTAATATGAGATGAATGGAGTATGTAGTTTTTAAATCTTGTGCTCTTAGACTATCAGGGAGAAGGTTGGTGTGACTCCAGTGGAGATTAAGATGCCGGAAGTCTGATTGAGATGGTTCGGACACGTGATGAGGAGGGGCATGGATGCCCCGGTTCGTAGGTGTGAGAGGCTAGCTTTGGATGGTTTTAGGCGGGGTAGGGGTAGGCCGAAGAAGTACTGGGGAGAGGTGATTAGGCGGGACATGGAGCAGTTACAGCTCACTGAGGACATGACCCTAGATAGGAAGATCTGGAGGACGCGAATTAGGGCAGAAGGCTAGGGTCAGTTTGGGTCGCTAGGGTAGGGAATTACTTGGTGGGGGTATTATTCTTGTTATGATACCTTGTTTCATGCTTTATTACGAATCTGTTTACTTTTCTCTGTTTACTATTACTTGTGGGTGTCGTATTTATGTTATGCCATCTTGTTCCATGCTTTACTATGAATTTGTTTAGTATTCCGTGTCTCGAGCCGGGGGTCTATCGGAAACAGCCTTTCTACTTCTTTAGAGGTAGAGGTATGGACTGCGTACATCTTACCCTCCCCAGACCTCACTATGTGGGAATACACTGGGTTTGTTGTTGTTGTTGTTGTGCTCTTAGACTTGTCATGTAGAATGTTAAAATTGAAAAACTCCCAAAATATAGAAAAAATCTTTTTTTTTGAGACATACCAAAAAAGAAATAAGACATTTAACTGAGATGAACGAATAGTAAATTTTTATGAATTTTTGTAGCTCTTTACTTTTCTGATCTTTATTATATTTTATTTTTAACGTTTATACTTAAATTATAATGAATATGTTTTATATAATGATGATGGTCTTAATAATTTTTTTAAAATCAAAATTAAGACAACTGAATTTTTACATAACCACAAACTTATAGTAAATCGGTACTATTTAATTAAGGCAACGTAATGAATATCACTTATTATTTATGGAGGAAAATAATTTTGTAAGGAGTATGTCAAAACTAAAAATAATATAACATTGAATAAAAATGCCAATTAAATTACTCTTTGTATTTTTTTATTGTAAATTTTTGGAAAATTTAGTAATAATGAAAATTTATGAACAATTCATTTGACTTGTCATTAGATTTTATTAATTATATAGTAAAAGAATATAATACAAATATTTTTTTTTAATTAAAGCATTATTATTTTTATATTTAGAGTTTGGGCCCGGGCTTAGCACGGGCTACGGATAACTAGTCTCTCTATAAACAAACAAAAGTGGCCAGCTGATGCTATTGCTAGAGAAGTATATTCATATGTACCTTAATTATTATTTATTTTTTCCATAACCGTGGTGTCCGGGCTAGCTTGCGCGCACCTCGACTAATTCCATGGGATACCTGCCACCTCCCACCAGGAACAGGTACCAAGAAAGAGTCTTTCAACTCTGCAAGAATGAGTCAAAGCAGTAGAGTGTTGACTGGAGAAGCGATTATCAGAAAAATGGCCTTTGAGCCAGTTGCTTTGGTTATGTAAGGTTACTAACATGACCAGCTTTTATCTCTGTTTTTTAATTGAAGTGCTATGTGTTCATCCTCAAATTTGATGCCCTTTTTCTGTTTCCTGAGAATCCAAAAATACTGAGGCTATGAAGATAATCTTAAGAAGACTGATATACTGGAGTCAATTCCATGTCCTGGCTTGGCAAAGACAACTTGGAAGGTCTGTGAAGGAGGAGAGATAATATGTTTCTTTTCCTTCTGAAGAGGCAACCAATAATTGCAGCCATGGCTGGTTTAGCTCTGCTCTTTGATTAAATAGGCGAAAATCTGAGCCTCCTTACCTCAGTTTTAACTTACGGTTGTTCGCTGGAACAGTATCTTTCAGAAGTTTGCTTGAATTGATCTGAAAATTTAGGTACTGATTTCATGAAAAATACAAAAGACCAGAACAGGTCAGTGCACACTTGAGAGACTACTTTGAACCTACTCTCAAACATAAGGGACCATTTTTGTCATTTCTTCTATTCTAGATGTTTGTGTCTTATTTGCCTCTGTCTTCTCGACAAAGCAAAAACTCAGAATGGAGAGAATGAGGCCCCGGAGAGTTGGAGGATTTCGTTGAAAGGATGGTTGCCTCTCTCTGCATTAGCCAATGATTTCTCCATTACTGTAAAAACATCAACAACCTTTTCTTAGCTCTTTTGGACTTCACTCTTTCTGATTAAAAAGCAGTCCCAAGAAATAGCTATTTGTTGCATATACAGACCTCTCTAAAATGGCCATCCTCTGCAAAAACATTTCATTATTCCCTTTCAGAGGGAGTACGATCAGTATGCATTTGGAGTCGTGGAGTTTGGTGCTGTATTTGGAGTCGTGGAGTTTGGTGCTGTATGCTAACACCATGCGTCTTTCTGTTACTTTCTTTCTTTCTTTTGTGACTTCACTGGAGCATTTAATGCCACCGGTGGTGGTGGTGACTGGTGAGTATAATTGGCAGCTATATAAAGGCGATGATGATCTCTGTGATTTTTTCGTGGGAAAAAGGTCAAATTTGCCCCTCTTTTATTCAAATAGCATTAATTTTGCCTCCCTTTTGAGCTTATTAGTTGGGCATTTGAGATTATCCAACCGGTATCTCGGCGGGGCGTGACCCCAGATATTCTGGTGGTTTTTGCAGCCATGGTATCGAAGGATTCTCTGTCATGCCCGAGTTTAAACACAAACCTGAGCCTCAATTTCTGGGAAACTGGAAGTATTTGACCCGATTCTGGAACTCCAGCCAAATCCTTGGCTTGCTCAGGTATGAGTCTTTACCGGCGAAACTAAATTGTATGTTTTCTTAACAACCCTAATCCCTTCTCCTTAAAAATCCATATTCTTAAAAACCAATTTTGTAGGTGTACTGACTATATTTAAAAACCATTCGCTCTCTATGTAGCTTTTTTTTTCATATTTGATCTTGCATTTTGTGAAATTATTAACGTCTTCACTTGCCTTGTTTACATGCCTTGTCTTATCTAGGAAATGGGTTTTCACTTCCAAGAGAAAATAATTCTGGACATCCTTAGCAAGTTACCTGTGTAGTCTCTACTTTCGATTTAAATGTTTCAAAACCTTGGAAGAATTTAATCACCGATCCTTACTTTATGAGGAAGCATATCAATCATGCCAAGAATTATCAAATTTCCCAGAAATTTCTTCGTATCGTCACCTCAACTGGTTGAGGTTGTACAAAAACTTGATTGCCCGTCAGACTTTGAACCATGGCGTGTCGGAATCTATTGTTGTTTTGATGGCTTATCTTTTATTGGGGTTCTTAATTTTCCTGATAAAGATCTCATATTTTTGCTATGGAACCCCTTCACGAGAATCAATAGTACTTCCCCACCCCGAATTTCCACCAAAGGGAACTTTTACATATGGATGGGATATGACTCAACTACTGATAGCTATAAGGTCCTTAAGACTGATGTGGATAGAAATGATGTTCATTAGTCTTAAGGATCAATTTTTTCCAGGAGTTATTTTTTAGTGAGTGTCCTTAAGACTGATGTGGATAGAATTGACTCCTGGAGTAAAATTGATGAACAGCATAGTGGCAGATGCTGTGTGCTGTATGTATGAGCTCTTATTTGCACATCGAGCATTTCATTGGCTCAGTTTTTCACGAAAGTTTTCTATGATTTCATTTAGTATTTCAAATGAGGTGTACGGAACGATACCGTTGCCGGGGCGAATGCATTTGGTATCGATGCACAATAGGTTTGACGTTTCAGTATTGGAAGGAATGCTTTGTGTTTATCTACTGATATTCATGGCTTTGAAAGAGGCATTGATTACCTTGTCAATCTATCATTCCCTTCTATGATTATTGATCCAACATTTGAGATTAAGCCCGTATCTTGGCGGGGCATAACCACAGACTTTCTGGTGGTTTTTGCAGCCATGGCGTCGTCAGATCTCTTTGTGGGCAGGATATAACACAGATCTGAGCCTCAATTTCTGGGAACTCTCTGTAGTTTAAGTGTGAGGTTGTGGTGAAAACAGAGCTGTGGGGGAGTTTCAATGGGTGGTTTTGTCCTCCTCTGTCATTATCCGCTGCCAATGATCTCTCAAATGGAAGTTTTTCCAATTGCAAAACCACCCTTAGTTGATTGATTGATTACTTCCTTCGTTTCATTTTTTAGAGGCTATGGAGATTGTTGTTTGAAGAACATCTTGGTGTGGCAGGTCAGATGGGTCTCTGAGATTTGGAGAAAAGATCCAATTTTGATGTTTTTTCTCTTTCTCATAAGGCTTACTGATCCTTGCAGCCCTGGCAGTTTTTGCTCTTTGGATTTTGTCTGAGGAAAGTGAATCTGAGCCTCCCCTTTTCCCTTGGTTGTTCTAGAAGAATGAGGCTTTTGTGACTCTGAGAATGCAGGGGTTCCTAAGGGTGGTTGCGCTGTCGTTTCTCTGTGAGTTCATAGCCAATGAATTCTTTTGTGATCAATAGCCATCGTGTTGCAAAATGCTGATGATTGTGTGACTGTATCATCTGACATTTTAAGCTGTTAACGAGAGTACATTTTTGTCACTTACAACCTAGGTTGCATGGACTCTTCATTTTTTATGCCGCACTGTCAGATTCTTAAAAAATACACCAATTTTGGCGAATCCGACACACACCTATTGACATTTTTGACGAGTTCGAGCAACGTAGCCTACAACAACAACATGACCAGTGTCGTCCCAACAATGAAGATGTGATGTTTGATAAATCAATCAACTGTGGCCATCCCCAATAGTTTGGATCTGCTAAATTCCCATCTAAACCCTAAATCTAATCAATGAGGCTGTGATGATCTTATCTAGTAAGCTTGAAATCTCGGATATTTGAGCTGATTTGTATCTTGGCAAAGTTCCGGGAAAGTTTGTGAGCTGGATTTATTTCCTGTCTCACATAAGCTCTGGCCTTATGCAGCCATATCAAATTAACCTTTTTACCGACAGTTTAGATAATTCTGAGCCTCCTTTGTAACTTCCTAGTCCTTGTACAATATTATAGCCTTTTTTTTCTTGTTCTTATGCTGCTGCTGCTTACATTTGTATTTACCCAACATCTTTATTTTCCCCTCTTCACTGGACTCAGTTTGAAATTTGAGCTGAGTTTGGACTCAGCTGTTTCCAATATTCAATAGTTTGAGGTTCTGTAACGCTTCGTGAAAAGCCTTTAGTTTAAGTGAGATTTGGTGAAGGTAGTGGGCTATGGGGAGCTTCCTTGGTGGTTTTGACCCTCTGTTATTCTCCACAGTCAATACAAACTCAAATAATTTTTTTGCTTTTTTAAATTAGAGATACCTTTGTATTTTTCTTCTCTTGTTACTCTCTCCATTCAGTTTATGCTTATCCAGCTGTGAAGATTATCGTCCGTGGAAGATATCAATCAGGCATTTTTCCGCTGAGCTAAAGAAAACCGAATTTCAGCATGGAAGCTGCTACGAAGAACTGTAAGTTGTGTGTAGTGACCCTTCAGGTCATTTTCCATATTTATGCTTATCTTCACCGTTTGAGCTTCTCCATAGCTGCCCCAAGTCATTTATGACTTGCTGGGACTGACGATTCGGTTACCGGGCAATTCGTTTGTTTTTTCTTGCTGGTTCCAAATGGCCACTGAGCAAAAACTTCAGCGAAACGATCTCGGATAAAAATTTTGACTGCGCCAGCAGATCCGAAATATTGATTTTAGTCTAGGTAGATCTTTGGTTCGGGTCCGAATGCACCCGAGCTCATTTCGACCTATTAGTCGGAAAGTCATAAAATCGAAACTATATGTGTGGGCACCACTTTTTGTCGAAACGACCTTGTATGGAAGTTTTGATGATTCCAATGGATTTGAATTGTGGTTTACACTCAAATTTCACTATTGGATCATATATTTTGGGTTCCGGATGAGTTCCGAGGGTCAAAAATAAATTTTTGACTTTGTTGTCACAGAGTTCCGCATCTCTTCGCCGAGGGGTTTATAAATAGACCCCAAGGTCACGAATTTGAGGATTTTTCATTCACCTTTGAGAGCTTAAAACCCTAAATGGGTATGATAACTCGAAATTGAGTCTTGTGGGTGTTTAGGGAGCTTGGTAAACATCTTTTATCATGATTATCATTCGGATTAAGGTAAGATTTCATCACTTTATTGGTGAATTTCTTAGTTTTTGATCCAAAACCCCAATTTAGCTTAGGGCTTGATTTAGCCCTAAATTTGGTTTGTTTTCACCAATTCATTGAGGGTTATGATTCCTTGGTGATGTATGAGCATTGGGTTGACCTTGGAAACGCGATTTCCGTACATGGACCCACTTGGGGTTTTTGGTGTCGTTTTTGGACCCGAAGCACAATAGTGCAATATGGGTATCGTTAGACTCGTATTGATGAGTAGATTATATTTTTGATAGTGTGATGACATTTTGGGGATTGTGAAGTGAAGACGAGCATGTGGTGCTTGAAGTGTGATTTTGCGGTTTAGCCTTGAGGTAGGCTTCTGTCCACTCTTCTTCATGGATGATGTATGATATATATTGCGTGTGAACGTAAATGTTAAGATTGATATTGGATAGAATGACTTAGTATTGAATATACATATAAGTTTGGAGATTAGATAGGGTTTTGGACCCGTAGGTTGAATTACTTAATACCCTTGTAGAATCCTATTGCCTTCTCCCTAGTTTGGGTAAATTTGTAGCATGAATATGATATAATACTATGCTCGGAATATGGTTTTAGCATTTGAAGCATGATTTGTATATTTAGCCTTATTGGGCTAGTGTGAGTTTTGGAACCGTAAGTTTGGTAGGGTTGACTTGAGTACCCTTGTTTCTAGTCGAAGTTACTATCTTAGGCTTTAATATGGCTTGCTTGATATCTAGAAGATGAACTAGATACCTTAGCCTAGTTTGGGGCATAGTATGCCTAATTATGGAAATTATGGATTAGAAGTGGGATCGTTCGACCCACTTAGGCCTAAGTTTATTATGTTAAGTCTTGTGAACTTAGTTGCGGATGTTAGACATAGATAAGGCTAGTAAACCTTAGAATAAGGTTACTTCATAACTTGGTAACTTGTCTTGATGTTTCAAGATTGTGGCTATTTAGTTATGGTTATGATACTACATGTGGAAGTGATGTTGGGCATTTAGAGGTGATATTCCTCCTAGATACATTATGTGGCCTATAGATCACATATGCCTTCTATATGTGAGATGATTAGAGGTATGCTACGTCTTATACATATGATTATTGATATGAGTTCCAGAAATGTATATGGGCCTAAGGCCATGATTATGATGTTGTGATTATTCTGAACATATTAATGGGCCAAGGGCCGTGTTATAGTACTGATTAAATATCCAAGAAGTGTTTATAGTTGTGAATGATGTGATTGCGATTTATGAATATGAATATGTATATGTTTGTATACACATCTCTCCTGTATGGGACGAAGGAAGATGCAATATGATGCTTATTATTACACTGACTGAATACTGGTGATGGCATGCATAGGTTTGGTACGTTCATGATTATTTACCATTTTAAATGATGTGATTATAGCTAAAATGTGATATGGTTGTTCTTCTTGTTAGTCGATTAAGCTATGTGGTAACTAGTTGTCTATTAGCTGAATATTGCACTTGATGGCTAGGAAGCTGATGTATTAGTTAATGAATCTTGCTTAGTTGGAACATGGTAGCTAATGATGGTCAGTTAATGAATGATGTCATTTAATAAAAGATGGTTAGGCGACAAGTAGTAATGTGTTGTCTAGTAATGATTAAGAAAAATAGGATGAATAGTTGATAATAATAAATGGTGGATAAATGACGGTTTTGGTCTAATGATGAACCTAGACTAGATGTTAGATGTTGACTATTAAATGAATAGTGGTTAGTTGTTATCCCGTGAATAAGGATCATGTGAAGGATAGTGTTTAGGTTAATAACTAGAGGTTATGTGATGACTAGCGAACTAGCGGTTTAATAATAATAAATGTTGGTTAGCTAGTAACGAGTAATTGGGATGTATTGATAAGATAGATATCTTTACGGTTATGAGTATATCGGCTTGCGTCTGTGCACTTATTATATGCCTATATTTATGTGTCGAGAGTTATGATGATACATTGATACCCGGCAAGGCCGGAGGATATTATGATGATATTGATACCCGGTTCGAGTCCGGAGGATACTATTGAGATGATATTGATACACGACAAGGAAGGAGGATATTATGATGATATTGATACCCGGTTCGAGTCCGGAGGATACTATTGAGATGATATTGATACCCGGCAAGGCCGGAGGATATTGTGATAATATTGATACCCGGTTCGAGTCCGGAGGATACTATTGAGATGATATTGATACCCGGTGAGGCCGGAGGTTGATGACGATGATGATGGTCCTGATGAGGACAGTTATGATGCATTGTGATATTGATGGTATATTTTGCATTCATTCCTGCATGCGCATTGCCTATCACCAGTATGCACCTATGTCTATCAGCCGGTATGGGACGGTTGCATAGATATGGGTGAAGTATATGCCTTGTGTTATTGTTTGTTGATTGAAACTTCCGAGTCTGGGGCGGTGGGGGTACGCATAGGCTCGGCTAGGTATTTGGTTGTCCGGAGTAGCCGGTTATTTATGATGTTATTGATATTGTTATTATCATTGTTATGATCATTATTATGGCTAGCCCATGACAGATTGGTCATGGATCCGGTATTGGGACTGAGGTATGTCTTCGGCCTTTGCTATCTTATGATTGCATTACTATGCACGATTATTCTATGTCTAGCCATATGGATTAGAAATCCTGAGTAGGTTGGTGTTGAATCCTGATAGTATTATAATGAGGTCTTAAAATGAGAACATGACGATCTAGGTTATGTTTGAGATGACCTCCTGTGTATATATATATATATATATATATATATAGCTATTTGAAGCCATTGAATATCCCTTTTTTCGTTGTTCATATCGTATAGTCGTTCCTTCGCCTTGTATATTACAATATATCTTTCTTTCGCTCTTTATCTGTATATTGACCTGGGATATACGATATAGCTTTGGCATATATTGAATGTAGCTGGAATAAGATAGTTCACATTGATACTTCCTTAGTCTTATTATGTTAGACTCTTGGACATGAATAGGATAGTTGTCCCTTGTTATTCTCATTGATTTATTACATGATTTATGGACTCTTGGTTGTAGTTTCCATTCTGTTTATATGTTATATATATCTACTTTATCTTTGGAGCTCAGTTGGAAGTTGCCTACTGAGTACCATTCGTTTGGTACTCATACTACACCTCCGCAGCCTGCAGATCATAGTACGAGTTTTCGCCGTTGATGTGTGCATCGTTTGGAGTAGCCCTGATTCGGAGACTTAGAGTGAGCTCCTGACGTTCGGAGTATTACTTATATCTCTCCTATGTATTAGACTAGCCTCTAAGTTGTATTCAGAGGTAAGTTGAATCAGTGTATTTCTCCTTGATATATCACTTTTGTACTTTTATTATGTTTAGAAACTCTTGTACTGATACCACCAGATTTTGGGATTCGTCTATGTATTGATATTTATCTCATATATTCCGCATTCTTTTCCTTATGTTATTGAGTAGTCCGTTACTAGCCGTTCCGGACGACAGGTTGGCTTGCCTACTGGTGGGTTATGGTAGGCGCCATCATGACCTGAAAAGTTGGGTCGCGACATTGTGCAATAATAGTATGTACACAAGTCAACCTCTGTATCTGTTTTATCGGTAATTGAGCATGTGTGCGGCTTTTTTCTGATAATATGGTCTTGTTTGTGTATGTGTGTCTTCGGGTGGGGGAGCTTTTGGTCTCTGAAGTCATACATCTTGATTAACTGTGACCAACTGCTAGTAACCAACAACTCACCCGCACGCTCCATTGTATATTAAGTGAGAGCAAGCCGGTCTCACCAATGGGTGTCGGTGGGTGGAGCCAGGAATTTATCCAACGGGATTTTTGAAATAATATAAGAATGTCACACTTGGGACTTAAACTTATAAACTAAACCAATTTTGAACCTTTTTTACACTACACTAGAATCTTCGTTTTGTTTCAAGGGAAAGTTTATATATAACCAAAGAAGCCGTTTTTACTTGAGTATAATTCCAATATAGGGGATTCCGTTGAACCTTCTTTGCTCTGACATAGCTCCTCCCCTGGTGACGGTGAAACTAGAGCCCGTGACCACTCCATCAACTGCAAAATGATTGCTGTCGATACTCCTGTGGTGTAGCTGCAATTAGGAGTCAAGAAGTTGCCATTTGCAAAAGCTATATGCAGAAAGAAATTCAATCCTGCTGTGTAGGGCTCTAAATACTGAACTAATTGACAGGTCATAATGTGTTGGTGTTAATTGCAGGAATCGCATAGGATTCGAGGATCGATTGATTGTCCAGGATAATTTTGAGGATACAATCTATGGAGAGAACAAGAAAACAGAGAGAGAGATTGTGTTTATTTCATATATGATTTTCTTTTTTTTTGAGATAAAGGCAACATTATTTCATATATGATTGCAACTGAATAATTACATTCCCTATTTATAGAAGATACCATTTGATCGACTCATTCTACTAACTATGAAACATTGCAGCTAACAGACTCAACTAACTGTTACAAACTAATCTTAACTGTTACAAACTAATTTCTGGACTCGACTACTGTAGCACTACTGTACTAACTACTTGTAATCCCCCCAATATAAGATCCTTGTCCTCAAGGATCAAAAGATGGAAAACGAGCTTTCAACACATTAAAAAATTCCCAGGTGGCTGGCTGCATCAGCAGGAAGATCAAGCCACTTTACTAACACCTGAGCAATGGCTTTATTGCCTGCCTCGACCATTCTTGCAAATCAGCCTCAGGAGGACAATTTGGATTAGCCAATTCCACAGTAGGAGGACAAGTGATGGTAGAAGGAACTTCATAACACCTTTTCAACAAGGACACATGCACTGTAGGATGGATCTTGGCAGAAGTAAGCAACAAGAGGGTGTGAGCCACAGGTCCAACCTTCTTGAAGATCTGAAAGGGGCCATAATACATAGCAGCCAGCTTATGACTAGAGTGATTAGAGATAGCAGCCTGCTTGTACTGTTGACTTTAAAATTAACCCAGTCACCAACATCAAAATGTCTATCACTTCTATGTGAATCTGCCTGTTGCTTCATTCGTAATGAGCCCTATGTGAATCTGCCTGTTGCTTCATTCATAATGAGCCCTATGTGAATCTGCCTGTTGCTTCATTCGTAATAAGCCCTGAGTAAATGGTGCTTCAGTAGCTGCAACTTAAGCTCTCTATTGAGTAATGTACTGTCCTCCTCAGCAGAAGCTGATTCACCTAGTAGATAAGGAAGATGTAACGAAGGAGGTCGCCCATATAATGCCTCATAAGGAGTAGTCTGAATAGCAGAGTGAAAACAAGTATTGAACCAATACTCGGCCATAGGTAAGCAGGCAAACCAATTAGAAGCATTATCAATGCAGTAGCATCTTAAGTAGGTCTTAAGACATCTGTTAAGCACCTCAGTTTGTCCATCGGACTGAGGGTGGTAGCCTACGGAAGTATGCAATAGCACACCCAGAAGACTAAAAAGCTCTTGCCAAAAATAGCTGAGAAATACAACATCTCTATCACTTGTAATGGCATTAGAAAAACCATGCAATTTCACAACATTATCAAGAAACATCTGAGCTACTGACTGAATTGTATAAGAATGTTTCAGGGGGAGAAAGTGGAGATACTTGCTCAATCTGTCAACCACTACTAAAATGATCTCATAACCATGAGATTTAGGCAGATCATCAATGAAGTCCATGCTAATTTGAGACCATACAACTTCAGGAATAGGCAGAGGTTGTAATAGACCAGGGTAAGCAGCAAGATTTAAACTTATTTTTCTGACATACATCACAGTTTTGGATGAATTTGTTCACCTCAGTTCTCACGTTCTTCCAATAGAATAGTTTCTACAACCTCTTGAGAGTAGCTTCTAACCCTAAATGAACTCCATGAGGTCCAGCATGCCAAAGAGTAATTATATCAGTCCTTAAGTTCTGTACCTTACCAATACCAATTTTCCTTTCCTTCTCAATTGGCCTTGCGTCCAAGTAAATTATTTATGAGAAGAAGGATCAGCCTGCAAATTTATTATTATCTGATTGAGTTTAGGATCAGTATGCCAACTGTCTACAATATCATTGAATAGATCATTGTTGTTGGGGGAAATAACAAGAGCAAGCAACTCGGCACTAGTAACCCTTGAGAAGGCATCCGCTACTTTATTTTCAGCATCATTTTTATATTCAATAGAGTAGTCAAAGGGCATCAATTAAGTCAACCACAACAACTGAGAATTGGTATGCAGTTTGATGATAAAGAACTTCAATGCATTTTGGTCAGTTCTGATGATAAACTTTTGACCCAACAGATACTGTGACCATTTAGTAATAGGTTGAACAATAGCTAGTGATTCTCTATCATACACTAATAGAGCAACATGCTTTGGAGATAAAAGCTTTGCTAATAAAGACTATAGGATGCCCTTGTTCCTGCACAAGCACAACACTAATACCATAGCCACTTGCATTAGTTTCCACAATAAAAATCCTGCTAGCATCAGGTAAAGCTAAAGCTAAGACAGGAGATTGAGTCAATGCTTCCTTCAATTGTACAAATGCATCACGAGCTGCAGAGTTCCATTTAAATCTGTCCTTTGTCAAATCATTTAGAGGTTTGCAAATGATTTCAAAACCCTATATTGAATCTCCTGTAATATCCAACCAATCTCAAAAAAACCCTTAATTGTTTCAATATAGTAGGAACAAGCCAATTCCTGATAGCTTGGATCTTTTGAAGATCAGTAGATACACCCTAAGTAGTAACAAAGTGGCCAAGATATTCCATCCTTTGAACACCTAAGAAACATCTTCTTTTCTTGGCAAACAACTGATGTTTCACCATTGTCATGAACACAGACCTCAGATGTATTACATGCTCTTCCATAGTTATCCTTATATATAAAAGAGAATCACGTATTTTAGTAGTTCTCACTAGGACCTTTTAGATACTTCACTTTTTTGGTGAAGTAAAATTGCTACACATGTCTAATTTGTAATGTATTGATGGTTTCCTTTTCTTATATGTTTTCATTTTCACCCCCCTTCTTTTTTTGATAAGACCGTCTCCACTTTGTCTTTTGTAATTGGTTTCTTCTTGTTATTTATTGGATTGCCTTTTATGGCTGATTATTCGAGCATTTGAGGTTGTCCGACCTGCATCTTGGCAGGGCATGCCATCAGATTTTATGGTGGTTTTTGCAGCCATGGCATTGTTGGGCGCTCTTTTTGCATTTTGCCTGAGCTTAACACAGATCTGAGCCTCACTTTCTTTGTCAGTTTAGGGAAATCAACAAAGGAAATCCTCAAAAGGGAAAGAATGAGGCTACAGAGACTTTGGGTTTTTTCATTGAAAGGGTGGTTCCCTCTCTCTGTATTCAGCCAATGATTTCTTCATTACTGTAAGACTCCCAACATCCTTTTTATCTGTTTTAAACAGAGGAAATACATAATTAACATCTTTTCTTTGAATGGGTTTCCACGCCCCTCAACTCTTTTTTTTCCTTTTTTTTTTTTCTTTTTTCTGCTGGAGCATTGATTGTAGCCGGTGGGGGTGGTGGAAGCTGTGGGGACGGTGGTTTTAAAGAGGCGATGATGATTTTTACCGATTTTTATTCCCTTTTTAGCTGATTAATCGAGTTTTGTGGGGATTTGTCTGACCCCTATCTTGGCAGGGCATGCCACCTGATTCTCTGGTGTTTTTTGCAGCCATGGTGTGGTTGGACTCTCTCTTTGCCTGAGCTTAACACGGATCTGAGCCTCACTTTCTCTGTCGGTTTAGGGAAACAAAAGGTTTGAGAAATGAACAAAGCAAAAATGCAAAAGGGAAATAATGAGAGTGTTAGGATTTTTCATTGAAAGGGTGCTTGCCGCTCTCTGCATCAGCCAATGATTTCTCCATTACTGTAATAACCCCAACAACCCATCTATCAGTGTTGACGGAGGGATTAATATTAACAGATTGTTTGGATGGTTGCTTATATGTTATTTCAAATGCCCATCCATGCTATGCTCATACAGTGCATTCTGTTTTCTATAATGCTTCTGCCGGACACTGAGTGCTGCTGGTGGGGGTAGTGGAAACTGTGGGGGTGAGTACAGTCGGTGGCTTGATAGAGGCAATGATGATTTTGTCAATTTTTAATTCCCTTCTGATCTGATTAGTCGGGCATTTGAGGTTATCCGACCCATATCTTGGAGGGGCATGCCACCAGATATTCTGGTGGTTTTTGCATCCATGAAATGGTTGGACTCTCTTGTTGCTTAGCATAATACAGATCTGAGTCTCACTCTCTCTATATCAATTGGGAATATAATTTAGGGTTCGTTTGGTATTGGAGACAAGTTATGTAGGCGTGGGTGTGTATAATTGACGGCTTGAAGGAGAGTGCTTTGCCAATTATTACTCCCTTCTCAGCAGATTAATCCGGCATTCGAGGATATCCGACCTGTATCTTGGCTGGGCATGCTTTCAGATTTTCTGGTGGTTTTTGCAGCCATGGCGTGGTTGGGCTCTCTTTTTGCTTGGGCTTATCGCAGATCTTAGCCTCAATTTTTCTCTATTCAGCTTGTTTTTTTTTTTTTTTTTTAAATAAATTATGGAAAACTAACATAAATATAGACCTTTTAACTTATCATATTTGCACAAATTCCCACCCAACTAATTATGTATCTTCCTTGGAATTTGGATGTGCTGGAGAGCTAATTATGTATCTCGACAGACCCAAAATCGGAAATGTACTGGGAGATAATTATGCATCTTTACAAGGAAAAAATGTATCTTTCATTGGATGTATTATCTATCTCGATCCAAAAATTGAAAAAAATGTATCGGGAGCTAATTATGTATCTTTCCAAAGGAATGTCGGGATTTTCTGTAATTAAGTTTCAAACAGTTGGGATTTATGTTGTTTGCCCATGAATTATTTAGGGTGTGTTTGATATGACGGAGAATGTTTTTGAGAGTTGAGAAACAAGGAGCAAAATTCTCAAAAGGGAAAGAATGAGGCTACAGAGAGTTGAGGATTTTCATTGAAAGGGTTAGTGCCTATCTCTGCATTGAGCCAATGATTTCTCCATTAATATAAGAAACCCAACAACTCCTATCAATTTAAACCGGGGGAAATGTTAGTAACATCTCTTTTGGATTGCTGTTATGTATTGTTTCAAAGGGTTCTATGCCCTTCAACTCATCTTTTTCTCTTCCTTTTTTAATGCTTCCGTCGGAGCATTGAATGTTGCTGGTGGAGCTGGTGGATGCGGTGCTTGTAAGTATAATTGGTGGCTTTAAAGAGGCTATGATGATTTTGCTAATTTTTATTACCTTCTGAGCTGATTAGCTGAGCACTTGAGGGTATTCGACCCGTATCTTGGCGGGGCATGCCACAAGATTTTCTGGTGGTTTTTGCAGCCATGGCGTGGTTGGACTTTCTTTTTGCCTGAGCTTAACATAGATCTGAGCCTCACATTCTTGGTCCGTTTAGGGGAACAAATGGTTAGGGAAATGAATAAAGCAAATGCTCAAAAGGAAATGAATGAGGTGACAGAGTTGAGGATTTTTCATTGAAAGGTGAATTGTCTCTCTCTGCGTTCAGCCATAATGATTTCTCCATTATTGTAAGAATCCCAACTATCCTTCGGCTGGAGTATATTATTAACAGCTTGCTTGGATTGTTGTTATATATGGTTTCAAAGGGTTTCTATGCCCTTCAACTCTTTTTTTTTTTTTTTTTTTATTATGCTTCCTCTGGAGCATTGAAATGTTGTCGGTGGAAGCGATGTTGGTGAGCATAATCGGACGACTTGAAAGAGGCGATGATGATTTTTACCAATTTTTATTCCCTGCCGTGCTGATTAATCAGGCATTTGAGGTTATCTGACCTGTATCTTGGCGGGGCATGCTTCCAGATTTTCTGGTGGCTTTTGCAGCCATGGCGGGGTTGGACTCTCTTTTTGCTTGAGCTTAAGCTTCAAATCTGAGCCTCTATTTTCTGGACTCCATTACTGTAAGAAACCCAATAACCCTTTTGTCAATTTTAAGGGACGGAAAAGTTCCAGGAAATGAATAATGCAAAAGCTCAGAGGGGAAAGAATGAGGCTACAGAGAGATTTGAGGGTTTTTGTTGCAAGGGTGGTTGCCTCTCTCTTAATCAGCCAATGATTTCTCCATTACTATAAGAATCCCAACAACCCTTTTATCAATTTTAAACGGAGTTAACAGCTCGTCTGGAGGGTTGTTACATATCGTTTCAAAGGGTTTCTGTGCCCTTCAACTCTTTTTTTCTTCTTTTTTTTTAATGCTTCCTCTGGAGCATTGGATGTTGCCGGTGGAAGCGATGATGGTGAGTATAATTGGATTACTTGAGAGAGGCAATGATGATTTTTACCAATTTTTATTCCCTTGTGAGCTGATTTATTAGGTATTTGAGGTTATCCGACCTCTATCTTGGCGGGGCATGCCACCAACTTTTCTGGTGGCTTTTGCAGCCATGGCATGGTCGGACTCTCTTCTAACCTGAGCTTTACACAGATCTGAGCCTCACTTTCCACGTCAGTTTAGGGAAATGAACAAAGCAAAAGCTCAAAAGAGGAAGAATGAGGCCATGGAGAGTTTAGCGATTCTTCATTGAAAGGGTGGTTGCTGCTCTTTGCATCAGCTGATGATTTCTGCATTACTGTAAGAAACCCAGCAATGCTTTTATCAGTTTTAACAGATGGAGTATATTATTAACAGACCTTCGGCAGGGTAAGGCTGCATAAACATCACCCTCTCAAATTGCACTTGTGGGATATACTGGGAGTATTGTTATTTGTTGTTGTTTTGACTATATTATTAACAGCTCGCTTGCATGGTTGTTACATATTGTTTCAAAGCATTTTTATACCCTCCAACTCTTTTTTTTAAATGCTTTCACCGGAGCAATTGAATGTTGCCGTGTGAGCGGTGGAAGCGATGGTGGTGAGTATAATCAGACTGCTTGAAAGAGGCGATGGTGATTCTTGTCAAATTTTATTTCCTTTCTGAGCTAAATAACTTGCATTTGAGGTTATCCTACCCGTATCTTGGCGAGGCATTCCAACAGTTTTTCTGGTGGTTTTTGCAGCCATGGCGTGGTTGGACTCTCCTTTTACCTGATCTTAACACAGATCTGATCCTCACTTTCTCTGTTGTTTAGGGAAGCAAATGGGTAGGGAAATGATCAAAGCAAAAGTCATAAGGGAAAGAATGAGGCTACAGAGAGTTGAGGATTTTCATTGAAAGGGTGGTTGCATCTCTCTGTATTCAGTCAATGAAGCCAATGATTTCTCCATTACTGTAAGAATCCCAACAACCCTTTTATCAAGTTTAAGAGGGAATAATATTTAACAACTTTTTGGATGGTGGTTTACTTATCATTTCAAAGGTTTTATGTACCTTCAATGCTGTGTTTTTTCCATGAATGTAGAACATAAATGACTGGAAAAAGCCAAATCAACTGAAGTTATGCAGATCTAAGCCTCATTCAGTGGCTACACATTTGAGCCTCACTTTTTCCGTCATTTTTGGAAATATATTTTATTTAGTGTTCGTTTGGTTTAAGAACAAGTTATGCTAGTGGTGATGAGTGCAATTGACTGGATTGAAAGAGGCTATGATGATTTTGTAGATCTTTCATTCCCTTATGAGCTTTCTAATAGAGCATTTGAGATTATGCGACCCGTTTCCTGGCGGGGCATGCCCCCAGATTATCTGGTGGTTTTTGCAGCCATGGTATCGTTGAACTCTCTTTTTGCCTGAGCTTAAACTTCTGAGCCTCAATTTATGGATTGGACAAACTCTCTTTTTGCCTGAGCTTAAAGTTTTGAGCCTCAATTTACGGATTGGACAAAAGCAGACATGTAAAAGCAGTGTTATCAAAGGCATGCTTAAGCCATGAAGCAAGGCTCAAAACGTGTTGAGCTCTTCGCCTCGCTTTATGTGTGCTTGGGTGTCGTTATCAAGTTTCTAAGGCATACTTTTCCTTGCCAATGAGTTTCTCTTGAAGAGGTTACACTAAACAGTTGATATTTCACTTTATCGTAATTGTTTTTTAATTTCTTTGTTCATATTTTGACATTCATGCTTATAATTATTAGTCTTGGACTAAACATAAATATTCATGTAAAGATATGACACCTGGGCCTAACTCAACCTCAAAAACTAGCTTATGAGGGAAGGATTGCCCAAATCTATATAAGCAAACCACCAGTCCATTTCCCAACCAATATGAGATTTTTACCCACTCTAACACCCTTCACGTCTAGGCCCCAATTGGCGCGTGGACCGGGAACCCAAACGGGGATGGACCTAGCTCTGATACCATGTAAAGATACGACACCTGGGTCTAACTCAACCTCAAAAGCTAACTTACGAGGGGAGAATTGCCCAAGTCCATATAATCAAACAACCGGTCCATTCCCAACCAATGTGGGACTTTTACCTACTCTAACAATTTATTTTTTTTCTCCCTTTGCGCCTTTTTTCATTGAAGCCCACGCTTTTATTTGCTTTGCGCTTTAAGCCCCAACAGATCTTAGAGCTTTTTGGCGCTTTTGATTGCACTGTGTAAAAGTTAGTTTCATGGGGCACCTATTTGGTGGTGATGGTGAGCATAGTGGGGTTTATCGGAAACGATCTCTCTACCCATGAAGGTTGAAGTAAGGTCTGCGTACACCTACCCTCCTCAGACCCCAATTACATTGGGCTGTTGTAGCGTATTTGTTGATGTTGATGTTTGGACAATAGGAGGATATTAACCCGCGATTCCAAACCTATTGATCTTTTTGGTGAAATTCTCTCTATAAACGAAAGTGTCCAGCTCACACTATTCTACAAAAAATATTTTGGTATAACCCAATCTGAAAGATCATATACGTACAAGGTGTGTTTCGAGGCTTCAGGGTACTATATGATTTACGGGGTCTTTTCCATTAAGGTCTCTCAATAACCTTTGGGGATACGAACAAAGCAAAAGCTCAGAAGGGAAAGAATGAGGCTGCAGGGAGTTTAAAATTTCAGTTGAAAGGGTGGTTACCTCCTCTGCTTTAACCAATGATTTCTCCCATTACTGTAAGAATCCTAACAGCCCCTTTGTCAATCTTACTGAGGGAGTACTATTAAGGGTTTCATACCCTTTCATGCTATGCATGCTAATACCATCCATGTTTTTTCCTCTTTCTCTCTATTTGAGATAGAGATAGAGAGAGAGAGAAAACTGCTAACAATGTGACCAGGAGGTCATAGGTTAAAGCCTCGGAAATAGCCTCTGACAAAAATGTAAGGTAAGACTGCGTACAATAGACCCTTGCGGTTGAGCCCTTTCCCGGATCCTGCTCATAGTGACAGCGTTAGTGCACCGGGCTGTCCTTTTTCTCTCTCTATCTCAAATGCTTCAGCCAGACCATTGAATGTGGATTGTTGGCAGTGGAAGTGGCGAGTACAATCAATGGCTTGAAAGAGGCAAAGATGATCTCGTAAATCTCTTATACCTTATGAGCTTATCAATCAGAAATTTGAGATTGTACGACCCATATCTTGGCAGGGTTATGCTCCCAGATTTTCTGGTTGTTCTTGCAGCCACAGGGTTGCCGGACTCTCTATTTGCTCAGGCTTAACACAGTTCTGAGCCTTTATGCCAGTCTAGAGAACTTTTTATATTTAGGGTTCATTTGGTTGGAGACTGGTTAGAGTTATGCAGATGGTGGTGAGCATAATTGACGGCTTGAAGGAGGCGATGATGATTTTGTAAATCTTTTATACCTTTATGAGCTTATCAATCAGATCTTTGTGATTATCCGGCCCGCATCTTGGCGGGGCAAGCCCCAGAGTTTCTGGTGGTTATTGCAGCCATGGCGTCGCCGTACTCTCTTTTGCTTGAGCTTGTTGATCAAGAAATACTCTCTTTTATAGAAGGGCCCAACTGGGTTCGAACCGGTGACCTCTTGATCTACAGTCAAACACTCTACCACTGAGCTATGGACAACTTTTCTCTTTTGCTCGAGCTTAACACATAACTTCCTTTCTGCCATGGCCTTGCCGGACTGCTTTGGGATGCATTACTTGTGCCGAGAGTCTATGGGAAACAACCTCTCTATCTCTACGTGGTAGTGGTAGGGTAAGGTCTGCACACACTCTACCCTCACCAAACCCACTTGTGGGATTACACTGGGTATGTTGTTGTACTTTCTTTCTGTTATTTTGGAAGCTACCGATTCAGCAAAGCCTTGGCTCAAACCCTGTGTTTGTTTTAAGAACTTCGGTTCATATTTATAATAATCCGTCTACAGCCCAATAAACAAAATTCTGAATTCGCCTCTGGTGACAAGTTGTGGTCTAGAATGCATACACTTAATCCTGGATCCGCTTTAGGAGTCAAGTTATGCAGGTGGTGATGCGTATAATTGATGGCTTTAAAGAGGCGATGCTGATTTTTTTTATCTTTCATTCCCTTCTAAGCTTATACTAATCGGGCATTTGAGACTATCCGACCCCTATCTTGATGGGGCATGCACCATATTTTCTGTTGGTTCTTGCAGCCATGCTGTTGTTGGACTCTCTACCTGAAGCAATTTCCTGGTGATTTTCGAACATTCAGTCATAAGACTTGTTGATGTTGTTTTTGATAATGGAAGAATATGAATCCATGAATTGCAAATTTACGGGTCTCCTCTGTTGAATTTTCTCTATAAACAAACAAAAGTGGCCAGCTCATGCTATTGCTAGAGAAGTATATTCATATGTACCTAATTATTATTTATTTTTTCCATAACCGTGGTGTCCGGGCTAGCTTGCGCGCCTGTCGACTAATTCCATGGGATACCTGTCACCTCCCACCAGCAACAGGTACCAAGAATGAGTCTTTCAATTCTGCAAGAATGAGTCAAATCAGTAGAGTGTTGACTGGAGAAGAGATTATCAGAAAAATGGCCTTTGAGCCAGTTGCTTTGGTTATGTAAGGTTACTAACATGACCCGCTTTTATCTCTGTTTTTTAATTGAAGTGCTATGTGTTCATCCTCAAATTTGATGCCCTTTTCTGTTTCCTGAGAATCCAAAAATATTGAGGCTATGATGATTATCTTAAGAAGACTGAAATATTGGAGTCAATTCCAAGGCCTGGCTTGGCAAAGACAACTTGGAAGGTCTGTGGAGGACGAAGAGAAATAATAGGTTTCTTTTCCTTCTGAAGAGGCCACCAGTAATTGCAGCCATGGCTGGTTTAGCTCTGCTCTTTGATTAAATAGGCGAAAATCTGAGCCTCCTTACCTCAGTTTTAACTTACGGTTGATCGCTGGAACAGTATCTTTTAGAAGTTTGCTTGAATTGATCTGAAAATTCAGGTACTGATTTCATGAAAATACAAAAGACCAAAACAGTTCAGTCCACACTTGAGAGACTACTTTGAACCTACTCTCAAACTAAGTTGCTCGGACTCTCCAAAAATGTTGCCGCACCCGTGTCGGATCCTTCAAAAATACACTATTTTTGGAGGATCCGACACACACCCGTAGACATTTTTGAAGAGTTGAAGCAACTTAGCTCTCAAACATAAGGGACCATTTTTGACATTTCTTCTATTCTAGACGTTTGTGTCTTATTTGCCTCCGTCTTCTCGACAAAGCAAAAGCTCAGAATGGAGAGAATAAGGCCCCGGAGAGTTGGAGGATTTCGTTGAAAGGATGGTTGCCTCTCTCTGCATTAGCCAATGATTTCTCCGTTACTGTAAAAACATCAACAGCCTTTTCTTAGCTCTGTTGGACTTCACTCTTTCTGATTAAAATGCAGTCCCAAGAAATAGCTATTTATTGCATATACAGACCTCTCTAAAATGGCCATCCTCTGCAAAAACATTTCACTATTCCCTTTCAGAGGGAGTATGATCAATTTGGAGTTGTGGAGTTTGGTGCTGTATGCTAACACCATGTGTTTTTCTGTTACTTTCTTTCTTTCTTTTGTGACTAAACTGGAGCATTTAATGCCACCGGTGGTGGTGGTGACTGGTGAGTATAATTGGCAGCTAAAAAATGGCGATGATGATTTCTGTGATTTTTTCATGGGAAGGGGTCAAATTCGCCCCTCTTCTATTCAAATAGCACTAATTTTGCCTCCCTTTTGAGCTTATTAGTCGGGCATTTGAGATTATCCGACCCGTTTCTTGGCGGGGCATGACCCCAGATTTTCTGGTGGTTTTTGCAGCCATGGTGTCGCTGGATTCTCTGTCATGCGCGAGTTTAAACATAAATCTGAGCCTCAATTTCTGGGAAACTGGAAGTATTTGACCCGATTTTTGAACTCCCGTCAAATCCTTGGCTTGCTCAGGTATGAGTCTTTACCAGCGAAATTAAATTGTATGTTTTCTTAACAACCCTGATCCCTTCTCCTTGAAAACCAATTTTTTAGGTGTACAGGCTGTACTTAAAAACCTTTTGGTCTCTATGTAGCTTTCGTTTTTCATATTTGATCTTGCATTTTGTGAAATAATTAATGTCTTTACTTCCCTTGTTTACTTGTCTTGTCTTATCTAGGAAATGGGCATTCACTTCCAAGAGGAAATAATTATGGACATCCTTAGCAGGTTACCTGTGTAGTCTCTTCTTTCGATTCAAATGTTTCAAAACCTTGGAAGAAACTAACCTCTGATCCTTACTTTATAAGGAAGCATCTCAATCATGCCAAGAATTATCAAATTTCCCAGAAATTTCTTCTTTATCGTCAACTCAACTGGTTGAGGATGTACAGAAACTTGATTGCCCGTCAGACTTTGAACCATGGTGTGTCGGAATCTATTGTTGTTTCGATGGCTTGTCTTTTATTTGGGTTCTTACTTTTCCTGATAA